>OX637865.1:44289784-44507284 GCA_951802705.1 Netelia virgata | reverse complement strand
TTGGAGGGAATTTAACATTGGAAAATATGGATTTCGTTATAGTGATAATTTTAAAAGAAAAAAATGATTTTTAACTCGTTTTTGTGAATTTCGAATTTTTCGTAAAACATTGTTTACCGACGTTTCTCGAATCGTTTTTCCCACCGTACCTACCAAATATCTTTCACATTCTCGGGAGTCAAGCAAGGACTGTTAATTTTCATCGTTTAAAGATGCAAAGCCCTCCCAACCTCCCACCTCACCCTCGACTACATAGCCGCGCTTCTAAACGACGTAAAAGTCCTCGAGGCTCAAGGGTTGAAAACTCTTCGTGTAATCATAACAAGGAAGCGAGAGCCATGTGGCGGATTTCGTGCGTGACTCTGTTCATCGTCGCTGTCATCGTTGACACTGTGCGTCTCGCGCGATTTTGTCAACGCTACTACGACCCTCGAGTCTTCTTCGTGAGCTTCGAAGACGCTGAGAGAATCTTCATGTTGCCACGAAGACGTCGAAAGGATGAACTTAAACGGAGGATTGAAGAAGACTAAAAAGAAACAGAGAGAGAGAGAGAGTGAAGAAGAAAATCGAGGGCTTCGCGGTGGTAGTTTCTAGACCGTGTAGGGGAGAAATAGAGGTCGAGACGCAGTACATTTGCGAGGCATCTATTTTCGGTGTGCTAAACGCGGAAGGGACAGATAGTCTGCGGGGGGTTGGTCGCTCGCGATTATACAGGCAGTACGAGGCGTCCGGGTCGCGCGTGCTCGCTCGTCGCCACAGGGTTGTTTTGGTACGAGAATAAAGCCTCACACCCTCGTTCCCTCCTTCGAGAGTCGCGAGAAGCCCGTTCGGGACGAAGGGAAAAGCGAGAACGATGTCGAGGAACAAATGTCCCAATGTCGCGATTCGACCCGCGAAAGCTGATAATCCTCATCGTACTGAAAAAAACTGTGTCCTATTTTTTATTATCGTTTACTTTAATACCGGGATAATTATCTACACAATTATCTCAATCATTGTTATCATTATTATCATAATTATTATTTTCGAAAATGAAATAAAAAAATCATAATCGAAGAAACGTTCGAAATTATTTGAAAATCGAAAAAATAAAATAATAATAATAGCATTAATTCTGATAATAATCTTATTGTTCCTCTTATAAGTATTTCAAATCGTGGCGATAATTCGAAGAAAAACATGAAAAAACTACGAAAAGAATCAAAAATTAATTTTGTTTTTCAACAAACTAAAGTTTGTCCTCTGAACTTTATAAATGAATTCAAGTACAGAATGTGGTTGAATATGAAATGTGAGTCAGGGAGGAAGAGGAAGGTTAGTGTTGGGTAATAGCGTCAGCGGGTTACTCCGTACGCCTGCTGTTCCCGCGTGATGCCTTTTCTTCTCTCTCTCTCTCTCTCTCTCTCTCTCTCTTTCTGTGTCTGTCTGTCTGTCCGCCTATCTGTATATATGCACAGTACGAAGAATACGAAAAACTAGGTAGAAAGGTTCCTGGCAACGAGGGCAGCACATCGGTAACAGAACGACGTAGAAGGCGGCGGTAGCGATATAAACACCGGGGTCTCTCGTCGGTCGTGGCAGTTTGACGGGAAAAAGGCGTGCATCCTGCGTGCCCTAAGGGCGGTGCCGCGTAACTCCTCGCGACTGCGGTGTTTCGTATCGCGTTCGCATGTAGAGCGTCCATAGAGCGCGCTACGCGCACAGCCCTTGGGCGCTATGCGCTCCTCTATCGTTTTTTCTCTTTTTCTCTTTTTCTCTTTCTCTCTCTCTCTCTCTCTCTCTCACACATTGAGTCGCATCAAAGTTTTGCGGCTGGGCAGACCCAGAGGGCCAGCTGCGAGGCGCCCGACCGAGACGCGACCGTCCACCAAGAACGCGAGCCCACCACTCGGTATACTCGGAAACGTTGTAAAAATAATTATTAAAGCCGTTACCGCACAGTTGCTTTACTCGAGTTCCCTCTCTTGCTTTCTCTCTCTCTCTCTCTCGCTCTTCTATTTCGCTTGCAATAAATTCATTTTCTCACTCACTCTCTCTCGCTCTCATTCGCAATGCACTTATTTTCTCACTTTCTCGTTCTCTCTCGCTCTCGCCATAATTTTTCTCCCTCCTTTTACTCTCATTTTTACGTCCCTCCCTTCTTGCCATTTCTTTCTTTTTTTCTTCCCCCACTTTCTGTCGGGCAAGAGAAACCAAATTCTGGCAAATGTAATAACTACGAGGCATAGGTACCCCTTTCCCCTTTCTTTCTGTCACGCGGCAGTTTTTTTTTCACCGCACATATTTCTCTCAGCTGGTGAGGCAGTTTACGTCGAGTGACGTTTTGCCTCGTCTTTCTTTCGGCATTTTTATTTTTATTGCCTTGTCATCTCGTATTTCGCCCTCTGGAATCCGCGGCCATTATATCGATCGGAGGGCACCGATAATTAGACGGGTTAATTGGCCAATTCGGAGGTCGCCTAAACTACGCTG
This sequence comes from Netelia virgata, assembly GCA_951802705.1. Taxonomy (NCBI): domain Eukaryota; kingdom Metazoa; phylum Arthropoda; class Insecta; order Hymenoptera; family Ichneumonidae; genus Netelia; species Netelia virgata. Next base: position 44,504,812 of record OX637865.1, on the reverse strand, counting down.
AAAAACAATTGCGATGTTTATCGCTCAATTTTTCCGTGACTTTCGGGGTAGAACGAGAAACAAATAATAACGTTGGGAGTATCGTCGTCGAACGCGATTTATGACGCGCTATTCACGACGCCATTATCGGTCGATACTCTTTTTTCTTTTTTACTGAAATTATAGCGCTCGTTATATTTTCAAGTGCTTGCAATTTTTTGCTTTTATTTATTTTAACGCGACGTACCAGCTGTCGAAAAACGTCGTTATTCGTTGAAAATTATTATATTCGAAATTATAAATTTTATTCAATACAACTTTTTTACTGCAGCTATAGCGATCGATCGAGGTCGGTAGTGGCAACGAAATAAAATACGTATCCTGTGTCGAATCGAATCGCCGAAAAAGATATTGAGTTTCGTCCGTGTGTAGGTATTATATAAAGGGTCGACGGGGTCGTAATTCCGCACGTACAAAGTTTTATCGCACATTCGCAGACGCAGGAACGCAGAAAAGGGCACACGGGAGATTCGTCGACCGACGCAAAATGGTCGTGTACACGCGCGTCGCATCGAGACGAGCGCTATGAATGGATCGCGATGGGTCGAGAGAGGGGGAAGAGTCATCAATTTCGAGCGGTGATGCGGGCATAATTCGAAATTATTATTTTCTTTTTTTCGTGCCCATGTGCTGGCGTTTTAGACTTTTTGTTCTCGACGTCGCGCTCGTGTTCCACGAGCAAAAATTTATCGATTCGACGCGGTAGACATATTTCGAATCAAAATCATAACGCTGAATATTTGTCATTGTTATTAAAAAAAAGATTTAAATTTTATAACAAATATTAATACCAAAACAATATTAAAATGTTCGTCGAATGACAAATTACGGTTTGTTATTTTTAATAATCGCGAATATAATTAATTCATAAATTATCCGAAGAAAAATTGTATTTTGCAATTTTGTTGCAACGTTACAATTTTTTTTTTTTTTTTGTCATTGTCTCGCAATTAAGAAAATATTTCGATTCGGACGTTAAGGAAGATTTATCGCTGTCGCATACGGTCATCTGGTTCCCATTGGCATGATTTATCGTCGAATTAAAAATTCTCCTCCCTCTCCCTCTCTCTCTCTCTCTCTCATCGACGAGCGCCTTTCTTTTTGCTTCGGAGCGAAAAATTACACACGGTGCGAGAGAGTTCAACATATCGAGCACGATGAGAGAGCCGGACGTCGAGCGTAACAACCTGTTCTAACCGCCCGGACCTTCTAATGGGGAAGCAACGGCTCTTTCGGGAACGCCGGCCATCTGTCGTCCCGTAGAATGAAATGATTCTTCGGACGGAATTAAAGTCAGCTGATGCGATTCGAACACACCCTCGGTACACACCCGCGTCTTCGCTTTCGCAAAGAGATTCCCAGAGACGATTTCATCGAGCCACTCTAACAAATATCAACCGAAAAAAACAAATCAATTTCTTTTACATTGAAATAAAAATGTTCTTAGTTCGAATAAATTTTCATCGACGAAAAAGAAACTACGCGTGTCGAATTGAACAATTTGATGTTTCATACAGAACGAAAAAAGGAGCAAAAAAAACATGTAACCGGATACGTTACATACCAATTGTGTTCTCGTCTCGTATTTTCGCATACCGCAAGCTTTTTTTTTCGTTTCCTCTTACATCGCCCAAACCTGACACTTTTATCTCGCGTCTACGTTCGAGTATTTCCGATCCGTCGCGTCAGAATCCTCGGGGACACGAAAAAAATACGAGAGGAGAAGAGAATGGAAGATGCGGTGAAAAAAATCGAGAGAATATATTTTTTTTCTTTCTTCGATTGTTCGTATTCAGCCGTCACTGCGGATATTCGGGCTTATAACTCTTATCGTTTGCGTCTCGCGTCCACGAAAAATTCCTTTTGTTTCATTTTTTATTTCTCGTGTTTTTTTTTGTCCTCTTTTTTTTTATCGTCGTATCGTAATGGAAATCATAGAATTACGTTATGCACGACGGTTGCGTCCAGTAGACAGCTGTGATACACGAGCGTGACGAATTTTCTACCCCGAACCATCAGGCTCTTTCTCGAGGCTTATGGCGCAACAACGAAGGATCTGTTTTCGAAAAGAAAAAAAAAAAAAGAAAAAAAAAATATTTTTTCTGAACAACTCGACCCGTAAAAGTAGGCGGTCATTGCTTCGACGTTATGATCGATAGATGATTTATGAAGGTCATTTTGTGGCTTGTATTATTACAGCATCGTGAACCGAATGCATTTTTTTATTATCCATCGACAATTTTTTTTGTTATTCCTATAATTTTGTTCTCCTATCTTTTTTTCTATTTATTTCTCGTGCCTGCTTTCTCTCTTCTTCTTTCTATTATTAATGCAATCGTTGCGAACAAAGGTGCAAGAGACGTTAGAATAGTAAAAAAAAATTCAAAACGAAAAAGAAAAAGAGTTCGAATCCCATTATCGGTTTCGAAGAAACGTGCCTCGTTTCTGTTACGTTCCATATGCAACGACTCCGTAACCAAATGGTCCGTGTCCTCGGAATTAAAACAAAAAATAGAAGAAAAAAAAAGATCCTAGAATCCAACGTCGCGCTGCAGTTTATCACGGGCTCTGTTCCCTCGGATGAAAAAAAAACGGCTCAATTGGGTCTCGCCTGCCCTCGCGTTTATGTCACTGGCGATACGCTTTCTCCCAGTTCGTTCGCGCGGTCAAAAGCTGCTAGTTGTTTTTTCGTCATTTTCGATCGAGGAAAGATAAACGAGTGCTAAAAAGTAATGATAATATTTTTTAAAATGAAACAAAAAAATTGTCATACTGTATTAAATGTTGCCTTGTTGGGGAAAAAAAATTATATTTCACTCAATTAACACGCAATTTCGTGTGAGCCATCTTACAAAAACTACCATTATTACGATCGGGAAGTCACGTATATAAAGATCTTTCTCTCTCTCTCTCTCTCTCTTTCTCTTTTTCTCTTTCGCAGTATGTTGCCTTATCTCTTCGTGGTCATCTGTAATGCCTGCCGAAGAGAACTCGCTTCACCAAGGCGACGTTATATTATTCCCTTTGGAGATGTCGACCGAGTATTTACGAAATATTTTAATTAGCTTATCGCACACACGAATCATTGACAGCTGCCGCGTGCCCGCGTGCGTTTAATTGGCTGGCTCTCTCTCTCTCTCTCTTTCTCTCTTTCTCACTCTTTTTCTTCTCTATCCACTAGCGTCTCGGACCAAAGACCGGAGCGAAAACGTGAGAAGCAAAAATATTCGTTAATACGTTGAACAACTTTTTGTAAAAACAAAATTCTATAACTACAATCTAATTTTTATAAGATAATTATTTTCAAAAACTTGCCCTCGAAAATATCTTTTTCTTATGAATATTTTTCATTTTCCGTCAATCAACTTTTACTAACGATAATATATTACGAATTTTAATTATCCGATAAATATTTCTTTCCCTGAATGCTTCGCATCAAAGAAACCCCCCCCCCCCTTTTTGTAGAGGCTTTACGCCCACGCATCGATAATTTTTTTTTCTCGCTAATTTCTTAGATATTCATATTTTCTTGGGACCCTTCGCACTTCTTCCTACTCCCGCGAACTTCTTCCGCCTGTTTATCACGCCTCGACACACCCACACGCACACCAGCGTTCCGGAGTAATAAATATATCTATTGAAAAAAAAAGATGGGGCTCGTTGCAAGCGCGCACTGCGGAAAGTCCCCGGGCGATGTCCGCCCGAGAGGGCTGCGCTCTCTCGTCCTTCGCCCGCAGCATCAGAAAAAAAAATCGCGCGCGTGCATTAGCCCGGACGATTATATGACGTTCTTTGCAGGTATTTCCATGCGAGAAAAACGCGCGACGAGGAGGGTCGAACCCCGCGGGGGTAGAAAAAAGAAAAAGCCCCGGGCAAAGCTTCGCTCTCGTTATGTTCAACCCTCTCTCGCAAACATACGCACGCACAGCTCTCAGTGACGATCTGAGCGAAAGCGAGAGCAAAATTCCTTTCGCTTCCTCTCTTGCGATTAATTACGCCCTCATTCGCGCCCCAAGTGCGGGTTCCCTCTTCGTTCTTTGCCTTTTTTCTTTTTTTTTCTTCTTTTTTCTTTCCTTTCCAACGATGCATCGTCGATATTGACATTTGCCTTGCGCCTACTCCCGCTCCGTTTTATTCCCGAAGGATAAATATATCGAGTTTATATAACTTACACAGGCTTTTCCATACAAATTTCATTAATTTTCTTGTCTTATCAGCGTTTCGTTTTATCGCTCGTCACATCGTTCTCTAACCTTCAAAATCGAGTTCAGGGTCGACATTTTGCTTTTTTCAGCAAGCATTGTTATTTCAATAATTATTATAGCTCAAATGCTCAATTTTGTTTATGTCAATTATTCGTTCACGTTAATTATTGCATTATTATTATTTCTTACGAATTTGAATGGAAAAAGGTGAGAAAATTCGTCACTAAAACAAAATTTCAAAATCATTCGTTCTCTCTCGTTTCTTTCTTCGTTTTTGATTAAAAATGCAATTATAAAAAAAAACATCTAACAAGCCGAGCATTGGTCCATCCTGCGTGAAGTGTCCCATACACGGGTCGAGGGTCCCAAGAGCAAATGCTGGGCACACACACACACACACACACACACTCGGCCTCTCTTTCGTATCTCGAGAGTCGAGGGTCTTTCCCTCCGGGTGCAACCCCCTATGAGAGGGTTGTATCACAGTTCGCGAGGGGGCGATATGCAGCGTATCTCGCACTACGTTCGAACAGAAACACAACGTGCACAGGGGGGTCGAGGGAAAAAAAAAAGTGAGAAAGAGAGAAAAAGAGGGCCAGGGAGTGATATATAGGGATCAGCACGCAATATCGGGGAGACCCCTGTCTCTGGAGCGTGCGCTCATTTACCCAACGCATACTTTTGCTAGGTGCATTTTCACCCCCGAAGAACGTCTAACGAGCGAGAAAGAGAGAGAGAGAGAAAGTTCCCAAGGTAGATCGGTAGATGCGAACGGGCAATGCCTCGCTGGGCCTGTAGGTTGGTAGGTAGGTTGGTAGATAGGTAGGTAGGTAGGTAGGTAGGTAGGTAGGTAGGTAGGTAGGTAGGTAGGTAGGTAGGTAGGTAGGTAGGTAGGTAGGTAGGTAGGTAGGTAGGTAGGTAGGTAGGGAGGTAGAGCGATAAACGTTATGTAGGTTGAAGGAGGAGGGAGGAGGGAGGGTGAGAAGTTATATACGAGAGATTGGCAACAGGGGCGAAAGGGAGGGACGTTTTGCCTCGCGAAGTTCTCTCACCGGCTTGATGTACAAGGGAATTAGACCATAATCGTCCACGCGTGGTGCGCATTGCCCTAAGGGACGACGCGTACGTTGCGTTTTACTCTCGGACCTACGAGTTCACCAAGGTATATTGTAACATATATTGTAACTTCTCGACAGGAAGGGTCGTACGATATGTCCGAGTTTCCGGTCGGTGGACCGATCGGAAAATTATGTCAGCGGTGTAACGATCACTCGTGCGAGAGTAGGTATGTGTGCTAAACCGAACGACGCGTAGGGAAATGTAACGAGAGAAAATTTGATGTAAATGGTTTTTTTTCGATTTTTACAGATTTTTTTATTCGAAATAAGTTAATTTTAATTGAATTTTGAGATGTTTTAATGTAAGGTATGAATTTTGATGTCAAGTTAATTGTAATTTAAGAAGTTTTGGGTCATTTAAGGTGAATTTATTAGTATTTTATCAAATTTATCTAATATCGATGGTTTGAATTAATTTTGTTTTATGAAATATGCAATTTAGGAGAAGGAAACTTAATGAATTGTATTCAATTTCTGGATATATTTTTGTTCTCTTCGTTAGAAGTAAATGTAACTTAATTTGAGAAAAAAATTGAGGTTTCGAATTTTTATTAAAAGGTAAATTTTACGTTTTTTTCTACAAAAAAAATGAGTTTTGTATCCGGAAAAAATTCTTCCTGAAACCTTGAAACGAGGTTCTCTCGTTTGTTTGGGCGCGAGTTTCACTCGCGACGTAATTCAATTTCGCGAGTGGCGTTTCGCACAAAAAAAAATCAATTTCCTTCCATTGCGCCTACGCTTGCGCAAGCCGAAGGCAGGAAACTGTTCGAGATGAAAGTAGCAGGGGCAATATTTCGTCCTACGGTCGATATAAGAGACTACCCCTCGCGTTTTCCACTCACCGTCGGTAAAATTGGACGGCGATCGTTAAGGGGGTAAAAAAACGCGGTCGGCGTTACAGAGTTCTACAAAAACATTATTTTTCCTGTCGTTTCGAATAACAAACGGATAAGAGCGACATTATTTAATTTCGGTATTTCACGTGAAAAAAACAATTAAAAATCAAGCAACAAATTCGTTTTTAGGGGAAAAAAATACATAGAAAAATATTTTACCAACGTATGATTCGAGCGTCGGTAAATCTATTTTCCACTTATCCATGGAGCTTGTAGGAATCTTCCTTCGTCGATGATGAAACAAAAAATTGATCTCTCGCCCGAAGCTGATACGCAGCTTCGGATTAATCTCTGCGGTCGCGCTCCGAACGAAATGTAACACATGTGAAATGGGATACCACGCTCATCGTCAATGACGACTTTATTGAACCTAACGAGGACAAATGGAACGATATGGGTGGCGCGATTTTCATCCAGACGGATCGCGTAATAAATGTTTCCGCTCTACTGGCCTTCTAAAAATTCTAACGTTTTTTAACGATATTAATTATTTGAAAAAAAAGCAAACAAAATGAATTCATTCTTTTTGTACTTTCAGCATCTTTACCACCTTCAGACGGGCGAGGGTTTACTGAGGGAACGAGGCAGAGGCCGAGGAAAAGGTGGAACCAGAGTGAGTCAGAACAAATTTACATATTCATTAAAATTCAAATTTTTTCTCAATTAAAGAAAAATCCATTGTTTGATTACGGTTCGCCTGTATTTTAAAACAAGATTTTTATCCCATCTAGCGACGCGATTGTTCGAGTATCGAATTTTGTTAAATAATAATATCGTTCGATCGATCGAATTGGTTTTTGCGCGACTCGACTATTCAATCGCGATTCGCGAAACTTTACGGAAGGAAGATAAAACCAAATAACTTTTCCTTACGAACGTATCGCGAATACGTATCTATAGTCGAGGTTCGCTTCTTCCTATAGCTCGTTCGAGAGAGCTGCATGCTCGAACGACATCGTAAAGTTAGGAAGCTGTATGTGCCGTGTGCACGTCACTGTTCTGCACATCGAGATGAGATACTCCTTGGCTGACTGTACCATCTTTACGATTTTCTATACTCGCCTCGTTTCTCTATTTGCTCTCGGGATCTTCTCTCGTCCCCTCTCGCAGGAGTATCTACTCGAGAGCTTCCGGTTCTTGGAGTGTACATAGCAAACTTCCTCGACGATCCCACCCACGACGTAGCCAACAATTTTACGTTTCGATCCTTACGGACAAATATCAATAAATCGTCGTTTTATTATCATCGAATTAATCTTTTTTTCATCCACATTTTATTTTTCTTATGATTTACAATTCGATGAATATTCTTTAAAATATATTCAACTTTCTTTTTATATATTCGAAGTATTATTATTTTATTTCTTCTTATATTATAGTCTCGTAAAGTGATGAAAATTAATGAGAAATTTCAATTTTTACGCTTTTTATTAATATTATGTTTAATGAAATTTCTCGGTGATAATATTTTTCTCGTCTCTCGATATTCGTAAAATTTTGATTAAAATTTGATGTCGAGAAGGAACGAGCGAAGGGAGATTAAGCTTTCCCTCTCGGCAGCCTCTCTCGTTCTTGAAGCCGTGGCTATATGGGAGTTTGAGAACTGATATTAAACAAGGCGCTATTGATCGATGCATGGCACTCTCTCGTCCCCGCCTTCATACTGGAACGTGCCCGCACCGCCATGTTTAAAATTTTCTCCCTTGCTGCCTGTCCCTCTGGCGGTTTAAACCACAACTATCCTTAACTCCCCCACCTCGCTGAACAACCCTCGTTGCGTTTTCTCTCTCGACAGCCTACGTACAAAATCTTTTATGTGCATTTTCCTCTTTTTTTATTTTAATCTTCGATAATTTTATTCCGAGTCGGTCAAAATTTCTTTCAATTAAACAAAAACGAAAAAATAACAAAATCGATTCCAATGAAAATACCAACTTTCCTATTTTATTTATAAAAAATATATTAATCAGTCAATTTTTCATATAATTATTTTCCTAAAAATATCAACAAGAAATCACAGAATAATTAATTTAAAAATTGTATAAAAATTAATAAATCAAAGGTTCATAAATCTTGACCTTGTCATTGTCCCGTGACATAGGTGAAGTCAAGATGTTTCCTGTCGCGTGATGGCAGAGCAAAGAAGCAAAGGGAAAAAAATGAGAGTAGCTGCCAGAAAAGTGACCGAGTCCCTCGCAAGACTAATAAGATCCAGTAATGTGTACGACCCTCCTAATCACAGTTGCCGTCTAGTCGGTCTTGGCAGTCTATCCACCCGCATAAAAAGGCACAGTCGTACCGAGAGAGAGAGAGAGAGAGAGAGAGAGAGAGAGAGAGAGAGAGAGAGAGAGAGAGAGAGAGAGAGAGAGAGAGAGAGAGAGAGAGAGAGAGAGAGAGAGAGAGAGAGAGAGAGAGAGAGAGAGAGAGAGAGAGAGAGAGAGAGAGAGAGAGAGAGAGAGAGAGAAAAGAGAGACACACCAGTGTGACTTCGAGCGTGGGTAGAGGCGCCACACTCTGCTATTTATGGAGACTTAACCCCGAGAGCTTTTATCCTCTAGGTGTGCGTGTTTGCCACCTGTCTAGCAATCCCATGCAACGTGTTCGAGAGCTTCGTCCCATTCACGAAAGAATTCATTTTCACTCTTGACTTCGAGTGTACGATCTTTCGGTTAGCTAATAAAAACGAGCTATTTACGATCCCCAGATTAGATCTTTCTTTTGATCAAGAATTTAATTAGCGTTTGGCCAAAGTTCTATTCTTATCTCGAGCATTGAAACGAATTAACACAATTTTGAATAATTTTCCAAGGAGTACACTCAAAATAACTTATCGTAAATCATTTCTTAATTCTTCTTTGTTTTATATAATCGTCCGCGATTAAATTTTTTATTCGTGTCTGAAGTAATGATTCATATTTTAATTGAATTATCGTAAAAAAAAAAGATTTTCGATGGTTATCGAAATTATCGAAATAATATTAACGATGATTGCGATAGAAAAATAATGACGTCTTAATGATCGATAAATCTCTGAGATCGATCGTTATCTTCGTGCGATCATTACGAGATTCTTAACTTTTCTAGCATGACACAAAACCTTTGAAACGATCGATCGTCATGATTCATCCTCTCGCAGTGTACTTAACACCTACACACACCATAATTTCTCGATGCCTCGTGTTTATCCTCGTACACACCGTTACACTCGTCAGTATTTATAACCGTCTCTATCTAATCTAATCTAAACGGTCTTCGAGATAAGATGATTTAGTGAGTTTGTGTTTTCCTCTGACTGTTCTTCGCGGGACGTGCGCGCGCGCGCATCCTGGTGCTCCGAGAGTGAATGAGATAAAGACGGCCATTAGTCACGTAGGCAGAGAAAGATTTCCGAACGTAATAATAGCAAAAATTATTCTCTTATTCATGCAATGAACATATTTTTCTCGAATACTTTTCTTCTGTCATAAAATGTAACTCAAGCGTTGCAATAAAAAATAATCTAATAAAACTACAATGAGTTATAATTTTATTATTTACTTTCTATTTAAGACATTTTTGTATCCTACAAAGAATCTTTTTTTATTGATTTCTTTTAAATAAAAATATATTTGTTTCATTTCTTGAACGTGTAAGTTTTTAGAAAAAGTTATACTTGCAAAGTTTTTGAAATAAATCATCCATGATTTATCGAGAAATACTTCGAGCATTTCTGCATGAAATGCGACGCGAGACTCGGGTCAACTCTGGCAGAGGCACGGCAGTGCGTATGCGTCATATTGATGCAACGTCGTCGAGGAAGGGTCAAGCTATGTATATGTATGTGCACGGTATTTTATATATATATATATATATAATACGATGAGACGACGCCATGTCCCCCGTATCGACGTGGCTGTCCACTATCCTCCCGAGAATCTACGCTGAGGTATAAAACGTTCAGGAGCGAGTCTTCCATTTTTACACAATTTAGAAAATAATTCCAACCGCGACAACTCCATTTTTTTCCAAAAAATAAAAATTATTATAAAAATGAAAAAAATAAAAATTCAATAAATTCATATTAATTTATAATTACAACCTCTACTTCGAATTTAAAAGACGCTATGAATGCAAATTCCTTCGCTCGTCTTCGTACAAAATCTTGTTTCGATATTTCTGATTTTAGTTCACTCATTAATAAATCCGAGAGGATTCGAAGGTATTTCCGGTCGTTTTTCCCGACGGGGTTTACTGTAAAACTCTTTACATTCAGCACACCGAGATGAGTCGGGAAGGCGGGTGCATCGAACTATGAAAACAACTTTGCGGTCCGTTGGGACAAGTGTCAGGGTTGAAGATGGAGTTGGTGGTGATGGTCGTGGTTTTACCGGCGCGGAGATGCTTCTGCTTCGGGTAATCTCGGTGATAAGAGGGTGCGGTGTGAGAAGAGATCCCGGTGCGAGGAGCGTCGTCGTCGTCGTCGTCGTCGTCGTCGTCGGTTGTCTCGCAATGGGGGTAGGGGGAAGCTAACCGCCAGCCGGGTTTTCCTTCTAAAGGGATGACGGAGCAAAGCCGAGAGAAAGAGAGAGAGAGAGAGAGAGGGTGAAGTGGAATCCCCACTATCCCCATCCCTCCCCGGGGGTGCTTACAAGTTCAAGCGAAACGTCACTAACAAACGTTCTGAGAGCGAGTGAGAAAGAGAGAAAGCAAACGAGGGAGAGCGAGAGAGAGAGAGAGAGAGAGGGGAGAGAGATAGAGAGAGAGATAGAGAGGATGGCATTTCCACCACAGAGAGACTCGATGGAAAGGCAAAGGGTTGTACGTGTGTTATTCAGTACGAATTCAAGGTCAACGTCAAACGCTCTGCAACTTGTTGCAGGCACGTTAATAACCGAATGGATTCGAGGACATCAACCCCCTCGACACTTCGTTCGATCATATCGAGAGCCTGATGTCACGTTATATTTACCCCTCCGCCCTTGAAAAAAAATAAAAAAATAAAAAAGAATGAGAGAAAAAAGACCTGTCGAGTGTCCTGAGCGAGCTGACGAAGGTGAAAAATAAAAATGCATGTGTCAGCTTCCACCCGTTGCCAATCCCCCTCTCTCACGTGCATGTAAACCAAGTAGCGTTACGGTACCGAGGGGTTGAAACTATCGAGGTTGAAATGAGGGGGAATGTGGAATAGGCTGCTAAGATGGATCAGAGCGATTTGACACGTAAATTTAAAATTGCAAGAATTACGCTTTTCGAAATACATATGACATTTTTATAAGTCGTCGAAAGCAGCGGTTTCGAATCTCGGTCCTACGAATGATCGAATTTTAGAAACTTTAATTATCGACTTTCCAGTCTTGTCGAATAATTAAATTGCGATTAATTATTAACCTTGGATCGATAATATCCCGCGCGACACTGTAATCGAGTCCGAGGGTAAACGTTCCTGGAATACAAAATCTACGGTAGTCCATATTCCCCGATTTCATCCCCCTGTACACGCGGATGACTCGACGATTATATTACACGGCTAATAACGATGTTCATATGCCAATTGCACAACGAAGAGGGTTAAACAGAGAAACATAGGGTGGATACATCGAGAGAGAAGGAGAGTGTCGCGCGTACTCGGTGTAAAGTCGAGGGTAAAAAGTATCGCCATGGCTACCATTATGGTACCTATAGTACACGTGCACATCTCTCTCTCTCTCTCTCTCTCTCTCTCTATATATATATATATATATATACATATATATCTACATTGTCGTTTTCTCGAGGGCGTCCAGGGTTAGCTGAAGCCTGCTAGGCTTCTCTCGGTCGGGTCGCGACCAAGGGGGAGACTGGTCGTAGTGAGCGGGTTGGTCGTTGTAGGGGTGGTTGCCAAGGGGGTTGAGTAGGTTCTTCTCCAGGGCTGGAGAAAGAGCAAGGATGGCTGAGAAGGATAAAAAGGAGAGAGAGAGAGGAGAGAACGAGCCAAGCGGGTCTATGCAAGCGACCAAAGGGTCGAAGCGTCAGGGTGAGGGCGGCAGGGGGGGGGGGGTGGCAAGAACGGGGGTGGAAATGTTTATGTATCGGAAGAAACGGAAAGCGCGGGTAGAAGCCTGAGGGAGGCACACCGCTAGGAAAGAACGGTGGACGAAGCGATTAATCGAGATTCGGGGTAATACGGGTCACGACGAAAACAAATCTTATTAATCGAAAATTTCGTTCCTAAAAAATAAATTATCGATCATTTAAACAAAAATCTTCATCGAATATCAATTAATAATTCTCATGTTTGAATAAAAAAACGTCCGTAAATTTTCGTAGCGTCAAACGACGGGGCGAATGTACTTAGGGATTGCTCGATTACGTCGATAAAAAAAGCACAAAGTGAACGTTTCATCGTGAAGACCTTGGGGCCATTTTACCTCCAGACACAACAAGATTTGCTACGAGCTTTCTCTCGCAATGAAAACTTTGTTTATGACAGAGATATACGAGTTTTCCCTTAGGTGATCCGCATTACCCTCTCCGACTCCGGTAGAAAAACGATTCGTGCATCGACGATGAGGTTGAAAAGAGACGGACGAAGGGAGGTCGGCCTCTGTGAGGCAGGGCGGTCGCGGTGGGAAGCGCGGCGGGTCGGGGGGGGGGCTTATACGGAAATGCACGAACGTTTCCGAGTGGCCCAACGCGCCTGAGAACGGCGACCCGCTCGACTCTCTCACTCTTACACACACTCTCCCACCTACATACACATATTCATACATACACACTCGCACACACACTTTGCAATACACACTCTACGGTACTCTCCGGTGATGCTGTTCTCTCTCACTCTCTCTCTCTCTCTACCTCCTGTGTTACCTCCGCATGCCTGACGAAGACGGCGAAGAGAGAACGAACGCGCAATTGACGCCGACGCGCACGTTGGCGTCCACAACGAGAGAGGGCCGAGTGGTGGGGGGAACCCGTCGACCAACCGATACTGGGGAATGCCAGACGGAGAAAGAGCCGGCGGGAAAAGAGGGGAGTGCCGAGAGAGCGAGGTGGGCGGTGGTGTGGGTGAGAGAATGAGAGAGTGAGAGAGGGAGAACGAAAGAGAGAGAGAGAGAGAGAGAGACTATGTACGCGGAGGGTCTTCGTGTAGAACTGTGCAGGAGGTTGAAAAGAGAAGGAAGGAGGAGGCCAATGCTCGAGGGAGAGAGATAGATGCAAAGATGTGGTCTACTGTACGGAGGGAAAGAGCGGATAGAGTGAGAGAGAGTGAGAGGGCGAGAGTGAGAGAGGGAGGAAAATACGAGAGTGAAACAGGCAGCATAGAGACCCCCAGCGCGCTCATACATATATATATATAGATATATATGTATACATACACTATATATATAACTACTATACAGCTTCGTTCACACGGCACGCGAACGCGATAGATAGTCGCGCTTCCTCTCGCTCACGCAGCAGACGCACGAGAGTCGAAGCGAAACGTACGAGCTACGAGTTCGTCGTTTCTTACACGAAAATAGTGCATAATACGAACAATTAAAAAAAAAAATCTTTTTTTTGTAAAAAAAAAACAACAATTATCGCGAAAGAATAAACAGATAAATAAATAAAGATCGATAATCGATTGGAAAAAGCGGACTGTACTCGCGTCGATCGGTGCTTGTTTCGCGCTCTTTTTTTTTCAAAAATACCTAGCCACAGCGACCGCAGCGTATTTATCGAGTTGAAAAACGCGTGTTTGTGTCACGAGGGAAAATACGAAGACGATTTTGTCGAATATATATATATATATAAATATATATATTTAAACGAAAAAGAAAAGAGAAACAAAAAAATTAAAAAACGAAAACAAAAATCAGTGTTGTTTTTCTATCGCGGGGTGTGGTTTGCAGGTGATGAGGAGGAACAGTGAGAGAGAAACGAAACTGGTGTGTATATATGCATTTTTATATATATATATATATTTATATATAAAGAGTAGACATGTGCTCATGTGTTATTATTGACTGAGATTATTTTGATTTTAATTTTGTTCTCGAATGAGTCGTGCATTTTTGAGAGTTGACGAGAGAGAAACGGAGACAGATTAGAGACGGGATGTAAAAAAGAAAGAAAGAGAGAGAGAGAGAGAGAGAGAGAGAGAGAGAAAAAAGAGACAATCGTGTTGTACACGCAAAGGCGGTGACCGGTGATAAGGTCTTAGGTACCGGGCTATGCCAGAATTCTAGATAGGAGAACGATAAAACAAGCACGAGGAAAGAGGAGAGAGGAGAGAGGAGAGAGAGATAGAGCGAGAGAGAGGGAAAGGAAGAAAGAGAGAAGCAAAGAGGTGCAATCGACGGAGAACACGGGGGAAAGAGAGATGGAAAGAAAAATAGGGGGAGTGAGAAGGATAGGAATAGAGGGGCAAGAGAGAGAGAGAGAGAGAGAGAGAGAGAGAGGCACACAGAGCGAGACACGAAGACGATAGCGAAGGTGAAAGAGGGAAGAAGTGGAGGCAGCAGAGAAACGGCTCTGCACACGAGGGGCCATCGAACGTGGAGAGCAGAGAGACACGCCGTGGCGGTGGTACGGTGAGGGACTTGGCAAAGCTTTTATAAAATCCATTCGAGTGCCACTGCGTTGTTGTTTTTTTTTTACACGCTCGTGAAATTATTCGTCACGTTTAAATTGTTATTAACGTTGACTTTTTGTTGTTTCTTAACGCGTGTGTCACGGTGAAAATAAATTTTTGTGTTGCCTGTAAAGATCTTTAAACATTGACGAATTTGCGATACGTTGGAAGACGGCGAGAGGGAGAGAGAGAGAGAGTGAGAGAGAGAGAGAGGAAGAGAGGGACGACCGAGGAAGATAATACAAACCGGCCGCTGCTGTCTGGAATCGCGGAGTGCCATCGTACTGCGAGAGGGAGAGAGAGAAAGATTGTGTGTGTGTGTGTGTGCGTTTGTGTGTGGGAGAAAGAGAGAGCGAGAGAGAGAGAGAGAGAGAGAGAGAGAGAGAGAGAGAGCGAGCGGTCCGCGGCAGGCAGAAATCGATTTTCCCCGCGACGGCGGTGTCGACTATACGACGACGACGACGATAAGAAAAGGTGAGCAGCAACGGGAGGAAGAGTGGGGGCGAGAACGGGGGAAGAGAGAGAGAGAGAGAGAGAGAGAGATTTTAGAGAGGGGGAAAACGACGATGCCGATGCGCTTACCTGTCCAAAAAAAAAACGACACGATGTTTCATTATTTAGAATTTAATTAAATTTGTATTCAACCGCACAAAAATATAATCTAAAACGACGCTAGGAACAATTTTACGGAACGTAAATACGAATAGAGAGCAAGAACCAAAAATTTCCATTATTTTCAAACGAGAACGAACCAACGTCCATAAACTAAGAGAATTCAAATAACAATTGTTTTTATTTTTATTTAAAACGAATCAGTAAAACATCGAATTCAAAAGTGTCGTGATTTGAAAAAAAGAAGAAAAAAAACATCGATTTGAATTCGTGGAATATTTTTGCGCGGGAAAAATCGAGTCTGGACTATCGATACGATAAATATTGAATTTTTTTTCCGTCTCTCGTTACTCACACCTTTTCTCAATCTTTTCACGTTTATATCGAATGAGAAATTGGTGGGACGACGAGAATTACCATTGTCATCGTATTTTATCAGAACCGGGCCGGAGGGCCTCGTCGAAAGAGAGAGCGCTGGTCAGTACGCGCGAGTCTTCACGGCCACCCGGTATAACTTTCTTGCTCGATGCACAACGGGTGTGCCGAGATTTTTCGAGACCGACGCATATACGATGAACACGTATATACATTATATATATATATACATATATAATTTATCTATATATATATATATATATATATATATACATATGTGAAGATTGGTGCGCGAGACGCGACCGCGGGGATTTTCTCTCCTCTGTCTCGAGGTCTCTTTCTCCCCCTCCTCTTTTGCGGTGGTCTCGAGCGTCCCGTATCGTCGTCCCGCGCTTACATATTGCGATGTACGAACGAGCGAGAACACGAGAGAGATAGCTATATATATATATATATATATATATATATATATATATATATATAGAGAGAGAGAGAGAGAGAGAGAGAGAGAGAGAGCGAGAGAGGGACAAGAGGCAAGGGAGAGCAAACAAACGGCAGACGGAAAACATCCGAGTCGAAATTCGAAGCGAAATTTTGTTCCTGCTATTGTTTTAACTCAAGATCGATATTTGTGGTCGATTTTGTTAGAAGTAATGAGTTTTTCCCCAGGTTATTTTTAATGGCAGCGTTTGAAACGAGACGGCGTAGCGGAAAAGCATGTTATATTTTATATATTCAAATTTTATACCGTATAAACGTATATGGGTATATATAGATATATTTATGACAATCACGAGGAGTCACGAACAGGAGAGCATCGCCGGTTGAGCGTACGACGCGCACTTCGCGAGCGTTCCGAGCCTCTCGTTCATCGCGCGGGCAACTCTTCTCGTTATCGGCCGTCACGCTCCAATTTTTTTTTATTTTTTATTTTTAATATCTGTACGAACATGCCGAGAGACGAAACACGAACGCTATGTATATATATATGTATACACGATGCGCCGTTTGCATACTGAGTGAGCACGTATCGGTGCAACGTAACGAGAGTAAAACTTTTCGAAAATCGAGAGTTTATTATCGTTATCGTTCGATATTACGATCAAAATTTTGACGAAATTTCATCATTATATCGAAATTATTTTCATAATCACGAAACGTTTATTGGAATTGTATTCAGTTCGCTGGTCGGGCAGATTGTTTATTTTATTTTTTTATTCATTATCGTATTCGATGTCGGAGTAACGAATTAATGTTAGCGATAAATATTTTTTTAATTCGATCCGATCGATCGAAAGATTTTATAAATTTTTATTATGAAAAAGTTATATAAGCTTGATATGGCCTTGGTGATTTTACGAGGCATCAGCGACGTACACACACGCGGTGCTAGGGGCCCTTTTTTCTCAAGGATCCGTATGCCCGACTGCGCATGAAACGCACACATGGTCAAGCTCGAGTCTTCTCTGTGTATGTGTGTCTGTGTGTGTTTATGTGTGCGCGCATGTGTGTCTCGTCGTGCCGCACACGATAGTTGCGCAATACTTCGACTCTATCGTGTGGAATTCAGGTCACGCGTTTGTCCTATGCTATTATCGTCACGCCATGAAATTCAGTACGTTCGATGATCCAAGGGTTCAATTTTGTTTGTGTTGATAAAATAATATCGATGGGAATTTATTATGGAAATTTTTTTTCGATACGTTCGATAATTTTCACACGTCGTGTATAATAAAAAATGGGTCGGAAGATTTATTGGTTGCTCGTGGGTGAATCATGAACCACGTGGAAGCACGTTGTCCACGTGGTGGCTATAAGTAAATCCGACTACTCGGCCTTCTTGCCAAGAGAGAGAGAGAGAGAGAGAAATACAAGTGGAATTGAAATAGAATTTTAATCGTGCAAACGATGATTTTATTATTAAATTTCAAGGAATTATTTATCATAATGATAATAAAAATAATAATGGTAAAGAATAATATATGGGTCGATATACGTTCAGACGCTATTTTAAAATACCGAGGCAGAACAAATTGTGGCCTCGTTCCGCCATGCCGTTAATCTTCCGCTAGCTTGAATCTTTCGAATGTCTATACGCCCGAAAAAATTGCAGCCCTAATGGGCACCGATTTTCTTCTGCATTCTTTTTTCTTCTCGAAATACGATGATTGACAGGCCAAAAGATCCCTCGATCATCTCTTTACGAAAATTGGTGAAATATTTTTTTCCGCTATTCGCATCATTGTTGTGTCGAAAAACCTCCATCACACGCCCATCTTTATGAATTTCTACGTTCTTCTTTCTTATTTTACTTCGAGACGAATTATTTCGTACGATACGTCGAGCTAAAAACTATAATGAAAAAATAAAAACAATTAAATTCATATTTTACGATCGACTTAATTTTGGTAATTTTAATAAAAAATTTTAATATAACATTTATCGAGTTAAAAAATAATTTTATTTCGATTCGAATTACATTTTTATCATTTATTTTTTTGTTTTTCTTCTAAATTTTAGTAAAACATTATAATTTGAGACATTCGTATATTACGGCGAGCAATATCGCGATCCATCGACATACACTAGATAAACCGGCGTCCTCGCGAAGCTCGAACACACGAGTCGCCTCGAGCGTTGTCGCATTTATTGCCGAGGTCGATTATAAATTGGAGTGGACGCGATGAGAGACAGAGCGAGAGGGAGCGAAGAGCGAGTGAACGCCGGATGCAGATTAAACGAGTGCAATATGCTTTATGAATATACATGCGAGCTGGCTTTTAATAATATAACTCATCTTCCGATTGCTAAATTAGCGATGAAACAAGAAGATCATAACAGAGAGAGAGAGAAAGAGCGAGAGCGTCGACACTCTCGATTAAAATTCATTCTACCAATAACGATGACTAATTATCTCGAGCACACTTTCGATTACTTATCATCAAATTACGTTTCATATACGGTGCAAATATCCGCTTAAAATAAAAACATCCTCGGATAAAATGTTGATTAAACGAAAATGTACGACCCAATTTTCTCGGTAAAAATTGCAATTTTATGGCAGGTGGTTATGGACTCCCTATATTCGCTACTCTCTCTCTCTCTCTCTTACTCTCTTCTTTTCTCAAGGACTCGTTTTTTTATTCAACGGTGAGTGCTCGAGTTAATGAATTTCCAACGGGCCGGAAGAACTCGAGAAGTGGAAGTCGTTTAGCCACATTGGCTAACGAAATGTCCTCTCGGCTTCTCTTTTTCATTACTTTTATCACTCTCTCTCTCTCTCTCTCTCTCTCTGTCGTTGGAGTCCCCGTGGTCATTAAGGGACACGTTCGCAACTTTTCCTTTCGGTAGTATCGAGCAATAAAAAAGTACAATAATTTCTCAAATCGGATAAAAAAAAAAGCAATAAAAGTTATATGACTCAAATTATTCCGACAAAATAATTAAATAAACCGGATATAAGAATGTCTCTTTTTTACATATTTTATTTATTACACCGTTAGGTTCAAATTATTTTTAATGATTATATTTTTTTCCAATATGCCGATCTTCACCCTGTCATTAAATCGTCGGTGTGGACCGAAGGCGAGGAAAAATCGTTATGCTTGCGGGAGATTTACACACGACGCGAGGTAGCTAGGAATAAAGGGAGCTCGTAAAATCAGGAATATACGCGAGGCTCGGTGTCATACGACGCCCCGCACTGTTTTATGATCTTGGTTACCGCACGTTTACGTTATTAAAATATTCGAGATCTTTTTTCTCCCTCTTTTTACACTTTTTCTTGTATTTTTTATGTACACCGCCCCCTTGGATTTTCTCGGGGCGTTTAATGCATACATGCATGAAAAAAATTTACGCCGACTCCTCTATATATAGTCGAGGATGTGAAATAAAAAATTCAATTATTCAGGTAGTTTCGATCGAGAAAGTTCACGAAACCTCCGGGACGCGTAACGACACTTCTTTTTTTTCCACCTGTCTTCACATAAATAATATCTCACGAGTGGAGTCTCTACAGAAGTAAATCATCTTTTCTCGAACGAAGCATCTTCAACGCGAATTGGCGAAGAAAGCGTTACGAAATAACGTTTTCTAATGGCAGAATCGTTGCGCAATAATACGACTGCATTTTGCGCGTAGAATCTAAAAAGATTCGCTATTAAAACGAAAACACAGAAAACGTGAAAGATATAAATTAATTAATTACCATAAAATTACTGAATTATCTAATCAACGTTATTGGTTGATTTATAAAAATTAAACGAGTGTTAAACAAATATTCATATTGACGAATCATCGAATATCAAACAAAGTGAAATTGCTGCCTCGAATAAAACGAGAACCTTGATCGATACTTTCGAGTGCCGGACTGTGGTAAATGATGAGAGCGGGATCGTCGATAATCGTCGCGGTTGGCCTCTCGAAGGGTCCTTCGAGCGATCGTCATCGACAATATAGTCATGCGCGGGTCGTCGAGACGTCCCTGAGACTCGCTCGGTACGAAACGTATCCGCGTATTGTTCGTGAGTTGTGTGACTCGCGTTTGATTTTACGACTCCTCGGGCTAAAGTTCTTAGCTGCCTTTGGCTTCTTTTAGTACTCTTTTACGCCACTATGGCGCGAGAGTAAGCCTGCCTTATCGGTCTCTTCGTGCGATAGAGATACAACGAACATTATTAAAGCGTAGAAACGCAATTACAATAGCTGCAACGAGGTCGTACCGGTTTATTGACTTTCGACTATAAATTCGTTAAAATTCAATTTTAATAAGAATTTTATTACGATTATCGAAATTATTTCATATAATTCGATAAAATTATTTCAATAGTGATATATTAATTATGTTTTTGTCGTTGTTGTTTTTAGAAAATTAATACAAATGAAATAATACGACATTTCCGTACGAGCGACCGTTCGTTTAATTACCGGAAGTCTGGCAGACTCGCGAAATTAAAAGATCTTGAGAATTGCCGCGAGTTCACGGAGATCCTATAATCGAATTCCTATCCGCGAGAGACATGGATATACGGCATAGAGTGATGGAGGTGGGAGACGATCGGTGACTTCCGGTTCGGGCAAGATGCCAAGAAACGATCCCACACGTGGATAAAGTCGACTCGAGATCTCTTCGTTCGACAAAACGTTCTTGAACGCGATCGAGGATTTTCGATGCAAAAATAGCTCGGTGTTCGCGAATCAAATCGTTATTTACACCAAACGCGTTTTTCCCCACTCCTTACATCGAATTTACGTTCACCCAATTTTAATGCCAGACTTAATGATTTATCGGTCAAATGCAAAATGCATCTCATTCAAAATTTGCACGAAATCCATTTTTTATTTTTTCAAGCTTGATCAAATATATTTCTGTGTTCGTATAACACGAATTTTTCTCCGTCAATGAAATCATTTCTCAAACTGGATAAAATTCGAGTTTAATCCCAAGTGCGTAGAATTTGAATTTTTTTTTTTTGATAACGTTGCACTTCTCGGTCCATAATTTATACGCAGAGTGTTTGTTATTAAAGTCATCACAAAAGATTCCCCGTTGGCCTGTAGTTTCTGTTTTGTGCGTATAGACGGGGCGTGGAACGCGACCGATAGGTATGGGAATGAATAAAATATCTCGACGGGAGAGTTTACGTAGTCCCTATAGATCCTCTCTCTCTCTCTCTCTCTCTCTCTCTCTCTCTCTCTCTCTCTCTCTTTCTCTCTCTCACTCTCTCTCTCTGGTTAACATTCGGTAACAGAAGGAGAAGTTATAGCCAGCGGGTCTCCCGGTTAGCTTAGCGTGGGCCCGAGACCTTGTCTATTTATAGAATTAATATGTATACACCTCGAACCGAGACATAGGCGTACTTACGTACGTACACACGTACGTATGTGGCACACATGTGAAACGTGTGACCAAATTGCTAGCAGACCGATTCGCGATGCTGTATCGAGCTTCATCCAAGATGTATCAATGAATAAAATACTTTCTCGAAGCATCGATCACAGAATATGGTGGTCAACATATTTTTTGGCTTTATTTTACCGAAATGTAATCAAATCATTTGAATCAAGGAAATAAAAATATTGTGTTTTTAAATTAAAATAAAACTTCTTTATTTTTATTGAATTTATTATTTTTATTGAATTTTGAACAGTTTTTGTTTCATACCGAGTTGGTGATAATTTTATTTGCACGATACTCAGAATTGAAAAAAACTTTGATTTAACGTAATTGCGAATTATTTGCCTCGTTCAATACCGACCTAAGTACAATGCGCCGAAAAATAAAAAGAAACGTCATTGCAATTTTGTTTCTTCATTTATCACAGGACGAAATATTCTACGTTATTTATTTCCGAAACAAAATGTACGAGTTTCATTGAATTCTATCGCGGTGCTGCACCGTCGAAAAGTTTGATCGAAAACCCCTCCCTCCCACCCGCATCGCCCGGAGTTGATTTAAACTTTGCGGAAAATTCGAACTTCAGGGAAGTTTGTTTCGCGTTGCCTTCCCTCGGTACATTTTCTACCTCGTAGTTGATTAAAAAAATACGACGAACAACTTGACCGATCGAATAATTACAAAACAGTTGAGTAATTACAGTTATAATCGAGACGTGCATATATATAATACTTTTATTGAAAACAATTATTTATATTATAATTATTATCGTAAAAGGAAATGAAGATTATTATATTCATTTAAAAATCAACGAGTCATCGTAATTTTTTAGTTGAATTTCTCAACGTACATTAACCGGGCAAACAAAAGCAAAGGAGTTTAATTTCGTGGCTATAAATCGACAGAGTTTAACGAAGAAACGATTACTGAGCCCACGAACACATACACACCCACACCCACACACACACACACACACACATATATATATATATATATATAGATAAACCCATACGTATGATGATATTATTTAGCCGAGCAATATATCTATATATACGCCAGTACAGATGTGCACGTGCGAGGCACGTTGAACTATGGAAACGATTTCAACGAGCACATACACAGAACTAGGTTCTACTTAAGGCCACGTGGATATTTTTAGCATTAGGGTCACAACTACCTCGGGCTATAGACTTCTCTTTCTCTCTTTTCCGAGCTCTCTGCAACAACGATGAAGCTATACACGGAAAGAGAGAGAGAGAGAGAGAGAGAGAGAGAGAGAGAGAGAGAGAGAGAGAGAGAGAGAGAGAGAGAGAGAGAGAGAGAGAGAGAGAGAGAGAGAGAGAGAGATAGGAGTATGCATGTACGCCTTCTTCAAGAGTCTAATTGAAATTGCCTAGGTGAATCGAAGATGAAGACGTTTCGGTTCGTCGAGCCAGAATAATATTATGATATTAACGAACGTACCTGCGGCTCGGCCCATAAACGAAGATATATATAGCGTAATAATATAGGTTCATCGTTCTCGGAGGAATAATAATTCGTCGGGAGCTCGAAATGATTAATTACCCTCGAGCCAACTCGTAAAGACTAATATTTATGAGGAGCAAAAAAAAGTTTTATTGACGAGACCAAATTCAATTATAATTTACATCTGTTATCGTAATTTCAGTAAATCGAATATTCATTTCCTTACATTACACCACGAATATTCTCCAAATTTGTTCAACTCGAGCGTATAAATAAAATTCTTTAAATAGATCATTGTATAAATCATTCATGTTTTTATGTTTTATTTTTTTACAGAGTTACCGAAAAATCGCTAGACAAGTGAGTACACCGGACAGTGCGCCAACGGGTCTGGGCAGTCCTCAGGGTGGTATCGGTGGCATACAACATCAGCAGCAGCAACAACAACAACAACAGCAGCAGCAACAGCAGCAGCAGCAACAACAGCAACAACAACAACAACAACAACAACAACAACAGCAACAGCAATCGCTACACGTAGATCCCATGCAGCAAGCAAAGGACAATCTCAACCCGGCGGCGAGTCAGCAAACCGGTGTTCTTCGAAACGGTAATCCACCGCCTCCGGTCGTCTCGATGGTGAGTCATTCGTTGAAAAAACGACCATTTATCATTATTATTATTTATTATTATTATTATTATTATTATTATTGTTATTATTATTATTATTATTGCTAAATAATAAATCATCGAAACTGAAAGCAACTCGTCGGCTTTTTCGTTCATTGTTTTATTTGAGAAATAGAAAAAAAGGAAATGTAGTGGAATTCCGAGCAAGACATAATAATGTCGTACGCGTCCCGCGAGACGTCACCATCGGCTTATCCACTCGGTTGCAGACACGTTGTGGTTTATCGGGGTGAGGTGCTTATCAGTTCCGTCGACCATTAAACAGTAATACAATAAGTATTACACACATTCGTGCACGAAGGTGCGACAAATATCCCGAACGCTTGCTCCAGTTTCAAAAGCGTCTAATAGTATCGCGTTCGCTCGGGCAATAATGTATTCTTACGCTGCCGCGTTTCTCTCGTTCTCTTTCTCGGTTTCACGAGAGTTATTATTACCTCACGTTTCGACGTTTGTACATACCGCAGCGTTATTTTAAGAGCGCCGACGACCAGAAGGCACGCCGATAATGCCAAGAAATTGAGTCTTGTATTACTTCGCCCGCGGTTCTGAACCTCGAGTTTATTTGATACATGCATGTATATGTGTGTGTGTGAGTATCGATAGTTAACATATATCGGTTGATACAATCCGATTGGCATGAAATCGGGAATTCCAGACGTCGGGAATCCGAGAATTTCAGATTACATTTAATCCAACGGGCGAAACAGTCATGAATTCTCGAGCGAGAATCAATCAAAAGGCTCGTACACGGGATGTTTCATAACAAGTCTATGAAACATTAAAACATTTCAATCTAATCTTGTTTTTTTTTCATTCGGAAAAAATTCTCGTTTATTTATTCAATTTTGTAATTCATAGGTATAATATTTCTTTCGAAGCGACGATTATTTTATATGGCTATTTAAATTAAAAGTATTTAATTAAAATGATGAAAAACAGCATTAAATTAAAAGTGAAAAGTATTTAATGAAAAATTATTTTTCGTTGATTGATATTTTGTTTTATTATGATGGTCCAATTTGCACGAAATGTCCCATACACGTTTCTCCACCCGATTTTCCCTCTACTCACTCTCGCTCGGCCCGTTTTCCTCTCTTTCTCGTGCTCTCGGGCGCTCGAGAGAGACAGAGACAGAAAGCTCCCGTGTGCTTCCTGTTCCTGCGGGTATTGATTCGCGTTGGCGGTCGGTCACCGCCCCCACAGCCGCCGTCTACCGCCAGTCTACCCCTTATAGCTTTCACGTTTTAGGGCTCTGTGTATGACGCATATCTCTCTCGCTCTCTCTCTCTCTCTCTCTCTCTCTATATATATATATATATGTGTGTATATTTAGACGTATCCCTGTCGTACCTGATCTATGCTCTGCCGAGGTCTCTGCCACTTCGTCTTGCAAGCTCGACGATAGACGATTCACCCCCGATACGATTCTGTCGGAACCTTTTTATCTTTTAGTCAAAGCTCACCCGAAGATAAACCTCCGTTCAGCCGCTTCGACAAGAACTCGAAATAATAAAAAACACGATTCTGTTTTCGTTTCAATCAATTAATTGTAATTTTATAATAATAACAGCGGTAACTTTTATGAAAATCTCATTAAAACTTTTCATTCGTACGAGATATCGCGTAGTATTATATTATTTTTCGTACAATAATAGAAATATGTACGTTGATAATATTTCATCTGAAAATTGTACGAATTCACTTTTTGTTTAGTAATTAATTATTATCCGTTGATAACAAACCGATCGTTACGAAAATCTCATTAAAAGTTCTTTACGAGGTTGCTAGACGCATTCAACGGTTTCCGTACCGTATATCAGCAGAGGGCTAACCAGTAAACTTTGTTTCGACGCGGAAATTTCTATTGTTGCGAAAATTAATTACGACGATGAATTACATCACTCGATATAATAATTTCTCGTTCAACTTCATGGGCTTTTATAAAATCGGGAAAATCAAATCCTTTTTCAACAATTCATTATCGTCAATGCCCCGTAAATAATATTTTATTCGTGAAACGGTGAGCCCATTTGTAAGTACTTTTACATATATTATCGCACGCAGAATGTGCAATATTCCATGCCGGTTGGAATGAAATCTGCGGCATTGTGCGAGGGGCGGGGTCGGAGATCGGAGTGGACAAAACGTTGATGCTGCTTATGCGAAAGAGCGAGAGAACGTGAGTGAGAGAGAGAGAAAGAGAAACGGCTAACGCAGAGCAGAAATGCAAACGCGCGTGGTTAACGTGTGCGGCGACGATAATTGGCAATATCGAACCGATAAAGGAATCGAGCATCCATCGAAACGCGCAATTATGCAGCAAACCCGAAACCGCGGAATTCCGGTACTCGTTGGTGCGCGATCTCATCCCCATATTCTGCTATGTACACATATACTTTAGTTCAAATTCTATATATACGTATGGAATATATATATATATATATATATATATATATATATATATATATATATACGCGCAGTACAAGGATGGAATTGCGACCGGACCGCAATGCATGTGTGCGGTTTTCACTTGTACGTTGAATACGAGAGCGTTTGGCTCTCGTTTGTAATTCTCCGTATATATATATATATCTACAATTGTATATGTAAATGTATATATGTTCATAGCACTTTGCCAATATCCGCGTAAATTCGTATGTGCAGTAACGGACGGAACGGTAGGATGGGAAACAATATAATTTGGTCATACGTGGAATATCGGAGTTGCGCGTTTGCTTTTGCAACTCTCTCGTCGTTCTCGTTGTAAATCGAAATTCAATTGTCCACCGATTGCTTCAATATGCAAATATATAAATCCAATTGTAACGAGAAAAAGAAAGAAAAAATGAAAAATATTCGATACAATAATCGAGGATAATAATTAATCGGAAACGTATACGAATGTTTGTCGTAAAATAATTTTCAGGACTTAATCACGATTCGTAATTTATGAATCAATCATTCATCGCGATTTTTGAGGAACGATATAAAATTTTGTTTGTTTATAAAGCAAAGAAATTTAATCTTTTTCGTATAATTTTTTTTTTTTTTTTTTTTTTTGTAACGTTCCTCTCTTTAACTCTCGAGGAGGAATCAATGGTGGAACGGTGTTTTTGCGATGCTATCCTACGGTAGAACGTAAATGTCGATAAATCCGTAGGTACAGAGAGCGAGAAGGGCTTCACCGTACTCCCTCGCACTACCTTTGTCTCTCTTTGCAACCGGCGATCGTTCGCGTTTTCTCGTTTCGACGAGGATAAATGTACCGATCGTAGTTGAAGCCTCTCGAGCTACGGGAAGCGACTATGTACATATAACGCATCTACATATATACATCGTATAGAAAAGGGAGGGAAGGGTTTACTACCCGATCTCGTTTTATGGCTTTTCGCGCAGTTTCGCGGCTGGCGAGTCTATCTCTATTTACCATTCTCATCGAGAGAGCGCGAGGGAGATAGAAAGATTTGAAGTAGGTGTCAGAGACGCGATACACGAGCCAAACCAGCCATAGCTGTCGTCGATAAATGAATTTCTGCACGTGGGAAGGAACATTGTTCTCCCTCTGTTATGCGATCGAATTCACTCCTCGTTTCCTCTCTTTCTCGCCGACGGTTAATCTCTCTCTCTCTCTCTCTCATTCTCTCTCGCGGGCGCTTCATTTAATGGAATGGTAGTTAATTTAGCCGATAAATTCGTAATACCATGTCGTTTCGCGCAGTTGGCTCGAAAAGCGCAGGTGACTAAACGACCGCTGTCCGGTGATCGAGTTACATCGTGAACACGGCGACGAGTCGACGTTTCAGTTGCAAATTTCGTTTGTTACGCGAGTTTGATTGCTACGGATCCTTCATCCACAGATCCACTACATCAGTCCCGTAGTCACTCGTATTGGCTTCGTTTCGCGTATCGCGTTTTATTTATTCATTTATTTTTTTATATCTCGGTAGTCGAATATAAGCGGCTATCAGGATCGTTTAATTCCATATCGTTATTTATTCGACAGAGTGTGAAAAGTTAATTTCTCGGTGCTGTAAAATTTCTAAGTATTACAAATTTATCGTTGATATAAAAAAAGAAAAAGAACATTAATATACGTATTTAGAAACGCAGTCGAATAAACAGGTGTTAGGTGTCTTTTGAAAAGGGGCGGGAGAACGCATTTAAACCGAAACCGCAAATTGGCCAACTTGTCTACTTGTGTGTATAACAACGTGTATATACATATATTACCGTATATGTACATACACATACACACATATATATGTATATATGTATATATGTATAGATGCAGAAGCGTTCATATGCATATGGCAACGCATTCATTTGAAGTGTTAGCCCCTCGGGCACTCGATTGCCCTGAAAGCCTCGAAATGAAAACCCTCGCCGGGTTGCCCCGTGGCTCATTCCATCAAAATTCTCGTCCATCCGCGTGTCTACCGGGTCTGTTTTTCCACGGTTTGTTTTTCAAACCCACGATTTTTTCTTGTCGTTCCTTTCACTCGTATATCCGCGCGACCGAACGATCATACGGCACAAAGTGAACGAGCGTGTCGAGCCGCAAAATACTCGCCGATATTTTCACGAGCGTGTTGTTTTATTTTTCTCATTCTTTCTTTTTCTTGTTTTATTCCTACACCATACCGGAATGAAAATAGACATTTTTCCAATATCGCTGATCGAACGCGATATAATCGGTTGGCGAACGATCGATACGGAACAGAGCCAACGTGCGAGATGCCGGAATCAAATTCGAAACGGATAAAAGTAATTATCCTTTATTCTACCTCATCTCCCATCAACGTTCGCCCCTCGTTAATGATCGTTGTTTTTTGTTTTTTCGACTTATCACTCATCGTCCAATAATCGCTCGTCAAATGGTTCATTTATCCTCCATTTAATTTACATTCCGGTTTAGCCACGGTCCATTTAGTTCGACCCATCTATTCGATATTTATTCATCGACGTGTACATCGCCACCGATGTATTTCCCAATTCCGGGCGAAGCGAAACTCCGTCGACCTAGCTTCCACCTTCCCGATCCCGGAAGTGTTCCATGAGCGATTTCATCCCTCTCGAGGCTACGGAAAGTTATGCGGAAGCAATCGTGACAAAGTAGGATAGGTCGAGGTCGGGTCGACCGAGGGCTCGTCGTACCTACTCGTCGTTATACGCGACTGTCGTTGCGCGATACCCTCATTCCTCTACCCCCCCTTTCCCATACGCTCACATAAACATAGTAGGACGGTGAACAAAGAGGTCGAGGTAGGGTGTTTCCGTCTGGTGCCGGACCGTGTTCGGCCCATGTTCCACCATTCAGCGAGCCGTTTTATCACATTCGTGTCGTACAGAACGATACCCCGGTGTTCCGACCACGTGTAATTTTTGACCTTTTCGTCGCCGGTTGCGGTAGGTCGCCACGACGCGCGTAAAGAGGGAACGAGCATAGAGGGTGTACAGGCTGAAGAACGTGAATTTCTCGTCGTTCGGACCATCCCTCGTATCCTCCAACCCTCGCGGTCTTGACATCGGGACGAACATCACTTTTCCTCCATTGGCTAGAAACGTCTGGTGCTTACGGGCTTAACCCTCTCCCCTCTTCTTCCTTCCGACGGAAAAGTCTCGACGACAAGCTCTTACATTGGGACGGGGTTGAAAACGAGGGAACGAGGTGTTCTCCGGAGCGTCTTTATACGTTGCTCGTTCACTCTCACGCTCGACTTATTGGCCCTACGAAGGCGACTACCGACCATCCCCCTTGGTCTCCGATCTTACGATGCTATCGGGTCTACCTCGGCCACAAACATCGAACTGATATGGAACCACTTGGGCAACACTCTCGTCCCTCTCTCGCTACTGGTTGGGGTCCGCTCATCCGCGATCTATATGTATGGGGTGAGGGGGTAACAGTGGCTTCGTCGCTCTCTTGGAATTTCTCGGGGTTGTACGACCCTGCAATCAACCTCCGACTCACCAGTAACTCCCCTCCTATCTACCCACTCCCTAAGTCCAATTGAG
This sequence comes from Netelia virgata, assembly GCA_951802705.1. Lineage (NCBI taxonomy): Eukaryota > Metazoa > Arthropoda > Insecta > Hymenoptera > Ichneumonidae > Netelia > Netelia virgata. Next base: position 44,474,918 of record OX637865.1, on the reverse strand, counting down.
ATCTCTCGGGCTCCTCGGTGAGAACCCGATCCCATTGAGCGCAATCGGCGGAACGATCAAGACGCGTTTAGCACTCGACGACACGTCTTCGATTAGATGGCGTTGCTCGATACCGGCGTAGCTTTAAAAGATTCGTTTTCTGCTAGGAGGATGAACCATTTTAGGATTTATTTAATCTCGAGCTTTCGTGGTTGTTTTTTTATATATGTTTTTGATATCTCTCTTTGATCGAATATTTTCAATATTTTGATTCATTGAATCCTTTTGAAAGCGAACGCACCGTAACTGTCGTTCACCGGTACGATATATCGCCCAAATATCACGTGTGACTGTCAATTCAGCAATCCCCGTAGAAGTTTCAAAACGCTTAGAAGTTCAGACTATGGGAGACGTTATTGTGCAACGTGAAATCGATTTCGTCGATAAAGACGCATAACCACAACACCAGGCGGTTAGACGAGAGGAAAACTTTCTCTTGGCTAGTTTCTGCAACGTTTCTCGTTGCCGTTCGTAGAATGCGCGCGCGTGTGTGTGTGTGTGTTAGCCACGTATAGAAATGGTTTTTTTTCTCAACACAGCGTTTACTCGACGAGCCGAAACATAATTGCGAGTGGATTGGAACGTTCGAGAATGAAGCTTCGATCGATAACTCGACGAGAAAGACGTGCAAACATGAAAATATGTGTGTGTGTGCGCGCGTGTGCGTGTGGATAACAAACCCAGGGGTGCAATGGAGCGAGAAAGAAAAAGTGGGAGAACGAAGTACTCGACCATTTCTCTCTTTCTCTCCCCCTGCCCTGATTTACTCCCTCCTGGTCTAGCTCTCGCTCTCACCTACCCCATTCGGACTTTCGCTAATGAAGCCCCCCGTCGACAAACAAACTCGCTAATTACTAATTAAATCTACGCGTTAACTGCGCGAATCCAACGAATTTTCGCCGAAGTGAAATCGTGACCGAACTCATCCCCTCGAACCCAGAATTAAACTACCCCTGTGCACCGTACCCAGAGTCCGATAATATATTAGATTTACTCTGTTCTCTCTCTCTCTCTCTCCCTCACTTTTCATTTTTCCGGGAAAAAAGTTTGATGCTAATTTATTCTTTCTCGTCTCTGCAGTAAATTTGATAACCCGGCGCTCGCTCGCGGAATTCTATTCGCCGTTATTCTTCCAGAAAATAAAAAAAAGCACGTCGCGTTGCGTTTAATTGGAATAAATTTTTTTAATTAATTAAAATCATAATTTTCAATTTGTGTGTTTCTTTTTTTGCTAAATGATATTCAGTTTTGAAAAATTAGACGCAGCAAATCATTTTTTTCACGCATCGTCACGATCGGAAGTTCTTATCGTGTAAAACAGGCTTGCCTTAAATCTCGTACTCGTCGAGAGATCTTTCGAAGCGAGGAAAATTCATTTTCGGTACCGCGACCTCTTAACTCGTCACGAGACGCCCAAGGATTACCTGCGGTAACTCAATACTGACTAATTGGACCGTGGGACTCGTAACGAGCGTAATATACCGCAAAACGGAGCCAAGAGCACAGAGAGGAGGGGGTTACTTCTCTGTCGCCAAGACGCTGGTGGGTGAACATCGGTGTCTCGAGTTTCGAATTAATTGCCCGGAGCGAGATACACATGCCTGGTGACTCTTGATGCTCATATATCTCTGTATACACGCACAGGCATATATATATAGAGAGAGAGAAAGGGAATTCGAAGGGGATGCTTTAAGAGATTTAAGGGATGTTCCTTAGTACCGAATCTTATATCCATCGAACATCTTCTACAAGACGTACAAATATCTTTGATTTTTGTTCAAAAAGTGAGACAAAGTACTAAAAATATTTTGAAAAATTACAAAAAAAAAATCAAATCGATCGATAAATATGAAACATTAACGATAAATTTGTTACCATCGATATAATACTTTTTCAATTGTCGTATATTCTCGAAAACTAATAACTACGAATGGTTTAATAATACTGTTTACCGTGTAAAATAATCTCTTAAGGTTGATTCAGCGAGGCGGCGATCGTTGACCGGTCGTTTTCGAGGTCGAGGCCGGAAGTTGACCCTCGATCAGAAACCGAGATCGAGAGTTGGGCGACCCTCGGCTCGCGATTCCCCTCGAGAGACTCTCCTCCGGCTCGCTCGAAGGCCAAAATATAAGCCGTGCTCTCGCGCGCGCGGATAAATGATTCGAAAATACGTTTAATTGGCGGATATACGGGAAGATTGCCTCGGCATTTATATACGGACGGCTAATTCGTTTTTTTCTCCTTTTCCTCATCGGGATAACAAAAAGAGCTGAAACAAATGGGAAAGAAGTATCGATATGCGTTCGAGGAATCGAAGTGAAAGAAGCGAGGAAGTAGAAGAATTGGAAAATTATATTGACACGGAGTGTGTATTTGATATCTTGCTATGTATGTATATATATATATGTGTGTCTGTATTTATTGGCATTCTGTGGTCGAGAGAGCCCCGCGAGAACCATGGGATGGATGCTGGAATGAAACCCTGCAGCGCGACTAAAACTCTCCTCTCGTCGTCGTTCGTCGTCGTCGTCTTCGTCGTCGTCGTCGTCGTCGTCGTTGCCGTCGTAGTCGTTGTCGCGGTTCTCTTTTTGCACTTAGTTTTACACAGGCTGTTTGCGAGGTTGCCGAGTTTACCGGTCTCTCGAGCAGGCGAACGAATCTCTCGAACCTTTCGTATCGCCCGAGGCAAACAGCCCTCGTCGTTTCTCTTTCTGTTTTATTTATTTTCGCTTTATTTTTATTTAGATTTCTTTTTGTTTGCTTCTTTTTTATTTTCCTTTCTCCCGTGTTCCATTCGATTTTTCTCTTGTTTCTACCCGTCGAGAGAGACAGAGAGAGATCTGGCCAACTTTTGTCTCGCGAAAGTGCTTTTAATCCGAGCGTCCTTGATTAGTTTCGTGATACATCGTTTTGCCATTATTTTTCTCAAAAGTGTCGTCGAAATTTATTTACTACAAAAATATACACTTTTAGTCGACGAAATATTTAGTTTTTTAAATTGTTCGAATTTCTTATTAACTCTGGTTTGTCATTACTTTTGTTCAATTACTATTTTCACGATTGTCGGTGGCCATTAAAATTCTACGGGGATACGTCGTAATAAAAAAAAATTAATTTTTGCATTTTTTACCAAAAAGTTTTAATACAAAACTCGAGGCACTTTTTTGCCTGCTTCCTACGTTCCTTTTTTCATTCGTAAAATTCATTGTGTTATACCTGATATAAAAGCCTCACAATTGCGAATTTAACGAGGCTGCGAGCATGTATCTTCACCTATACGACTGGCCTAGGTACATACATAATGAGGCTTAAGGGAAAAAGAGGTGGGGGGGGGGGCTGCTTCCATAGTTTTACCGCTCTTGTTTCTATACATGTATACGGCTCGAACAGCGAATGGGAGTGGGGGATATACGTATATCACCCTCCCACCTCGCCCCATTGAACGTTCAAGCCCTTCTCACCGTTGTGGTCACATTCCCGGCTATAAATTTTCACAGCCCTGTTCACATTTCTTTTTTTCTCGTTCCCTCTTGTGGTACGCGAGATAAAGTGAAATAGAGAGAAAAAAAGATATGAGAAAAGGGAAAACGAGTGGTGGAAAAAGAAAAAATCCGATAGAAGGGTACACCGTGTCAAAGCCGCGAGCCAAGCTTTAACAGGATAAGCCAACGCTTTTCGCCCGTGAAAATTCTCTCGTTTTTTTCTGTCTCGTTCCATTTGAATTTTTTCATACGCGTGTCCGTGTAGAAAAAAAAACGTATATACGTAAAGTAAACTCGGGAAATATGGACCTGAAAAGTATTCGTGAGTCTGGGATTGTGAAAATCCGAGAATTCGATAAATTCGATGAGTAAATCTGGAATTATCGCTTTATAAAAATACACACACACACACACACACACCAATCCGGTTAGTACTTTCTGAATACTTTACCCCCTCATAAGCGTAGCATAAGCGTTTTTTTGGTGGATGAATTTGTGAAAATAACCGTCTGGTCCGTTTTAGCAGGCTAGGCCATATTTCCCGATTTCCCTCCACATGACTGGTAAAACGTGGCTACTGAGAGAGAAAAGAAGAAAGCGAATGGTACCAATGAAGTGGCCCAAGTACAGAGCTTTTCGAGAGCTCACAGCTGGAATTCAGAGGCTTTTACGAAGAATTTTCAACGCCCCCCTCCTCCCCCGCCTTCTCGCGGCTTCCATTTCGCGAACTCTCACACCCTCGTACTATATCAAATTCTAATCAGCGCTCGTGGAACGTTTTACCGAGTGCTCTCGAGTAATATACTTGACTCACTCGGCCATTCGTACGAATCATACGAAGTATGCGAGTTTACAAGCCTCTCATGCAAGTGTTCGAACGAATGAATCACGCTTTTACCACGACAATACCAAATACCAAAATGTGATCCTCGGTCGAACTCAAAACCCCTCGTAACTATTTTTAAACATAAATGCGATTTAAAAAACAATTGGTCCAATAATTCTCTGACGAGCCAAATTTCGTCTCATAAAAAAATAAACATCAATGTTTTTTTTCAAGGTGAAAATATAAATATGTTAATACATTAATTTTTACTAGAAAGATAATTGTCTTAGGAATATTCCTTGAATCGGATTGATAAGCAAAAATTGAATTATTTGTTGCAGTCACCGGGTGTAATGCCGTTCTACGGCGACACCGGGGCGGGTTTCCGACCCGCAGCCGGTTTCGGTAACACCGTGTGGCATCAGGGGGTAGGTCCGGTTGGCACGGTCACGGTCGAAACGACACCTGCTGCATGGCCACCCCAGCAATTCATCCAACAGATTCCCGCCCCGAATCAATTGGAGGAGCTGCGGTATCATACTCAGTACAGCGCCGCAACGCCTTACCATCCCCAACCAGGTCAGTAGAATTATCCGAGACAAGTTAAAGAAAAAAAAGAAAAAGAAAACAAGAAAAAATATTATAAAAAATATTGTTCCATGAAAAATCGATGATTTTGTCGTTACAGTCGCTTATCAGCAACAAGCGTTCATAGCAACGGATCAGTCAGCTTTCCAACGTGCGGGTGCACCGGGACAATACGCAATCACGGGGCAACACTCACCCTTAGCTCCAGTAGCACCGCAAAGCGGTGCTTCGACACCCCAGAGACCCTTGAACGGTCAATTTATGGACCCTTCCGCAACGTCGGGTCAGCCTGTTGGCTATGAGCGTCAGGAGTACGTGAACGGCTATCAGCAGCAGGTAAGAATAAGAGTTGAACCAAAAAATGAGAATAAAACAACATCAAAAAAGTCTTTCCTCATTCTTTCTCTTGAAAAAACGTAGAAACCACCCTCGGTTAAAATCTTGTAGAAACGTAGAAATTGTTCAGGGATAGAGTGACGAATAAAAAAAAACAGCAATCTTTGTAGGCGTTTTACAGTGAGAAGAACACGCGGCGAGACTCAAAGCGATCGATCGGTTTTAAGTTACAGATCGAATGATCCTCTTTTCAGGACGTGACGATGGCACCCCCGCCATCGACCACGCCGACGAGTCGTAGCAGTTCCGTCCATATGGACACCCAACAGCAGCAACAGCAACAACAACAACAACAACAGCAACAACAACAGACTTCCCAGCAGCAGTCTCAACAGGCGCCACCTACGGATGCCCAAGTCAAAGGTTTCGCGACGATAGGAGCAAACAATGGGTCGGGAAACGAGATGCCTGGGTATCCACTTCAACCGGGCCCACAGAGTTTACACAGCTCTAACGGATATCCAGGCTACGTGGAAATGGGTCAGCAGCAAGCTCAGAATCAATGGCAGTCGCAGGTTGCACATCAGCAACAGCAGCAGGCGCAGGCTGCGGCGCAACAGCAGAGAGAGGCTCAGATGCCGAGGCAACCAGCTGTATCGGATGCAAGTCAGAGACATATATGGTCGGACTCTAACGCGACAGCCAAAATTGGCAATAACGGCCTGAACTGGACGGATACGAGCTTGCAGGAGAAAACGAGACCACCGAGTCACATGAGTTGGGAGAACGGTGGCACGAGGGAATCGAGAACGCCGCAATCTTGGGCTGACAATAATTCCGAAAGCCAGCAACAGCAGCAACAACAGCAGCAACGAGAGCAACAGCAATCGCAGCAGGCCAATTGGTCACAAGCTGGTCAGAAAATACGAGAGAGCCAAAATCCAAGATTGACACCGTCAGCTCAGCAACAACAGCAACAGGGATGGCCTCAGCACTCGCCCAAAATATCCGACCATCAGAGCTCGACTCAACAAAATTCGAGAATGACACCGTCCAGTCAGCAACAGCACAACTGGCAGCAAAATAGTCCAGAGCTTCAGGCTCAGCAACAAGCTGGCCATCAGAATCCAAGGCAAACACCGTCCGGTCAACAAATGCAGCAACAGCAGCAGGCTCAACAACAACAACAGCAACAACAACAATGGGCCCAACAAACGAAAATCGAGCAGAATCCTCGATTAACGCCGTCTAATCAAATGTCCTGGCCGGACACGCCAACTAGTCAACCAAATTGGTCACCGAGCAGCATGAAGAGCGATGGTAGCCAACAACCTCAGCAACAATGGCCAGAGACCCAGCCAAGCCCACGTAGAACGCCCGGTCATCAAACAGCCACCTGGCAAAATCAACAGAATCAGGAGAATAAGATGGATACTCAGATGAGCTGGTCACCGAGCTCCGGTTCGGAGAATCCTGCAAATTGGGGGCAGCAGAATACGAAACAAGACATGCAAAATTCTGGGGAAAGAATCATGTGGCAGCAACAACAAAGTACGGAGAGTAAACAGAACGGTTATCCGGAGAATCAAGATGGGGCGGAGAGCAACATGTATTCGCAATCCAACCGTGTTACGAGTCGCTTAAAATCGATGATACTGAATAAGAAACAGCAGCAGCAGCAGCAGCAACAACAACAACAACAACAACAACAACAACAACAACAGCAGCAGCAACAGCAACAACAACAACAGCAGATGCAGCATCAACAGATGCAACAGCAGCATCAAATGACGCAGCAGGATCTGCAACAGCAGCAACAACAGCAGCAGCAGAATCATCACGTGCATCACCACATGCCTTCGCAGCATGGCAGCAATGGCGCAAACACCGATTTTCCCACGGATGACAGAATACGAGAGTCCCATGAGAACGGTGCCGAAAAGATGCAAGAAAAGAGACCTGAGCAATATCTCAATCAATCGGGCATGATGTCAATGGCACAGACCAACGAATCAATGACCGGTAATTTTTTATTGCATAGCCACCACCCTCGGGCCGATAGTTTGCCCGACGGTGGTGGCTTATGGGAATGGACGGGAGGAGGAAACAGTATGACGAACGCCAGCAATGTCGAGACCGGTGAAATATTGCCGGAAACGGGAATAACGGCTATACAGAATTTTATGAAGTACGCAACCGACGATACGAAAGATCAGGATGTAACTTCCGACGAGCAGCAAAGATCCGCGTGGACGGAGATTGGTGTGAAAACACCGGACGATCACACCATCGACGACAAGTCTTTCCAGAGGAGTCTCGGAATTTCGTCACAAGGTGAAATCGAGCACAAGGTCGAGAATGAAGAGAAGATCCAAGATCCCGATCGGAAGAACGACTCCAATATCGAAAAATTCGACGATATCGATTTTCTTAAGGAAACCGATGTCACCGTTTCACCGACGAATCCCGAGGGATTCGTCGACGAGACTGTCAACTGTGGGAACGTCAATGACAATCAATCGGAGATCAAGTACGACTCCAATCAGACAATCAAGCAAGAAACTACGGAGTACGTGTGCTCGAGTGAGTCGATTAACGAACCCAAAGACGAGGTCGACCTTCCTCGTGTGATAAAGGAAGAACCCGATCAGGACGACATGGAGATAACGAATTATAAGTTCAGAGGTGACGGTGGACCAGCTAAATTGATCACGGGAGGTGGTTCGTGGTGCTGTCGACGCGGCGGTACGGAACAACCAACACCGGAACACTTGCGCGAGGGTTGTTGTCAGGGTCTTCAAACCCGAGATGAGATACTCGCCGAGTCGCCACAGAAAACTGATCCAAGTGTCAAGAGCGAGGATGAAACCACTACGAAGAGCGGTGTGACCGCGGCGAACACCAAGCTGCAAGATCATCTAGACAAATTGAAGAACAACGTTAGGACCGAAGTACCAGATTGCAATTGCTTCCCAGCTGACAAATGTGAGTTTACGACTGTTTTGTTCGCAACATTATTCTCTTTCAATTCGTCAAGACATTGCAAATAAAATTAACTTAATCCACAAGGTCCACCCGAACCTGGTTCGTATTACACTCATCTCGGTTCGGCTACTAGCTTGCCCGATCTTCGTAACGATCTCGAGAGAAGAACCGGACTTAAAGGGAATGCGATCAGATTTGAGAAAGTGGTGTACACGGGCAAAGAGGGGAAAACAACACAAGGGTGTCCTCTCGCTAAATGGGTAAGTCGATTTTGCCGATGAATTTATTCACAGTCACTTCACATCCAACGACTTACTAATGAGTCCGAATATTACAGGTGATCAGACGCTCTGGCATCGACGAGAAGATCTTGTCGGTCGTCAAACATCGCCAGGGTCACAAGTGCGCGACCGCGTGGATCGTCGTTGCGATGGTCGCTTGGGAAGGAGTTCCGACTCACGAGGCTGATCGAATTTATTCACTTCTAAGCCACAAGCTCAATCGATTCGGTCTTCCAACAACTAGAAGATGCGGCACGAACGAACCGCGTACTTGCGCTTGCCAGGGTCTCGATCCTGACAGTTGCGGAGCCAGCTTTTCATTCGGCTGCTCGTGGTCCATGTATTACAACGGATGCAAGTACGCGAGAAGCAAGACCGTTCGAAAATTCCGATTATCCGTGAGAACTGAGGTGAGTTTTGGTTATCTACGTTATTTATAATAAAAAGCGACAGGGAGGCGGGTGTCAACGCAATCTTTTCGTTTTCTAGGAACAAGAGGTCGAGGAAAGGATGCACGTTCTTGCGACCCTTCTATCGCCATTGTACCTCAGCTTAGCACCGGAAGCTTTCAATAATCAGACGCAATTCGAACGAGATGCCAGTGAATGTCGATTGGGATTTAAGCCAGGTAGACCATTCTCCGGAGTGACCGCCTGCGTTGATTTCTGCGCTCACTCTCACAGGGATCTCCACAACATGAACAACGGTTGCACAGTGGTGAGTCATTCAAGCTATTATAAATATCAGAAATACAGCCTATCAAGAGGTGCACGATTGATATTCAGTGTATCATTTTTCAAAAAGGTCGTCAGCCTCACGAAGCACAGATTATTGAGTAAACCGGAAGACGAGCAATTGCACGTTTTGCCTCTCTACGTGATGGATGATACGGACGAGGTTGGTTCGAAAGATGGTCAAGAGGAGAAAATTCGATCCGGGGCGATCGAAGTACTTTCGAAGTAAGCCTCGTTATCCCCACTTTTTACCGACTCTCGAATTCCATCGTTGAATCAAACTCATTACAAAATCTTCTATTTTCGCAGATTTCCATGTGAAGTGCGAGTTCGTTCGGTGCCCCTCCAGCCCTGTAGGCGTCATGGAAAAAAGAGGAAAGAAGATGAGCCTGATACAGCAAGCAATAAAAAAGATGCGGCGAAGAATGCCGAGAAGATGATAGAGCCAAGTAGAACACCGGGCTTCCAAGACGCATCGCGAACTCCGGTACCACGAGACCCTCAACTGTCTCTCGAGATGGCGACGATGTTCGAAGGAATGGACGCTCAGTTGCAGAGTTCTCAGGTATCATCTACGGTTCTCGACAGTCCGGTCTCGATGTATCAGGGCTGGGGTTACCAAGGCGATCAACAGTGGGGTCGAGCAGGCTGGCTGGATCAGCGGAAAAATAACTGGCTGAATCCTTGGGGGGAATATCCGTTCGGTGGATTAGAGCGAGACGTCAAAGTCGATCCCGATAGTACGAGTCTTGACGACACGAGACCACGAAGTGCTCTCTCACAAGAAGATCATCGCCCTGGATCGAGAAACTTACCAAATTCGACTGTTGAATCTCCAAGAGGAACTTACGCTCATTCCCCCAGAGGCAATCCCATATCTCCGCGAAGCTCCCATCCAGGAACACCAACGGAGAACGCCTATGCGATGTCACCGAGAGGCATGCAACATGCTCAGGAACAGAAAATGGTCTCGCCACGAAGTTCCGGTTACCCGATGACATCCGGACCGGAGAGTTACGGAATGACATCCCCATCGCCAAGGCCTTACCAAAATATGGTGGACAACAGACAATCGAGCGTCTCGCCTCGAGGCGGCGGATATTCACCGTCGCTCTCTCATCTCGAGTCTCTACAACGGAATCCGTCGCCGAGAATGGGTCCGCACATGACAATGCCGTCCGACGCGCGAAATCAATCACCAGGTATGCATCATCATCAAAGACCCACTGGTCCGAATTACGATCCCAACTACCAACAAAAAATCAATTCACCTCGACATACCCCCGATCACAATATTCCCTCACGTTACCCTGGCAATGTTCAACATTGTATGGATCCGCACAACGCAGCGAGGCAACCGTCACCAAAATCTCAAATTGATCCGGCTTACGCCGCAAGATTGCAACAAACTTATCCCATGCATCAGCCCATTCAAGCTTCTCCCAAGAACACGGATTACATGAATCAATCGGGTGAATCCCATCCGCCAGAAATGATGTCCGGTCTCCCAGGAATGCAGACTTCCGGGCACTGCATGGAAAAACCTTACGGCTCCGAGTACGCGATGCACGGCACCCAAATGCAGCACGCGCAGCATCACGGCCAGCCTTTGGAGAATCAAGGATTCATCGGCGACAATAAGAAACCCATCGATCGAACTCATAGGCAACAAGGCGACGTCAAACCGCCTCCTTTCAACAACTTCTCGCCAGTATCGCAAGAACAAATAACGCCTAATTGCGGCAACAATTGGAATCCCATGAACAACTGGTCGACGGATTCGATGAAAGCCTCGGATCAACAGGGTCACGTCCAACCCGACCATCAAATGGCTGATCGTTCTCAGCATCATGAGCATCAGAAAGTCGCATCGTGGAACGAGAGAATACCGCAGTCTGATCAAGCGAAAAATCCATGCTGGGACGGGCCCAACGAGCGTTCACCGTTCAGAGTCCCAAAAGGCAGACCACCCTCCAGAACAGCCGGTGCTCCTCAAAATCCGACCGAGACGAGTAACTATCAAAATTCATCATTCCCCAAGACTTTTTTGAAACCTCAAGAGCCGCTCAAGAACTCGTGTCCAGAGAACCTACCGCACGGTTCGAAATCTGCCGTTCATCCGAATCCGGCCGCTTATCAAAGGAGATCCGAGTGGCCGGAGGACAAGCTGCGCGAGGGTTTCCACGAAGGGAATCGTCAGGAGGCTGGAAATCCGAATCAGAGTTGCATCGCTTGGGCCGAGGAGATGAAACAAGTGCAGGATTTCCACGCCATGTCGGGCCTGGGACATCACGCTTTTCCCCAGTATGGATATCCAAGTTATCCTGTGTTCGAAAAGCCTTATCCGAATACCTGGGACGGTTATAATTATCACCACCAGCCTTATCACCAGAGCCCGGAGTATCCGCCACAATTTTATCAACAGCCGAAACGCGAACCGTGCTTCCACTCACCCCAGTACCCGTATCAAGGAATGCCACCCTATCAAGGTTTAAATCCAAGCTGGGCAAGGTGGGAGACGCCACGCTGGGATCTTTACGGGCCACCTTCCTACTTTCCCGTTCTTCCGGAACCTCCACCGAAGGCAGAGCCGCTCGGTGAGGTCGCCGATTATTCCGACAATGAGGAATGCTTCAAGGATTCCCAGATGGGTGGAGTCGCCATTGCTCTCGGTCACGGTAGCGTTTTATTCGAGTGCGCGAAACACGAGATGCACGCTACTACGGCTCTGAGAAAACCGAATCGCCTTAATCCAGCGCGCATCGGTCTCGTTTTCTATCAACATCGAAATCTCAATCGACCCCGTCATGGCTGGGACGAGTGGGAGGAGAAGATGCGATTGAGAAAACTCGGTGTAACTGGCACGTCAACGACGACCACCGCTTCCACGACCAATGCACAAACGACCCCTGCGGCACTGGAGATTCCCGAAGCTCCGGGGGTGAGCGAAAATAAACCACCACCGCCGCCTCCACTTCCGCACATACCCAACGTGCCCAGCTCGCAGTTCATGATGAGATCACCGACCTACACGACCATGACGTGGACGACTCTATTTCCCATGCATCCGTGCATGATCACGGGTCCTTATCAGGAAGGTGGTGCCATAGGATGAGCGAACGATGATTGCCACGATCTTGGATCAGCTATGATCGATGATCGTTGAGAATATCAAACAAATATTCGAGACCAAGTCTCGTAACGTACGTCGGAGCTCCCCGAGAATGCGAGAACTCAATGTGAGAAATAGGGAGGCTAATCATAATTGCGACTATGTATAATGACGATTTGGATACGATAAGAATGTAGAACGAAGAGGGAAGGGTGAAACCGAATTCCACTGCCATTTTTTCTATTCCGCGAATTTTGCTGGCGTGACTAGTGGGACTGTGACAATGAGGAAAAGCAGGTACAATACCGAGGGTAGAGATGAAGACTTTCTGGGGAAGACTTCCAACGCCGTTTTTTTATACGAATACTTCTGTCCAGAACATACAAGAGTCGAAGAAGACAATGATGTTATTATTAAAAAAATTAAAAATCACGCTGAAAGCTGTATGAAGCAGCTTCAAAGCGCCCAGACTCGCTGAGGAGCAAGATATGACGATTACGATCGTCGAGATAAACTTCCGTGACAAATGACTCAAATACGAATAGTTCTTAAAGCAAAAATTATCAGGAAATTTAGAAATCATGCGTTTCTTTCGTGATAGCCGAGTAATTGTTATAAAATCATGAAAAACGAAATTCCCCAATTTAAACATCGCGTATGTTGAACTTGAAGTCTAATCGTCGTCCCCTTCCCAGAACACGCAACCAACTTTGCAAGAACTTTTGGTTTCTTGCGACGAATAAAATGAGAAATCGACGGATCTACAATTTGCACGCCGAGTGCCAAAAAAATGTGGATTTATGACGGATAAAGACTAAAGCGGATCGAGTAGAAGGAATGGAAATGAAGAAAAACAAAACCCTAGAAAACGAAGATGATCTCAAGTTTATTACGATAGCTACTTTTTACTTTTAAAAAAAGCCACATTTGTACATTGCGCTTCGTTGTCTCGTATTTATTTTTTAACGCTCGAGTGTCCTTTTTTTTATAAATTATGTCTTGCACTATGGTAGATCGTACTTGACGAAGCACGAAACAAAATAATATACTAACCACTCGCGATCGTTGCGAATGAGTACAAAGCATTCTACTTTTTTTCTAACAAATCGAGTTTTTTTCTCAAAAAAAAGGAAAAGAAATCTCGTGGTAAACGATGAAATACGTTGACGAGTCTCTCGTGCTACTTTATTTTCTCGAGATGCTCGAGTAAACGATATCCAAGGAGCAACAAGTGGATAGAAGCTCATTTTATTTCGAGAAGCAAAATATAATCGAAAAGCATCGATGAAATTAAACGAAATACTCGAACGACAGATTGGCCCACGCGCCGAGAGAGTTCTTACATATATTTTTTTGATAATATATACTCGTAAGGCTCGAAATGTTGTAAAGTATAACGATGGTCTTCGTGTAACGAAATTTAATTTATAATATTATTATGAACTTATGGTTTCTTTGTTTTTTTTTTTTATTTTTTATTTTGTACATACTAGATGACATTGCTCTCGGACGAAAAGGCATTTTTCTTTTATATAATGATTTTTGTTTTTCGTTTTTCTTTTGTATTATCGAACGTACGTGTAATCTCTGTCGAGTGTGCATAAACGAGAGGAACGAGCCTTCGAAAATTTAACGAGGATCGTTAAGGATAAACGTCGATCTAGGATCGCATAGCTGAAAATGAATTCTAACTATATATTTATTTATTTTGTCAAACGCGAGTTTATTCCTCTCGCGTCGATCGTCCCAACGACGTAGCATGATTATTACTTTCTTTTCCTTTCTTAGAGGCGATCTTTCAGGGCCATTTTTTTCGTGGTAAAAATCTTAGTTTGCAAACGCTTCGAGACGAACGCGAGCTGTGTAGCGTTAAACGAAATCGTGAATGAAAAATTATTCATGGCACTGCAAGCCTGCGACAAAGATCCACGAGGAAGGGGGTTTAAAAAAAAAAGAAAAAATGAAAAACACACTGTCCGTAGTATTATAAGAATCATTAATATATTATCATCCATTATTATCGCATATAAACAATTAGTAATATAATCTAATTTAATTGATTATTTATTAATTAAGTTTGACAAAGTGTTATTGTACTACTACTATTACTACTACTACCAATATTGAATTAAATACCATACTTTTAGCGGGGGCTACGGTATACGATCGAACGTCGATGCTCGAAAGTGCGCCGTTTTTTTTTCAATTACTCATTGCCAGAGTCCACTGTTTTGAGATAAAGAGAGAAAAAATATTGCCGGTGCCCTATCAAGCGTCCACGTGCGATCCAGACTGAGCCTAAATCTATTCCAAAATTCTCTGTAAGCTAAGTTTTGTCATTCTTAGTTTGTTTTTTGCATTGTAGAACGTGTAAGGACGGACACAGATATTCCAAGTAAAATACTCGACACTATTATCATTTTCATTTTGTTTCCCTCCTTTGAATCGAGCAAGCTCATATGACAACCGCAATACAGCATAAGCACCGCAAATCACGCTCAGTCTTTCAAAAAAAAGAAAAGCGCAAGGATTTTTTGATTAATTTTTTTTTGTTCATCCATGAGACCAAATTGTCTCATATTTTTTCTTCCCTTTTTAGCGTTTCTTTTTTGTTTCTTCGTGTACCACGTCGCACCGCACTTTTTACGTGTAATTTTTGTCATGTAATGGAAAATAGCAGAGCCTGGACTGTACTGTCGTGTATTCTGGAGATGAAATTCGAAATCGACTTTTAAACGATTTTTTTTTTTCGCCAACTCCGGGTCATCACGGACTATCGATGACAGTGTCGTGGACGAGGTTCAACGTCGTACGACGTGCGAACTTCCACGTGCCGCAGGAAAAGACAAAAATGGAAAAGACATAAATAAAAATTCACTCTGAACGGTTCTTACGACTTTTTATAAAAGTTAAGGTAAAACAAAAAAGAAAACATAAACGAAAGACGAACAAAAAAAATCTCGAAGATTCACGCGACGATGCCAAAATAGTAGATAAAGGTAATAATTAGAAAGTAAAAAGGAAAAGAAAATAACTTGTAATAACTATAACGAAACTATCAAAGCTAAAGTATTTAAGGATGAGAAAAAAAATCATTTTTAAAAGTAAATAGAATTATCGAAAGAATTATGAAGATTGAAAATGAAAAATAAAAACACTAAAAGTTTAACGATTGAATATGATAAATAAATGAAAAATGAAACGAAGGAAATACAAACGCGTAAGAAAAAGTTGAAAAAAATGTATTTTTTCTTCCAATGCCAAAAAGATGCCATTTTGTTTTGTACGAAAAAACGAGCGAGAAAAATACGAAAAAAATGCAGAAGTGACGAAAAAATTTAAAAAAACACACACACAAATTTTAAGTAGTGTTTAGCGAACGTATGTAAGTTGTGTAACATGACAAAAAAAAACATTTAATGTGTATGTCTCGTGAATAAAAAACTTGTCCGCCTTATTATGAAGCAGAATACAATAGGAAGAGTTGAATGAAAAAAAAACAAACATAAAAACAAAACAATATTTGTAGATTACAGTAAAAGAGTTTGCAAATAAATCAATAGTGATTAAAGACAAGAAGGAAAAAATAAATCCCCACACATACACACACTGACGATGACAATGGTGTTGAATTGTCCAATCGTGTCACCGATTTGAAAAATGGCAGGGAACGCGCGTCCCACGATCGTGAAATTTTTATTTCCGCGTCTCCATCCCGTCATTTTTCACTCGAGCGTCGATAAGAAAAGTTCCCAATCATCCCGAAACGTAGGACATACGCACGTAAATAGCACGAGAATATCGGAAGAGGTCGCAAAAGCAATGTGAAAATAAAATAAAGAAAAGTCAAAACTCATCTCGAACGTAATGATAGAATTTTCATGAATTAGGACGAATGAGGTTGAAAAAAAGAAGAAGAGGTTGAAAAAGAAAAAAACAAATCTACGATATTCGACGCGTTGTAACGTCGCCAAGATATTATTATGTATAGACGATAATGAAGACATTATTTCCGGTTGATCTAAATGAACAGATGTACGTTTTTGTAGGTGTGTGTTGAAAGACGATAATACAAATGACAAAAAAAAACATTAAGTATAAAAGTAACGTAAAAGGCGAGAGCCACTTACGATTACGTCATACCATATTAGTAGAGTTATGCTAAGGAGACGCTAGCGAGTAAAAAACGGGCGTAAGTATAAAGTCTAAGTGATTATTGAAAAACAAAAACAAAACGTAAGAATTATACTAAAAAAGAAAAAAAAAAGAAAAAAAAACAAGAAATAATGTCGATAGTTATTTATCGACGTTAAGGAATAATATGTTTAGACAAAAGTACATATGTCGCCTGTCATTGTGAATATATATAAGGGATGAAAAAAAAATGATGAATACAAGAAACTTTTATGAATACTTTCCCAGTGTTCTCCGTTTATAAAACCCTGTCGTATTTTCGTTCGAACGAGATAAATCGTTTTCCTCGTACTCGCCGGGTCGAGAAGACTAAGGCCAACCTCTCGAAAAATCATCTTCGTTTGTTGTTTTTATTCATTCAACTTTCCCTTTATAACGCCGTAAGTTACGAGACGTTGCGAATAGACTTAAATCAGCTCTCTCGTAGCTTACGGAGAGTTCGCAACGTCACATACATCACATCGAGGCTTGGTCAGTGTTCAATGAGAAAATGGAAAGAAAAAAAGAGAAAAATTAAACCCGGGGCCTCTACCTGCCGGTCGCCGTTGCCGTCGCGTTTCCTCTCGCGAACGTCGTGCGGAGGAAAGATGCTGAGGCAAAACGCGCCAGACGCACGCCGTTAAACTTTAACGTCGCGAGTTTACTGCCCCCGCCGAGGGCCGAGCGGTTATTATCACACGAAACATTTTTTCGCCCGCCTGCCTCTTCCAACGCACTTTGAGAATGAAACCCCGGCGACTCTCGGAAGGGGATACGTGCACGTCGGTTCTCAAACCTCGACATCTTTTACAACCGCGAAATACCGTGGTCACGATAGATTTAACGTTATTATACGTTCTTCACAGATTCCGGGACGTCGTTATTTTTCGTCAGGAACGTCGAAACGTATATAAAAAGAGTGTTTTATGAAATACAAGAATATTGGCTCGGTGCGATGTAGCGAACCCAAAAATTCTTTCAAGTATTTCATTTCAATTTTCGGGATTTTATTTATTCTTTTGTTTCACGACTTGTTCCACACTGATTTTTTTCCCAAGATTTTCGAGTCGTTGAAAAAGTATTTCTTTGAAAGACAAAACATAAAATCGTCGTCGCGCTCGTTCGTCGTCTCATGTCGATCGATTTTCGCTCGAGATCCTAATGCGAATGTACCATACGCGGATAAATCGCATCGCGGTTTTAACGAAAATTCCTCGAATCCATCGTTCGTTCATCGTGCGTGCCGCGAAGGTATCTGTGACTCGTGATACTTTTCGTGAGTGAAATACCACGCGAGCCAAACGATCCACCTCGTTTCGTCGGTGAACGAGATCGGCCCAGGAATGTCAGAGTAAAAGATGGGCATCGACATCATCCTGTGGCACGAGTGCGCAGGGGCAATCTCGCGAGAGATGATGCGCACGAATTTCAGGTACGTGCGACCTAAAAAAAATGTATTTAAATTTTACGATTTATTCATCGATAATTGATCGATCGGTTTACTTCGATCATTTTATTTATACATTTTCTTTTAACTCATTTCGACGAATTACAAATATTTATTTACTCATATTTATATTTTTCTTCGCCGTTTCTAAATTTTACGAGATAATTGTTTTTTTTATCGGTCAATGGCTTCGTCGAAAAGTCGGGACGATTGGTCTTCGTGATCGTCGTCCTTCGTTTCGCGAAATAAGGTCGTCTAAAAACGTGATAAACGAGATGAAACGTTTAGACAATTATTTCATCGTTCCCCCGATCGTTGTTCCCCTTAGCAAGAATTTCGTGGATCATCGTACTCGTTAGAGAAAACGTTGGTCGCTCTTTAGCCATTCCAAGTCCGAGGGAGCAGCGTCTCAGAAGGAAGAGAGCGTGCACGTGTGCGTGTGTTCGTGAGAGAGAGAGAGAGAGAGTGGAGGAGAGTTCCGCGTAAGCGATAAATAATGGATGGCCGAGAGTGGACGAGGGTTCGATGCAATAGCTGCTGGCCTTGGAAGCTTGTCGGGTGGTTTTTTCCCTGTCCCGGCGCAAGCCCGTCCTCTTTGCCTCTCTCTCTCTCTCTCACTCACTCGTTCTTTCATACTACTTTTATTTCCGTCCTTTATTTCCAGTGAGAGTGTACGTACGTGATCCAAATGACGCGAACTGTCGAGTCGGTGCTCGATCCGCATTGCGGATAAACCCGTGTTACATACACTTACGATCTCCGCGTATCGGTAATTTATAACTTCCGTCCAAATGATCGCATTTTTAAATCGCTTCGACCGCTATATAATCGCAAATATTTTTCATCGTAAAATCGACATCGTATTCGAGAAAATCGTTTAAATATATTATTCGTCAATGAAATATCGATAATTGCTCTCGATCAATTATTTCGATAATAAAATATGTCTATTTTATCGAATCTTCGCGTTTTTATTGCGTATCGTGTTATTGGAACGCTTCGACGATCCACGAAGTCGATTATCCCGCTTACGAATTCTCGTTGACGCAAAAATAATTCGCCTAGGCAAGAACTATCGTTGGTCCGTTTCTCCTCGAGCATATAGCGTAGCGAACTTCGCCTCGAGCTAATTGGCTATGGCCCCTGTCGGTTTATAATCTCGCCGCAGGTGAGTCTACGAGTGCGCGTGAGACGGAGGAACTTTTCATCCTCGTCGACGATCTTACGGTTCTTGCTCTCAAGAACTATATGTCTATATATATATATATATATATTGTATATATATACTTAATACAAAACGATCGACCGAACAGCGATGGTCTTATCTGCCGCTGCGAATCTTCATTGTGCAACTCACAATTAAGACTAATTAACAATTACATAAATCACCGACTCTCCAGCCTCTCGACGATCGAAATTCCTCGTCTTTAACACTTTATCGGATTTACGCCCTTAACATCGGCACGACGTTATATATACGACGGTAATTTCGATAAAAAAGAAAAAGAAAAGAAATTCGATTTTTCGTTCGACCCTAAAATCGTTAAAAAAAAATTTCACGCCTCGATCGTTCCACAGGTGTGCATCGATATCGTGTCGTACGTTTCACGTCTGTCGTGCGAACCACGAGCGGAACACGAGCGAATTACGCGTAGGTACGCACATGCGCGCGTTACGAGGGCTCTCGCTCGTGGAATGCAGTCTGCACCGGTCCGAAAGAGTCCTTCGCGTATATCGCGCGAGTCTCTTCGCACTTTGGATATGGAAGGAAATCATCCGGCAGGACTATAACGCCGAGGAACCGCTCGCGAGGAGAGCAGGTAGACGATCGAAATGAAAAGAAGACTCGTTCATTCTCCACCAACCCACCTCCTCCATTCCGCCCTTACCTCATTCCCCATCTCTGTTTCTCGGCGTTATGAGCTATCTTCGTCTCGCAGTCGTGAATTTACTGACCGCGGAGCGAGTCGGCCGTGCATCGTTCGCTTGAAAATCGCTATACATGCACAGGAGACTGCGTGCACTCTTTTGCCCAGCGGCACGTTCACCGCGGGGGATTCATCGCGACACGCCTACTATAACTATCCTCGTGCATATGTGTATATCTACGCATATATATATATATATATATATATATATATATATATATATATATGTATATATATATATATATATATGTATATATACATGAATACCGAGTATGGTATATTGATCGTTTTTTTTTTATTTCGTCCATCGCGATTTTCGTTCTACCGAGCGAACGCCCTATTAGCTCCTATAAATAGCATTTTTACATCGTCTTAACTGCTACGTGCAATCTGTTGCGAATGATTTAGCTGCTACGATGAACAAATATTGATGAAGGAATTATCGTGAAACGGCCACTTCGGGTACGTAAGTTTCGCGAGAACCGTGTCGTCTCGTTACTCGTGAAATCATCGATCGATCAAAAATTAAAATAAAATAATTGTAGCGAAAAATGATATTTTAAAAAAATATTCGTATCTACGTAAAAATCTAAATTTCGATAGTTTTCGGGGAATTGATACGGTCGCAATCAATTTTCGTTGATTCGATCATATATACACGAAATTCTTAAGTCGGATTAAATCCCCGGGGGCGAAGGATGACGCGCGTGAGTTCTCGCATTAGCGCCTATAAACGTCTATCGAGATCGTATCTGTTGATTTCACTCCCCTCCCGACAGTTTCTACAAACGTCGGAGCTTCGCGTGCACATACGCGCAGCTTTGACCATCTCCTTCGCTCTCTCTCTCTCTCTCTCTCTCTCTCTCTCTCTTTCACTCTGACGAAGGCGGTCCTCTCTAGTCGAAGAATCCAGGATCTCGACCTCGGTCCCAACGACGACGACGACGACGACGCGAGATATTCCGGCGATCTTATCGATGCATCGTCGAGAGAGGCCGCGAGAGGGAGATCGTCGCTCGAATAAACGCTGGGCCCTTTATAAATGGCGCAACGAATCTGGATCAACGTCAAGAACGATATATATATATATATGTCTCTCTCTCTCTCTCTCTCTTCGTCCCAGAAGGGGGAACTATATTCACTTTGTGCCCAGCATCCGGGCGGTTTGCCGTTCGCCGTTTACTCCGTCGAACAGTCGAACTTTCGTTACTTCTTTTATGCCGTTACGAAAGTTTCGAACAAGGCGCCCCCGCGCCTCCTCCGCACCAGCGACACGCACCGTTTCGATCCTCGAGCTATCCGTTCGTTCGTAATACGAACGACGCTTGGATTGAACGACCGCGACGACGAACAACGCGTTGTAGATACGTCAACGCCGCGTTTCCGATTGCCCCGTCAATTTTGCTTCGTGAGTCAAGTGTAATTGGGTGAAAGTAGCGACTTACACTTGACGTTTCATCAATATATTTATTCTTATCTCTCGCATCTCTATCGTAGAAAAAAAAAACAACCCAACTGGACGCACGGAATCGTTTATACGAATGTCGGGTACGTAGGTGTGTTATTTCTGTGTGTACTTTGTGTACAGCGAGAACCGACAGTCTGAGTAAGAAGGAAAACGGACATGAAGAAAAAGAGAGAGAAAGAAAGAGAGGGGGGGGGGAGGAGGAAATCGAAAGTTAGAAACGGTATTAAACGGATGTTTTGAAAATCGCGATCTGAAACTTATGATCCCTGAGGAATGCCATGCGATTCTTGACCCACGAGTTTGCCCCTACCCTGTTGTAAAATAAATATACATGTCAGAATTTTCGATTGATATGATAATAATAAGAATAATGGCAATAATAATAAGAATAATTTGGTTAAAAATTCTGGGTAATAGCGATTGAAGCATTTTTTGAATCGTTTCGGGACTTTGAATGTTTTTGTTTTTTGGGCCGGATGAACTTTTATTCCAGAAATGCGTTGTTTGATTCTTCTTCTCTTTTTTTCTTGCTCTCTCTCTTTCTCTCTCACTCAACTCGTTTCGCTGGCTCGTTCATTGCGTACGAAGCTACGGAACTCCGGGCGCGATCGTTTTGCCGTGGTAATTAAACAGGCAATATGCATTTACCGCGGCCGTGCTCTCCTGCGATGGGCTTCTTGACGCCCACGCGTCTCTCCCACGGTCCTTTCCGTCTCGCACGTTTTTATTTCTTCCTCTTCTCTACGCTCGTTTTGTGTCGTTGCTGTTTTTTCTTTCTCTTTCTTTGTTTCTCGGTTCTCCCTCACTCCTCGAAGTTCCAGACTTCGCAGCGTACCCTTCCTCTCTCCCTCTCTCTCTCTCTCTCTCTCTCTCTCCCTCTCTCTTGTTCGTTCTCTCTCTCTCGATCTCTCTCTCTCACTCGTTTCATCGAGCACGCGTCTCGTTTCATCTCACGCATATCGCGCAGGTTTTTTAACGCACCGGTTGGCTCTGCACGCGCGCCATCGCGACTCAGGATAAATGAGAAGAGGAGGGAAGGGACGAAAAGAAAAAAAAAGAATATTGAGGAACGAGAGCTCGGCGATGGACCGGTCCTAAATCTCGTTCTTCGCATGTGCTATATACGTGTTAATTCTTTTTTTCATATATATATAGTTCGCGAGAGTTACACGACCGTGAAAAAAATCGCAACGCATCAGCAAACATTTTTTCGGCCCGCATTATTTCTAGGTAAAGACTGTCACACATCGTAAAAAACGATTCATCATATTCTCAGTTCTTTTTTTTTCCTCGGTGTCACTCCTAATATATAAGTCTCGTGACCTCGCACCATATACGCGAATGCGAATGAAAAAAAAAGAAAAAAAACGTTAATCCCGCGGCTGTATTGGCTATGATCCAGAACATCGACAAAGCCCGGTTTTCGTTCCACTACCGGGTGGAATATATAACGCCTGTGGAGCAACCTTTTTTATTTGTTCACCTCCCTCGAGCCAGAAGAAGAAAAAAAAACGAGAGCAGTCGTCTCTCTCGAATTTTTCGTGGCTTTCGCGCGAAGCCACGAATGTTGGCTCTCGGTTTATTTTTTCTTTTTCTTCCGTTCGTCGTCGAGTAAATCCTTAACAATACCGCTAAACTTTATCCTCGCGGACGTCTCTGTTCCGCGTTCCGAGTGGGCCGTTCGTTTTTGCGATCGTTATCCTCGTGAAAAAAAATAAAATAAAAAAAAATAAAATAAAAACATTACGAGGCTTAGAAAGAACCGCTTAAGAAAGATCGCTGCGTATTTTTCAGTGTCATCGAGCACGGAAAAAGGCTTAACGACGTTGAAACGTACATCTGCGTATAAAATTATACGAAGGTGGAACGAGCTATATATATATAACGCGTGGGTCATATCGTACATTTATAAACAAATTTTCTTCGCGATTTAACATTGAAATATAAAACCTTAAAAATCTTGATGACAACAGGAAGTCGTTTTCGTACGCTAGAACCAAGAATATATCCATAACTATAATTCAGTCACCGTTGGTACGTTTCACGCGGCTCGTACGTACTTACGTACCTCTGAATTATATTCGCGTTTCTACGAAGTGCTCGGTGATTCTTATTGCGAAATTTCCATGTAACGCGCTGAGAACGAGGATGGAAAAATTGTTTTTCCCGTCGCGATAAAGATTGTCGAACGAAAAGGAGTTGAGAAAGAAAAAAACAAAAAGTATCCCGTGGGCATCGGCTGTTTATGCAAGAATTTTCGCGCACGCGTCACGAGCGTATATTACCCGTCGATATCACGGGGTGGGATCGTCGGACACGCGTTCGGTCTTATATACGTACGATCGTACACCTTGAAATATCACGATTGGAACACAAGCAGGAGAACGGAAATCGGTTCGACAACCCCTTAACGATCGGACTAATCGAGGTCTCGGGTTTTATGCTCGCGCATACGATAGTAAACCTGGTGTTCTCACGAAATAATGATGAAATACATAAGACTCTCGTATTTTCTCGATCATCGCGATTTGAAAATATTATTTAAAATAAATAATTTTTTGTTTACATTCGCATTTCCGACGATCAATTCGTCGCGCGTGTCTCGATAATTTTCTTTTTAATTTACCGCGAATAAGAACCACGAGAGACACCTACCTTCGAGAGCTTGTGTGCAAATTAGGTTTGTGGGAAAAAAAACAATTGCCTCGCGGCAATATATATATATATATATATATATATATATACGCGCGGACATAAAGTTTGAGTGCAAGTCGTCGTGGCGAATAGGGTAAGAAAACGACAAAGCTCGACGCGAGCGTCATTACTCTCGTTGTTAGAAACAATAGCGTGCCTTGGGTATATATTTATAAAAGGCAGTTGTTAAACGCGGCATTTGCGTTACGTCGAGGCGAGTAGTATTCACCCTGAGGCAAAAAGGGCCGGGATCACTGCCGTTCGTTTCGTACGAGAGAGAAATAGCCCCTCACGCCCTCCTCCTTCTCCCTCTCCTTCTCATCCTTCTCCTCCTTCTCCTCCTCCTTATTCTCCTCCCTCTCTTATTTCTTTATTTCGTTTCTTCGACACACACACACACAAGCAACACGTATAATACTCTCGTGACAGGCTAAACGGCGATTGAGCTATGTTTTATGCCTCTCGTTCGGCTTTCTCTCTTTCACTCTATACCGCGAGTCGTACTCGCGAGAGTCGCGATGCGAAGAGGGCGCTCGCACTCGGCAAAATGGTACCTTGGGTCTTGGGGCACGGGGCGACTGCTTTAACACGCACTCGGATTGTGTCTTGCCGCGTTTTAAAGCGCTTCTAAAAGGTCGATACGCGGCCGGGCCATTATGACGACTAGACTCGAGGTGCCATTTTTGTTTTCTTCTTTTTATATTCTTTCACTTTGCACGAATTTGGGAACGATTATCGAGACACAGATTTTTCAGGTTTACGAAGAATTACGCGAATCTTTTGCCTCGGTTATCCTACTAGAAATGCGTATATATATATATATACATGTATGTATGTGCATATTCAGTCGAGAATTTAACCCGAGAGAGACGCGTTCAAGTTTTTGTTATTTTATTATTGTTTTCCCGATACCCTCGAGCCACATTTTTCAAATGTGTATGAGCGAGTTCTCGAGTGCCTCGGTTTGTTTCTTGCGCACATGGCCAACCCGTCGAGGGGGCTCGCAGTTCACTGCGGCTTTTACGGCCCTAGATGTATAGTGTATCGCGAATAAGAAAAGAGGTGGAGGGGGAGGGCCCACCGAGAGGGCTTTACGAGCATCGTAGACTAAATACCGAACACAAACTCGCTCGAGGTACACCGTGGTTTACGTATTACACACATGATATATACATATATATATATATATATATATATATATATATATACGTATGAGGGTCTAATTTCAAAGGGTTGTTGTGGTTACCATTAACTATGTACCTTTAACGGTGGCAAGACCGCTATAAATCTCCCGAGTTATACAGATGCGATAAAACCGAAGCGAAAAAAAAATCGATTTCTTAAAATACGTTGGTTTCCCACGATCGACGATTTTACGCCATTTTACGGATTAATTCGAAAAAAATGTTTATTTAGTTAAAAATAACAGTGATTTTCTGTAGGGAAGGATCGATGGTCGATCGCCCGACTATCGAATCAACGATATAATACGATGGTCAAATTACCGGTCGTTCGACAGTAAAATTATCAATTTCCGCTAGTCAAACGACTAGGTTTATAAATTCGAATCGCTAAAACGAACCAACGCGTCGGAACCTCCCGAGTCACGCGCCTCATTGGAATTCGAACCGTGGAATCCTCGCAGCGAGAGATCTCCGGCGTGAATTTGTTGGCAAGCGCGTTATTTACAATCTTTTGACCGAGGTCTCTAGAGCCGCGCGGCAACGGAGACTCTCGTAAAGATCCGTATGTATATCGCTCGAGGCACGCGCGACCGTTAACCTACCGCGATTCTCTCCTTGCAGGAATATATATATATATATATATATACGCAAGAATCACTGCTGAAAGTTAACCATGAATCGCTAAAAGAGCCAACGTCGATGACGAGAAGGGTGCCGGTAACCTGCTCTTGCTCGGATTCACCCAGTGACGCGAATCTCGGTGCAACGAGAGTCACCGTTGCAGAAAAAAAATTCTGCTTTTTCGACTTTTACGCTTTTTTTAAGAAAAAGAAAAAATTGTTATAATAATAACAATCATGACACCATCGTAATAACGACTATATACGACGATCATGATCTCGA
The DNA here is from genome assembly GCA_951802705.1 of Netelia virgata. Lineage (NCBI taxonomy): Eukaryota > Metazoa > Arthropoda > Insecta > Hymenoptera > Ichneumonidae > Netelia > Netelia virgata. The sequence continues at coordinate 44,448,738 of OX637865.1, read as the reverse complement.
TAATTGTGATAGTTTATTAAAAATGTGAGCAAAACGACTAATTGTCTGTTAGGTGACTCCGATTGCCCGCCGTGTTATCTCACGCTCACTTAAATCTTGTTCGTTCGCCTCGTAGCCGAGCTCGCGTCGAACCGCGGCCGCGAGGCTCGCGGTATTCGCAAACGCACGTGTGCCTCGTGGAGGAGGCCTCGTTTTTTTCGAAGACGGAATTGGGTCTATAGGTAACTCGGCTTCGAGGGGTGGGGGTGAAAAGGGGGCTGGAGGGGACGAGGAACCGCTCGTTCATCGTACGAGCATGCGAGTTCGCGGCATCAAAGGGAGCGAGGCCGGACGATGTGAGCGCGTAAGTTTCTACAGTGCGTAATGTATACGTATACGTAAATTCAAGAAAAATGTGTCGGTCCGTGAAGAAGGTTCTCGAACGACGTCGTCGATAATAATGCCAGAGGTAATTGCCGTATCTCGTCGAGGTACGGTCGTACGACGTTCGAGAAATACTTTCGGGCGAAACTTCCCAGCGTGTATTATTTTATTTTTTCATTTCATTTATTTATATTTCAACGAGACGCTATCGCAGTCGGTTCGTTTTAATACAGTCGTCTTTAAATCGATGTCCGATCCGTGATCGCGGTCCGTGACTTAATTTGAGTCGTGAATTTTGTTCAACTCGTACGAAACGCGTTCGTTAAATTTATACTTTTTTTGTTTTGTTTTTATATAAATCGAGACGTTTGAAAAAATTGTCGGAAAACAAATGAAAGCCTGGTTTCTCGTGTAAAATCACGAACCGAAAGTTAGGATCAGTTTGTCCGCTAAAATTGTTAGTTTTCATCGAAACTTCCGCCGACCGTTACGTCTCGACCATAAAGACCGAGGGATTCACGTGGAAAGCTGGTGCCCGATATCGTTTGCACTTTTGCTTTTGCGCTAGTTTGCGAAGTCGCGGATCGGCACGGTACATCAATATATCCCCGAGATTTCCTATCGACGGTTGTAAATTCCAGTCAGATTTTAATCGTCGGACACGAGAGAGAGTGCTCTACGTTGCGTTTCTCGACCACGTTAGATCGAACGTTAGGTCGCCTCAGGCGTCTCTCTCTCTCTCTCTTGCTCAATATAAATAAAATGCAGCGAGTCGCAAAATAAACCAGAAACATCGGCACGGAAGCTGGATCGAAGCTTCGTCGTAGGGACGTGTGCGCATAAACCCGGGCGGATGTTTTCTACGTGTATGCCCCCTATCCCCCTTTATCTCTATCACTCTCGCAAGGTGAAACTATCCTCGGGATCCCCAGGCCTCTCTCGACATTCCTAGAGCATCGAACTTTGGATGGCTCTCGTCGTATTATATCCTGGGAACGCGATCGCCCTCCTTATATCACTCTCGATACAACGAATCGATAAATTCTTTGAAAATAAAAAAAACAAATACTCCTGTACACCTCACTCCCTCTCTCTCTCTCTCTCTCTCTCTCTCTCTTTATATATATATATATATAAATTCGATGAATAAGGCTTAGATAAATAGTAAATAAATTATGGAATCAATTGTCTCCGTAAGTTGCCCTCGCGGTATTTTATGATACGGATCTGTATAGGTACGTGGATATATATCAATGGACGCGAGAGCGTATACACGGCAGCGAGAGCAAGCGGTGTGTCCGATGTGATACCGAGAGATGCAGTCGAGTTTCGTGTTTCCAGCTCGGTCGTGGAATTACGTAGGTACTTATCCGCGTGCGATTACACGCGTAGGCGTGGGCGTGAGCAAAACCTCCCGCTCTCGCTACCACGGTGTAAGCTATATAGCGTCGCGATGCGGTTAGTCAAAGATTCCCTCCCGTCCTATTCGTGTAAGGTATATACACTACCGGTGTGTATCCGTAATACACCCGCAATATCGAGGCTACGGCACGTTCGAGGTGTCGAATGAACGAACGACTTATCGCTATTCCTCCCTCCCTCTCTCTCTCTCTCTCTCTCTCTCTCTCTCTCTCTCTCTCTCTCTCTCTGTCTCTCGCTCTCTCTCCCTCTCGTAAGGATTTTTATAGTCCTACATGCGACGTATACACACTTGGTGTATGACTCGTTACAATACGTTTCGTGAATACTCGTCACGTTTTTTTCACGTTCATCGTGGAAAGCTGCTTTTCAATGACGAGAGAATTACCGTACCACGCGTCATTCTACTCTTTTGTCGACGAATTCTGCAGCCAGTTGGAACAATGTCTTTGTCATAGAGACGGAAATAGGCTTGGTCCTTATGTATTATGGAAATTGTATAATTAACCGGGCAATTAATTCTGCGTCATCGCGAAATACTCAGCAAGGAATTAATTAGCCGATGACAGTTCGTTACTCGTTTCACAAATCGTTGCCAACGATTATTAAACGATCATTGTACTTGGAATATAATAATAACAATCGTAGGAATGAAAATACGAGACTCGAGGTGAGTTTATTACGTACACGCGACTACCTCGCGTGTAACGAAGTAACAAAAGTTCGGAGTCAAAGACCGCGCGCGACAGGCCGCGCTCTCCCTCTTTTCTTCATATTAGCCTCGTTCACCGAAGATCCGTATCGATAGACAATAAAGAAAGACGCCGACGGCGCGATATCTTCGTGTCGACGAAACGAGATTGCGAGAAAACGCGATCGCGTGACCCCTCCTCCTCCTCCTCCTCCTCCTCCTCCACCACCGTCTTGAGCTCGGGAGCACGACCGTTGCGCAGATCGGGATCGCTGCCGCGTCGTTTCAACCGCCGGGCGAGACTTGACACAGCCGTTGATCAATCCACGTTGTACGAGCAACTAAATCCCGAGTTTATATCGCGGTAACATGATCTCGCGGCTTGATTCTAGTTATTTATTATTAATATTAGGCTATACCACGTATCGCGTCGCTTCGTTAAACGAATTAACGATTAATTTTTCATCTCGTGGAGAGAAGCGAGATCGAAATTTATAATTGAAAAGGTCGCGTCGAAAGTTGTTCGCTATTACGTATAACGAGGTAACGTAATATCGAGGCGAATTACGTTCGACCTCCTCCTCCTCCTCCTCCTCCTCCTCCTCCTCGAGTACCGTCTTGCATTTTCATCGCGATCTGGGGAAAATAACGAATCGATTTTTTATTCTTACACTTATCGATTTATCACGATCAACGTACCAAAGGCTGTTCTCGAGTTTTCGCTAAACGGACGTCTGTATGTTTATGTCGTCCGTGTTGAACAGCGGCGCAAAAATCGGTTGCACCGCTGGATCGGGGTTGATCGCGGGCAAGAGTTCGAGTTCCCAGGCGCGCGCGATCGGCGTGTCAGCCGAGTGAACGAAGAAGTCGATTCACTCGCGAGCGTATCGCGACTATTTGCGTGTGTGAGCGCGAAACATTGCGACTACAAGACCCTCTTTGACTTTAACGTTCGAGTACGTTCGACGTGTCTCGCCAACAACTCACTATCTTATACGAGTGAAAAAGAGACGGAGGCGGAAAAACGGACAGAGAGAGAGAGCGAGAGAGAGAGAGAGGAAAAAAAGATCAGCGAGCAATTGTAACCCACGCGTTTATTCGTTCTCGTAACACAAGCTCGTACAAATATTTCAACCTGTGTGTATCCGCACGGCTCTCGTTATAATCCGCTCGTTCGCCTCCCCAAAGTTCCAGTGCAACACCCACCCGTTACGTGTCAACGAATATCTCATAATACAAACAAAAGCGGAAACTTGATATTACGAGTGTTCCCACTTCGTTCTCGTTATCACCGTTGTTGCCACCATTTAAGCGGATTATTGCCTCACGCCCGTAGAACAGTTATTCGTAACGAGGAGTTTGGTACGATCGAGGATTCCAGAATACCGAGATCGGGGATCGGTTTCTTCAGCGTTTGAATTCCGGATGAAAACGAGACGAGTAATAAAGAGGGGGGGGGGGGGGGGGCGATTATGGTGTAAAACCTAACGAGATTATCGCAGCGGCAATAACGTCGAGACGTTTTTTTCCTTTGACTTTCTTCATCGATGCGAATGAATGACACTGTCTTTAGAAGACACGTGAGTTTATGCAAATGGGGGTGAACCCTGGATGTGCGGAAGTGGTGACCTCGCGTCGAGCGAACAACGACGCGTACGCGCGGGTACATCGCGAATCCGATCCACGGAGAACGTCGGCGCTTTAGCGATGAATATAATACGCGAAGAGGAGAGAGGGAAGGGGGAGGAAAAATAGGCGCTTTTCAACTGTGCGTTCCTCGGTGGTTCGCTGCTATCTCGGTGCTGCACGCATGAAGGCGCACTCGCGCTTTGGAACACGACACTACCGTGTTACGTCCAGTTATGTCACAACTAGTTATGCTAGTCAACTTCCCTCCTTTTTTTTCTTTATATATATATATATATATATATATCTTTATATCATACTTACTCCTCTCCACTCGATTCTTCTCTCTTTTCCTTTTTTTTTTCTCTTTTCTTCCTCGCGTCTCGTTGTAATTCCGACTCACCGCGGCGAGCCAAACGCGGCTTCTTCGTGATGAAATTTATAACCCAGAGACTAGATTATGCAACGGACTATAGACGATATTTTCCTCGAGAATTTCGATTATTTTATTTGGAGATAAAGATAATGGAAATTTAAGGAATTAATAGAGCGAAACGAGTTTCGTCTTTATTGTGTTTACACAGATGGATGTTATTATAATTGGACAGAATCGGTACAGTCACTGTGAAAAGTAGTCGTTTCAGCTCACATTCTCGATAAGTCGAGAGACACGTCGACCAACCCTGTACTTCTATCTCGCTCCACTACTCGTGTTTATACCATTTTATAAATCAAGACATCACCACCGGTCTTATTGCAAATCTCGTTGCTTATCTGTTTTTAATGGAAAACAAATCATGAAATATCAAATACCAAAATTGTATCGATGAATTTTATCGGCGAATTGTTTCATTTTATATCTCCGATTAATGAAAATTCGCGTCGGTTTAATAAACTCACCTCGCAAAGATTCATCCATTTTGGGTTTTTACAGATGTGTCTAACCTCGTTACCGCAAATTACGATGGCCTGCTACAAAATAATTCAACATTGCTTAGAAATGTATTTCGTCCGTTACCCATTCTTATCATGCTAGTCGTATTTAATGGCTTACCATCTTATCCGATATAAGACCAGATTGTCCTACAGCGACGCACAGTATAAAAATAAGGGCTAGAACTTTCGAGTCGACTGTGGGTGAAAATAAAATCAAGCGTTCAAATATAAGAAAAGTTATATGATCGGTGATATAAACTTGGTACTTTGTTACTCACCCATCGTGATGTGATATGTGTTTAACCGAACTAGATTGATCCATCTTATATACGGTTGAGAGCAAGCTTAACTATTTAAAAATAATAAATTGCCGTACGTCTATCCAATTCGTCTAATTGCGCGACGGTTTATCGGCGATATTGGCTCTATTTCAAGGCGTATAAAATACGCGTTCAAATATAAGTAAAATTATATGATCGGCTCTATAACCTTGGTACGTTGTTATTCACCCATCGTTATACGATATATGTTTGAGCGACCGAGTCAGGTTCATTCAATATACTTTATGCTCGAGAGGAAGACGTATTAAATTATTCAAAAAATATCAGCATTTGTTTGAAGTTTCTGGTCGCTCAAATAGTTAGGTATTGGTAAAATTGTATTTACGCCTCTGTCGCAAGGTAAAAGTCAAATATATTATTTTCCACGTAGAGGAAGGTGGTACAAAATGATCCCTCGAGGTAAAACGATCCTCGGATGTTATACCAAATTAATATCGTCATCTAGGATATTTTAAGCGAATTTCGTGCTCCTACGGCCGAGCCATACAATCTCTGTCACTGTCGTGACTTCGTTGGTAGTGGGAAAGTTTTTATCACAAAATATTGAAAATTGCTGTGCTCGATGATCTGAGGCAAGCCATTATTTAACATTATGTAGCTTCGGGGTGCGATGATATTCCGATGAGAAGAGGATATAAATTTCACGAATGAATAGAAAAACGAGTTTCGTCGTTTATGAAAATATTTGTAACTTTATTGTTATTTTTTGTTCTTAGAAGCGTGGAAAGTAAAGACGTATCCTTGCCACGAACGGGCCTCGGATCATCTTTATTCCCCCCGATCTTGAGCGCCTTGTCGTTCGTCCAATTAGCGAGAAGCCAATTGAAATCTTTGAATATCTTTGCATCTCGCGCACTTTACATCGTTGATTATACATTATGAAACATAAAATGGTATAAACCGTACAGTATACGTGCTCGTAGAGCGTAGGAGTCGCCAGTAAAGATATCTGCTCACACTTTCGCACCGAGATTTAGCGGCAGTTGACGCGCGGTACAAAAATAAGGCCTGGAACTTTCGAGTCGACCGTAGACCAGGAACAAAATCCGCATCCATTTTAATTCTACGGAATTTCTTGTATGATTAAGCCATTCGCGTCTCCCATTTTATCGTCCGAGTTAATTCCAGAGGATTCTAATTAAATTGAAAACCGTAAACTACACTCTCGAGACTCGCTTCAACGCAAAATAGTCTACACGTAATTGTCGCCGATGAACAGAAAAACATGTAAGACATGTGAATTATTTGAAGATTATGAATATCGGCGGTGAAAAATTTTCTCGGTCCACCGATGCGACGATTTCTCCAAGATGTGCGGGATTTCGATGAACTCGCTCAGGACTACGGCGTAATTCGTTGATCTAACACGCGATAGCCCCGTCTTCGTCAGGTTCTTCACAGCTTGGCTTTATTATCGCCTTTTTGCAAAATCTTTGGTCCTTCTACGAATGCAAGTCAAATCGTGAAATCCCAAATATAGAATTAGATCGAAAAATCGTATCAGAGAGTTTTTTATTACGTATCTCCGATTGATGTAAATTGAAGTTGACTAAATAAACTCACCCCGTACTTATTCACCCATTTTGCCTCCATACAGATAACGTTATGCTGGTTTGTACAAATGTAGGGCATCTCCTGTAGAACGATTCGATATTAATTAAAAATGATTAATTATACGCCCGGTCGATTATTTCTAACGGGATTATTGTATTTCATTAATTACCGTCGATGGGGGCTGTGATTCAACTACAGCGAAGCACAGTACGAAAATGAGGCATAGAACTTTCGAGTCGACTGCGAATGACATAAAATACGGATTTAAGTAATATTTATAATGATATTATAATATATATAATATTATAGCAATATATAATTAATAAAAGTGAAATTAGGCGATTGGTGGTATAAATTCATCAAGCAACACAACTCACCCATTCTGGTATGATATAGTTTCTCGGGGACAAAATTAATGCTGAAATTGTTACCAATTTGGTCGGTCGTTGTTCGTATATATACTTATGCGGGAGAACGCACATGGATCATCTCGCACATTTTTCGAAACATAATAAGTATTGGAATAGATGGCACTAATGATATTTACACAAGTGTAACCAATAGAGTACTTAGATTTATTTTGGGGAACATCTTTTGTAGTATATTTTCATAGCGATAAAAAAGTCTGATAACATTTCCATCAAAGATATAAATAGCTCTTTTTCGCACGCGTGCGAATTCCAATGTACCTACAGTCCAAGGAGCAAGAATCCTGCATGGAATATGCAACGTAGGTATGGCTCCGTACGCGACGAGAGACGCGCTCGGAAGTTCCACGAGTCGAAATACATATTATTGTGTCATAACTGCCCTAACAAAATCAACCGCGTTTTAACCACGTTTCGTTACATACTTTACCGCGTTTCAAGTATGTACCAAGCGCGTTTAGAATCGTACTTTACGATGTACGCGGTAGACGCTTGGCACGCGCTTGATACGTGGTAAATCGTGTAACGAAACATGGTTGAAACGTGGTTCCCGAGTCGAAATTTTTTGAGGAATCAAGAATAGGCAGCATCGAGCGGACTGCTGAGGGTCGAGGCGAGGCTATCCCGAGTCGAAATTTTCACTGCCCCTCTTAGCCTCTTAGAGCCTATTTCCTTTGTAGTGCACAGGCCGCCGGCCTTCTCTCGATGCCAACGTGGCCTCCAGCTCGAATCTGACGGCATCACGGGCCCTTCGGTACTACCGCTCTCGATGCCAAGTTCGAAAACGTGCCCTCCGGTACTGCCGCTCTCGATACCAAGTTCCTCGAGCCGAGGTTCCCCGGGCGGTTATGGTAGGGCCTATGTGCCCTCCAGTAACCTCCGCTCGGCCCGAATGTAAAGTTTATGCCATTTTGGAGGCTCTATGAGGGGGCACGCATATACCATCCAGTATGCATCGTAGCCTCGCCTCGACCCTCAGCAGTCCGCTCGATGCTGCCTATTCTTGATTCCTCAAAAAATTTCGACTCGGGTACGACGCATACTGGACGGTATATGCGTGCCCCCTCGTAGAGCCTCCAAAATGGCATAAACTTTACATTTGGGCCGAGCGGAGGTTACTGGAGGGCACATAGGCCCTACCATAACCGCCCGGGGAACCTCGGCTCGAGGAACTTGGCATCGAGAGCGGCAGTACCGGAGGGTACGATTTCGAACTTGGCATCGAGAGCGGTAGTACCGGAGGGCCCGTGATGCCGTCAGATTCGAGCTGGAGGCCACGTTGGCATCGAGAGAAGGCCGGCGGCCTGTGCACTACAAAGGAAATAGGCTCTAGGAGGCTAAGAGGGGCAGTGAAAATTTCGACTCGGGAATTGATACGCACTTGGCACTTAGTATTGTCTGGTCTGAAACAGGCTTGTCACATGATTACTACGTTCGTACTACGCTACGTTTACTACGCTTCGGTATTACTAAATTCAAATACAAATTTGTAATTCAAATAAATTTAAATCAAAACCATAATCATCCCGCTATAAATAGACATAATATAGATATAAGATAGGCGTAAACCATAGAGACTTCATCCTTAACGGGATAGTGGGTTTACTCGTGCTTATCATCGCGGTCGAGAGACTGATTATTTTGGCAAAGGGCGAGAGTAATACAAAAAGCATGTGACAAACGCGGTTGAAACTCGCTATTATATGGGAGAAGACCGGGTCGGCGGCACGCGAAAAAGTACGTTTTAACCGTGTAAAACTAAACGCACTATTCAGCAGCCAAAGTCGGTTTCACCGGCGTGCGAGAAAGAACGTTTCAACAGTGTAACGAAACGTGCTTGAAACGTGCTTGAAACGCGCTATTCTGCAACCAAAGTCAACCGGGTAACGCGAAACGCGGTTGAAACGCACTATTCTGTAGCCAAAGTCTGTTTCAAGTGTGTTCCCGCAACGAAATGTACGTGAAAAAGACTTGGTACAGACTTGAAACGTACTTTTCCGTGGCAGGTTTTGGTCAAGGTGGTGGATGTAATGACGAGGAAACGGGCTTGTCGCCGCCTTCGTCGTTTTCCTCCCCGGTTGATCCTTTTTTCTTTCCCTTATTTTTTTCCATCGCGTCACGTTGTAATTCCGACTCACCGCTGCGAGCTACGTACGTCACGACCCGGCTTCTTCGGGGTGAAATTTAGAACCCGAAGACGAACACTTAAGTATATCCGGGCGCGAATCGTGCTTCGAAATATAATCAGCGATATTTGCCTCGAGAATTTCGATGATTATATTTCGAAGTGAAGAGGATGCAAATTTAACGATTTAATAGGAAAACGAGGTTCGTTGTGTATGAAAATGTTCGTAATATACTGGCTATTTTTTTAAGACTTGATAGTAAAGACTATCCTTGTCATGAGAATCACATTTAATCGCGTTAAATGGAATTTCCCTCGATTAGAAAAACAGGAATTATTCGAAGGATCGTTCAACACCACTGACACTAGCGTCGAGTCGACTTGGAAGGCGCACGCATGCATCGGTTTTTTTCATAGGTAAATTATAGGTAGAAATAATTTAGCACAGTTCTCAAAGTATAAGTTTTTTAATCATATTACATGATATCGTCATTGGATCGCTGAGCACGAAAAAATATATAAGATTTTGTTGATATTAAAGGCCAGGTTTTAAATAATTATTATCGTTATTATGTGGATTTCACTCAGTTTATGATTTTCAAACAGACGGGGATGCTCTTCTCTTCCCCCGCTAGGCTTTTTGCCAATGATCGATCGATCCAAGCCCACGAGCTACACGCTCTTCGCACATCTTTTCCGCCTGTTTTGAATAAAAACAAATCGTGAAACGCCAAATACAAAATTAATATCGATTAATTGTATCAGTTAGTTGTTTCGTTTCGTATCTTCGATTGATGAAAATTCACATTAGCTAAATAAACTCACTTTGCACATTCTCACGAAATTGTCATTCGCACAGATTAGTCCAGGTCTGATAGAACAAATAGATTGTTTAGGCTACGAAAAATAATTCAGTAACGATTAAAAATATTATGCGTCTGTGTTTATATCGTGTTTATCGCGTTTCATGGCTTACCGCTGCTACAGTTCCGGGAGTGGATTCCGACTTGGTATTTTGAACCTCGCATTGTACCGCAACGATGCACAGTACAAAAATAAGGGCAAGAACTTTTGAGGCGACTGTGGGTGAAAATAAAATAAGCGTTCAAATATAAGAAAAGTTATATGATCGGTGATATAAACTTGGTACTTTGTTACTCACCCATCGTGATGTGATATGTGTTTAACCCTTTTAGTGCCGGGCTAAATAGAGGTGCCTATGCGAGAAAAACCAGCCGAATTTTACAGTTTTACAAGGATTCGGGAAAATGTTTATAAAAACCAAACGAGGAACAATATTTACATGATTCAAAAAACCATATATTGTGGATGAAATACAGAACAAAATAATGACACTAGTTTTTTTTGTATTCAATTCAAATTTTAGAAAAAACAAAAGTATAACTGTTTATAAATAAAGTAAAAGTTGAGTTCTCTTATACAAAACATATTTGCATATACAAACAGTCATATTTCCATCATAATTTTATATGGGCCCATTATTATGAAGTATATACTTTGCATTTCCAATGCATTTTGTAACAAGATAAACAAAACTACATAACAACAATAAAACATAACTCGAAGGTACATGGTAGGCGCCGGGCGGATTATCTCTTTCGACATATGTAATTGGTATAGGTAATATAACATTGCTGAAACAAAATTATGTTGTCATAAATATTTATATTTATATATTGTAAATGTGTAAAATTTTGTTATTGTAATTCACACAAATAATTTATTTAGCATTCGTGGCTGCTAATGCACACTCCATGCAATCCTTTGTTGCACTTATTACAAATTGTGCGTGATTTTCTTTTTGGACCACCATCCTTTCTGCTGCACACCACGCAAACTCTTTCCAAATTTCCTGGCAGTTTCCGTACGCCTATACGTGGCACATTTGTTGAACTTTCAGCCAATGGTGTGTCGTGTGCTACCCTCTTTATTGCCACCCATTCAGTGGTTATCGACTGGATAATATCAGTTATAAATTCAAGTCGTGTTTTGGTTTTTCCGGCTGTATTGTTCTGATATAAGATGTAGGCATTTAGCACCATTCGGGAAAAAATGGAGAAAACTACTTTTTTCCAATATTTTACGGTTCGTCTTTCATCCAAGTATGAGTACAACATCATGTCTGACGTGTCTACGCCTCCCATGTGTTTATTATATTCTGCTATGATTGCTGGTTTTTCGACCTGTATTTGAGCATTCCCTTTTCTAATTGTAGTCGTTTTGTTCTCAGCCTTTTCAAATGTGGACAGGAGTAAAACATTTTTCTTCTGCGACTTTTTTTCCCGGTACGCTAATAGTAATAGTTCGTTGTTTCGGGCGTACTTAGATGCGCCCTCTTGCAATTTAGGCTTCATAAATGGGGGTATATATTTCCTGTTGCTGCGAATTGTGCCAGTCAGGTACGTCTCTTTTCCAAACAATGCTCTAGCTAACGGAATGCTTGTAAAAAAATTGTCAGCTACCACGTGATAGCCTTTCATAAAATAATTTCCCATATTCAATAATTTATGAATCACGACGTGGCCAAGACCGTTCTTCTTTATTTCTTCTTTATCAGTTTGATCTCTGGCTCCTCTATAGCAGAAAAATGATAGGCAGTAATGGGTAACTGCATCAGTCAGCATCCAAAACTTTATACCCCATCTGTGATGCTTTTTATTCGGCAGATATTGCATCAACGACGTTCTACACTTCGTGCCGACTAATGATTCGTCAATACTCAGATGTTGATGAGGCGAATAGTGAAATTTGAATTTATTGTTTGCGTGGATAACGACTGATTGAAATTTCGCTGTAGGGTCATATTCTGGGCTATCACGTGCTGGTAATTTTTCATTGTCTACGACATGAAAAAATCTAGAAACTAATTGAAATCTGTTTCGGCTGAACATTTTGCCAAACCATGGGATATGTCTGTGGTTTGTTGACCAATAGCTAAAAAGTGTCGGTCTACGTGTGATACCCATTTCCAAGAGCACAGCAATAAAAGCCCTCATTTCTGACACTGTGGTTGCCTTCCACTCTGTTACTCTCGATCCTGAGGGAACATCGATTCTATTCAGGAACTGCCTGGCATAGCGATTCGTCTCACTCCTCAATGAGCTCAAAAATTCTTCCGTAAAAAATAGATCGAAATACGCTCTGGGTATGGAATTTCTTACTGGCATATGTTTAGGCTTAGCAATTTCCATAAATTGTGGTCGAGGATTATGTTCGCTGTCATTGGCCACGGTAACTTCACGGAAATTTGTCAACTCTTCCTCAGTATCGAGTTCCTCTAATTCCGATTCGCTATTATCGCTCGTTTCACTATCACTGTAGATCCTACGTGGATGCCGACTTCTTGATGCCACGATTTCTTCCTCGTCACTATGTGCTACATCGATCTGGTCAACCATTCGGACTAATTCGGCGTCATCCATGACGGTGTATTTTTTTTTATAAAACGGTTACTGGTAAAATTTTCGTCAAAAGCAACAATGTTTGACAGAAGCGGAAAACAACGGTAATAACACAAAAGACGTTTTGAAACTGCAACTGGGATGAAATATACTGTTCACATCAACGGTCGTGGAGAAACTGACTGATCCTACGTTTCGCTGCGGCAATGCAACGTTATTTTGGGATCGTCCTCAAACAGTTGTTTATATGAAACAATGTCGACAAGTGCCGACAAGGGCCCAACGCCACAGCGATGAATGCCGCAGATCGAATATCGCCTGAGTGGCGACCATCGGTGTTTATGTTAGATTTCGGTACCTCCAAACGATAGGAAAATGTTGTCGTCAAAGAAATAAAACGAAAAACTATTTATTTTAATTCTCTCGTAATGAAATTAGATAATTTATAACGTATTCTAAATTTATTTTGAGATAGAGTTCTCCCGCAATGCAAATAGTAAAGCGCTACAAGGCGCGGGCCGATATATCGGCTCTGGCACTTTTCGCCAGTGCAACAAGAGCCGATATATCGGCCTCCGGCACTCAAAGGGTTAACCGAACTAGTTTGAGCCATCTTATATAGGGTTGAGAGCAAGCTTAACTATTGAAAAATAATAAATTGCCGTGCCTCAGTCGATTAATCATCTTATTTTCATAACATCTAATATACGCATAAAAATACGCAATAATTGCGCGACGGTTTATCGGCGATATTTGCTCTCACGAATGTTGATTGTATTTCAATGATAAGGAAGTAAAAATTGAATCAATAAATTGTGAAACGAGTATCGTTGGGTAGGAAGACTTGTTGAAATTATTGGTTTTTTTCGGAAAATATGTTTTAAAGAAGATTTATCGAACGGAATCGTGGCATCGATCATTATACGTAATGAGACATAAAATATTATACTTAAATCATGCATTACGTATGTCATTCCTAGAGCGCCCGAGTCGTCAGACTCGGCGCTCTAGGAATGACATACGTCTGAGACTATTTTACCATGTCGTTTTTAAGATATCGTTTATCATAAATTGCAAATTTTGCATACGAGCAATGACTTATATACTACGAAATGAGCACTTTCCGGATATTCAGTCACCAAAATGTACAAAGAAGTAATGCGAAATTCTTGAAATTTGGCACTAAAGTAGTTTAGTATATGAAGAATAACATATATTTTATTGCAAATTTTTAACCATACAGTAAAACAGTATAGACGATTTAAAAAATATTGTTTTGAGGCTAGAAGAATGCTCTAGTGAGCACGGCAACGTCGGTTTCTCACGACTGACTTTTTGATGTTCTCTTTATTTTAGTCGCAAGTTTCACTGGTTCGCACTCATTAGTATGAAATATTTGAGGTTATGTTAGGCTATGCATAGAGCACGGTGTAGAAAGATCACTGATACCCACAACCTCACTTTCGGCACGCATACACGCAGATAAATGACTCACACGGATAAACGAGTAGAGGAACGTTGTCGCGTTTCAATTTTTGACTGGGACTACGTGAAACGAATTTTTATTAAATTAATTTATTAAAATTGTTTTTACGTTCAAGATTTTCATATGGTCTGGAACATTCGTATAAGCTGATAACATTATTTTTACTTGGCCATATAACTTTTTTTTCAAATAATTATGGCAAAAAGTGGCTCTTGGTATTGTTTTTCCAAATTTTCTTCCATAATTCTCTAGATACCTTGAAAACTTTAATGCTCAGTGCCGGAGAAAGTACGGATGGCGTTATCGAATCACTCGTCGCCTGCAACACAATTTTCAAAATTTCGGAAAAACAATACCAAGAGCTACTTTTTACCATCAGTCTCTGTCTACCCGCCAATTTTGAACCTGATCGATTGTTTAGTGCTCGTATGATTGCTGATCAAATTTTCAAAGTGCACGTCGCCTGTATCACTGACTCTTAGCGGCCTATCAACCTCGTCGGCTCGTGAGGGTGTTCTCTCTAAATAGCCCTCCGGAAAAAGGTATTAACCGCTACGAAGTGAACGCGATTAAAAAGCTGTTGTGATTTATATTTCTTGTCAAGGGAAAGCTGAGGGTAGCGAGGATTGTTGCCATCGGGAAGAGACAGTCCTCTCGTGACTGTTTCTCGTGTGTCGTCGCCAGTGAGCTCCGGCTTTATGCCCGACCGAGTCTCTGAGATTGTACGTGGGAGGGGGAGGGTGGCTTGGGCTTTTGCTCGAGATTCATTCACACGAAGTGTGGAACTATGCGGATAACCGCGATCCTAGGTACGTTATATATATATATATATATATATATATATATATATCCGGGTCGTCCTACGACCCCAAGGGGATGACCCACGTCTGCGATACTGCGGAGCCAACTCGACAACTCGGCGTTGGTACGGCATAACCATGTCGTGGGTCTCTCGAGCGATACGTGCATTGTGCACTTTCGTATTGCACCTCACGAATTGGGTCGTGTAAACTCGGGCTCTCTAACGTTTGTGTATTGTACACGCGAAAACTTCATCTCGTTCCTACGTCGTTGCTCGGGTGAATCGTGTACACCAACTGCGGTATATTACACGTCACTCTCTCTCTCTCTCTCTCTCTCTCTATCTCGCTCACTCTCTTTCTCTCTCTCGTTGTGTCTCACGTGCCCTTTACTCGTATCATCACGTAGCCCTCGAATTGAATCGTGTTGTACCACAGGCAGTTTCCTGCTGCCTGTGGTACACGAGCGAATGGAATTCTCGGTGGATCGTCGAATATGCATTTCTGTTCTCGGCCCGACGCCCCAGCGTCTAGACGAATAACACCGAGCCATTGCGCGGTACCGACATAAACGCAACGAGGGACCTCGGGAACGCGTCGGACTCTGCGCGTTTCCCGTGATGGAACGAGAGAGAAAGAGAAAGAGAGAGAGAGAGAGAGAGAGAGAGAGAGAGAGAGAGAGAGAGCGAGAGGATGGTTACGAGTGTCGAATCGACGCGATTCATACGGAGAATCATTTTCAGGTATATTTTCATTATTTTCTAAACCGCCACCCCATTAGTCACAAATCTGGACCATTGATCGAAAATTCGGCTCGCTACTTCCGGAAATGACATCGTCTCGAGTCGAAATCAACCAGTTTATTCCGACTCGAGTGCGTTTATTAAAAACGAAATCACCAACTTTTTCGATCCCCGTAAATTATCGCACAATGCTATCGGGTCCGGCTTTCATGCAAAATCCTTCGTAATAAGGACACGAGAGATGCAATAATATTGGAAGCGCAAGTGTTATGGTCTCGAGAGGTGAGATTCGGGGCGTATTTCCGTATCTCGGAGTCGACGATTACACGCCTTTCGTATCACGGTATGTCTGCGTGCCGATGTGAACACGGAATTTATATAAGTACGTGAAAAGGACGCGAGTAGTGAGAAGAGGAATTTTTCCCCGATGGAAAGTTCTCTCCGTCCATGGGATAATGGAATAGAGTCTAACCAGGAAATCCAATCCCGTTTCTTCCGTCGTTCATTTCGCTCGGCCACACCAACGCCGGACTTCTCTTCGTTACTTCGCTCTGCTCGACGTGGCAAAGAATATATGAAGAGAGTGAGAGAAAGGGAGAGAGAGAGAGAGAGAGAGAGAAAAAGATAGAGAGAGAGAGAGAGAAAGGGTGAAGGAAGAAAAAGAAGAAGAAGAAGAAGAAAAGCGACGATGACTACGAGAGCGGGTGAAATCGGTTCCGGAGATTGCAAACTTGTTCTTCTTGCCGGCTCTCCGTAAATACACGCATTCGCACACGTAGAGAGCCGAGATGCGTAAATATAAGTGGAATACTTAATCCGCGATATTTCTATCTCGCTAGAATGGCGCGATAAAAAAACAACAAAAAAAAAGAGTCGAAGGCTTTGGAAGTTTCACGTACGCGGGGGGGGGTGGGGGGCGCGTGAATTCTCTCACCGTGTTCCTTCAACGAGGAAAACGGAGCGCGATGTTCGAGCTTGACCAAGGCGCATCGCTAAATTCCGCATCTCGCGCACAACCGTACGTCTCGTCCAATGAGTTACGGGGTAACGAGACGCCTGGGGAGACTCTCGCCGAGATACGTGTTTACGGAGCGTGGGAGTTGTTATATTATGGTCTTACCCGCTCCTCCCCTCTCGCCCCTTCCCATTCGCCACTCATGCAGTCTCGACGTCGACGTTAAATCGAATCCGCTCGATTGAGATTCAGGAATGCGAAGCAACGCTTAACACCATCACCACCACCACCACCACCACCATCACGAGAGTCGAGTCGACTTGGTACCCCCGTGACAAATGCGTTCGATGGTCGATGGTGCATGGGACTCTGTCTCTCTGTCTCTCCGTCTCTCTCTCGCTCTGTGTCTCCGTCGCTTTGGTCTATCGATAAATGGGGCCTCTACGCATCAGCAATCGAGTGCGAGATTCATAGATACGCACCAATACGCGTCTGATAGATTCGTACGATGTTGAATCAGCTCAGATAGCCAGGAATGGCGAGGCGTATAAACACAGAGCTAACGAGGATTGAGATATATATATATGTGTGTGGGTGGGTGTGCGTGTGTGTATGTAGGTATACAAATTTGCATCATAATAAAATATGGTTCGCACGAATAGAATTTCTCGAAGATTCCAGCAGGACCTCGTTCCTGGACGATTGAAATATTTGATTTGTCTCCTGTTAAGATCGTACATACACCGATCCGACAGAGCTATTGAATTCGTACGCTACTCAGGCAGTGATCGTCTCTTTTTTTGCACCTCGGTGGTAAATCGAAATGGAAAGTTCTTTGAAGCGCGTCTGATTTATAGGAACGTGTGGTGAATAATTATTTTAAGAAAATTGGGGACTGTGGAACGAGGATATTTCACGTCTTTATGATAAAAACAAAGGTTTTTCTTTTCGAACGAGATTCGTCGCGAACGAAATATCGTAGTTCTTGACTCGGTCTTGCTTATGGAAATGATGAAATCATCGCACGCGGTTACGATACGAGCGAGGACAACGAGGACAGTGATTTATCATCGTGTTTCAGTAGTATTCGCCGGATACGATCGGACGCACGAATTTTCAGCGAGGTAACTTTTCTGACTGTTGATACCAAAAATTGTTGTAACACGAGGAGATTCTTCAGCGTCCGCGAATCTTCTCGATGTGCCAAGTCGTGTTTACGAAGAAAAATAAAATGGCGAAAATGGAGAGGTTTATAAAGACGAGAATGAATGCGACGAGTGAAACGAGTATACGAGAAGTGGAAATTATTGCGACATCGGTTACGCGACACGTGGAGAACATCGAAAGGCAGGTATGAATGGAGTCGCACGAAAGCCACTGGCGAACTTGCCTGAGCGGATCAACGACCCGCGCACAACGGCCACCGCTCTCCTTGGACACGCACCAGCACTGCCTCGTCACACGAGGTCTTTCTGCGAGTCGCGGCACATCGAACACACACGCGACACGACAGGACACACTGACACACACGTGTACAGACATTCGAGTATCTTCAGGATTCGTCGGGCGAGACGAAGCCGGGCGATGACATATTTTTTGCCATTTATTTCTCTCCCGCGGGACACTTGCGGCTGTTCACCTGGAATACGCGTAGGCGTGCTTCCTTTTATAATTAAGCCGTCTTCTGGTTTATCACTCGTGTTTATTTAAGACAATATTTATTATATTCGAATTGCGATCGACATAGTCAAGTTGAGGTTAAATGTAAAACGCTGTGTATGTATTTATCGTTGATAAGGAAAAATACAAGTGTGCGATGAAAATTATTTCAAGATTATGGAAATTGATGTCGGAGGATTTTTTGTGAATTTTTGAATTTTTCGAAACATCTAGGATTCTATTTGATCACGCTGAGTACCATTGCGTAATTCGTTGATTAGCACGCGACAGCCCCGTGTTCATCAGGTATCTCACAATTTCTGCGTGCCTGTATCGCTAGGCAAAGGTCGAAAACCTGTATTTTGTATGAAAAGAAAATCGTGAAAACCCAATTACAAAGTTATATCTATAAATTGTAATTAGCGAATTGTTTCATTCTATATGTACCTACGATTTATAATAATTTAAGTTCAGGAAATAAACTCACCCCGCAATCTTTTGCCCACTTCCCGTCCAGACAGAGAAGTTCAGTTTTGTATTTACAATACTAGAAAATAATTGAATATTAATGAAAAATTTGATGCGCCAGATCAATCATTTCCATTGCATTTAAATTCTTACATATGGCAGAGAAACAAAGTCAGATTGTACTTGTAGAACAAGGACGACCGTTACGAGAAAGAGTCCTAGAACTTTGGCGTTGACTGTGGATGAAAAACAAGTATTTAAATGAAAATAAAATTATACGATCGTCGCACATATCTGAGAAGTAGTTACTCACCCATCGTGATACGATATATGTTTGAAAGAATAAATCTGGTCTCCCTTATATACGCTTTAAGAACTATGACGAGACGAATTATCAGCGGAATATCGGTACATGAGGACGTTTAGTTGATTGAACATATACTGCAAAAGAATATCATATTCCACGTATACGCATACACACATACGCGTACCTTCGAGATTCATCGATCAACGATCCCGAATCACTTCACATTTCTTATCCACTTCTTGTATAATAAAGCCATTCGCATCTTTCATTTTACCACCTGAATTGATTGAGGAAACATTTGATCACTTCGAAGCTGCGTGAAATAGTTTCGCGAGGTTCGCTTACACGCAAGATATTCTATACGTCATTATCGTCGTCGAGCAGAAAAACACGTGCTCTGCGAAAATCATTTCAAAATTATAAAAATAAATGTTGAACGAATTTGTAACAATTTCCTCGTAGAAGAAAATGTCTCGTAGTATTTTCCGAAATCGTTCTTTAAATGTAAGGAGATAAAGAAGAGTCAGGTTCAGGATCGAAAAATTTTATTGTTACAATTTTATTGTCATTAATCTTGTTGAAAATGTTCGTATTTTTTTAGAAATTAATTGATCTTCTTTAACTCGGACCAATTGATATGACTGGGTGATAGAAATTATGGCGAGTATATTGGCGCACGTACTAGAATCGAGACCATAATTGGTGTTAAAAATAGATCGAACTGAGCAACCAGTTAGCGAGTTACGGAGTGTCGTTGCACAATGCAGCCTGGTCGATTTACGGGAGCTTGGGCACTCTCGCTTTGCGCCAAAAGAAGTTTTATTTACTTTTAGCATTTTCCGTTTTTATTTCTCTTAAAATATTTTACTTCTCGATGAAAACTCGATAAACTTTTCATCGAGAAAACGTTAAAATGCGAAGTTTTAAGAGTATGCGATTTTGCCCAGAGCTTTCGTGGCACGCTGTCAATATCCATGGGTAAATAAGAAAGGACTCGTAGCTCGATGAGGAGCGTCATATTTTAAAGCTTCGAGTGTTTCAAATTTCATAATCACTTATTGAAATAGGCATTCCTTTTTTTGAATTTTGTAGAATATAAAATGTTTTTTTTTCACTTCTTGACTGCTTCCACCGACTATTGTTACTCTGAAATCTCTTTCGATGGCAAGACTTTGAGACTGCTCGCAGGTTCATTTCCAATGCAATCCCCGGGTTTCTAGTATTTTTAATGAAAAAAAAAACAAAATGATGACAGGAAATATGAAATTACAATAAAAAATTCATGTTAGGTAAATAATCTCACCGCGCAAACAAGCCTTTCCATATCACTTCTGCAATACTGCTCAGGTCCGTATTTGCAAGCGTCAGTCGGCATGTACTAGGTAATAAAACATTGATTAAAAATGTTTAGTAACGCGCCGATTACTAATTTCTAATGTGCTTAGCGCATTTAATTTCTTACCGGTGGCGGAGGATTGATTTGAGATTGTACTTGTAGAACAATTACGAACATTACAACAAATAGACCGAGAACTTTTGAGTTGACTGTGGATGACAAAAGAAAACGCATTTAAAGAAACATAACATTATATGGCCATAGCTCGTTCTATGGTCAAGTCCCTTAAACAGTTACTTACCCATCATGATGTAGTATATGTAGCGAACAAAATTGATTCTGAGGACGTTCCGAATGTATCGTTCTTATATACGTTTGAAATCAATGCTATTCCCAAATTCAAATAACAAAATTGATACAAGTGTACAAATTTAAATATGAGGAGTTCTATTGTTCAAAATAGTGTAAACGTAGTTCAAAGACGTCATTGCTCCGAAAGAAAAAGGCATGTGTATATTCCTTAAAACTTATCAACTAGCTCTTTATCGTACATATGACGCGTACGCGTTGTGAATTTCAATGTACAGCTGAATGCTTGAGGAATTAAGGTACTGGCACGCATGCTTACTACGAGCACGAAAGCATACCATTATTGAGCAACTGCTACTTAGTTGCATGTATGTCGAAACACTGCTAATAATGAGAATGCTTATTACGAGTATGCTCAAGAATAAACTGTCGTTTAATTTTCGAGCATGCGACTTGTGCCGCGGGTGGAAGGGGGCGTGCTTTAAGGGGTCACGTACAGTTAGGACTTCGAAAAAAAGGGGTTTTTTGCGAATTTTTTTTGGGGACACATTTAAATAATTAATCGTAAATCTTTTTCCATACAAAAGACATATATTTTAAGTAAATAATACAATTTTTTCATTGCAAAATATGCAGAAATTTTTCCATAACCGCACGTAACGTAGGGGTCCCAAAAAAAAGGTCCTCCGCGGTGATCAGTGCAGCTCGTCACCGGATCGTCCGAAATCAAAATAAAAGTAGGGATCATTAGTTAATGACATAATGCTCCGGTTGATCGAAGGATTTGAAAATTTTATGATTTTTCACAAAATGGTGGATGTTGGAAGTCAAAGTTGTGTTTTCGACCCAAATTTTGCTCACATTTTCAGCTATAAAAAAACAAAAATAATCGCATAGAAAAATCCTTCGTTCATCCGGAGGACAATTATGTCTAGAAAAAGTGAGCAAAATTTCAAGTCGATCGGTAAAGCCGTCTCCGAGGTACAGTGATCACCGTGTTCGAAAACATAGTTTCGAGAAAAACGCATTCAAAGTTTTCAGTACGATTTACATGCAGAAGAAAAATTTCCGTTCAAAGTTACATATCTCCATACCCAACAGTCGGATTCGTCTAAAATTTTCACAGAATACTTTTCAATTGTGCTACTTTTAGAAAATGTAAAAAAAAATCGATTTTTTGAAAATTCTAACTGTACGTGACCCCTTAAGTGCGTCTGACCGCGTTTGCTTACAAGCATGCCTACTACTGACAATAAAACTAGCATGCTTGTTACTGGCAAACGTGAATAATTGCGCGGCATGCTAATTTTAAGCATGCCGTTTTATCAGCACCGAAGCATGCCATTAATGAGCAACTGCTAGTTAGTTGCATGTATATCGAAACACTGCTAATAATGAGCGTGCTTATGACGAGTATGCTCAAAAATTAACAGTCGTTTGATTTTCGGGCATGCTACTTGCGGAAGGGGCGTGCTTTAAGCGCGATTGAACACGTTTGCTTGCTGGTATAGATTTGATAGATAGATATAGATTCGAGCTAGGATAGATTAAAACTAGCATGCTTCTTACTGTCAAATGCGAACAACTGCGGGGCATGCTAATTTTCAGCATGCTTACAAGCATGCTGTTTTTTAGCATGCCTGCCAGTACCTTTAAGGGGACCGATGCAGTCAGAATTTTCAAAAAAATCGATTTTTTAATGCATTTTGTTAAAGTATGATGTGGTAAAAATATTCCCTGAAAATTTCAAGTTAATCCGATCAATAGTTTCCGAGATATCCCACAAGTACTGACGGCGCGTCGAGTCCCAACGAAATAGATCAGGCTACAAACGCGCAAACGACAATACCCGGGAAGGCAGAATGCTTCGAAAGCAACGGCAAATCGATATTTTGGAAGCTTCCACATTGGCAGAAGCCCTATTATATGGGCTAGAAATTGATCATTCGATGTAAGTAATTTTTTAATTAATATTTCTATACATAAATCAAGTGTAAAATTCGAAAACTCTTTCAGAAATTTTTAAAAATTTATTACTCATGACCTATGAACTTTAGCAAAATTTTATGAAGAATACTTTCTTTTTAACATTGCCCAAAATATTAAAAAATAATACTTTATACCGAAAAACTTTACTTTTTTGAAAAAATGTTTTAACTATTGGCTATAAACAATTGAATGCTCGACTTTTCGGGGGGGGGAAATGTGATATTCGGATTTAGCGGATGAAAATACAAAAAAAAAGTGTAGCTTCATCCATCGAGCTCAAAATCTTACGAACATATAATACCGTATCCACATCTAAAAACTTTAAACGCGTTTTCCTCGAAACTATGTTTTTCAAGTCGGTGACCACTATAATTCAAAACGACTCGATAGATTTTGATGACATTTGGCGTGCTTATTGATAGCATTCAAAACCAGTCCTTAATCGAAGGATTTTCGTTTTGGGTGAAAATTTATATATTTTTTTAACTATAAACGAGCGATTTTTTGGTCGAAAATCGAAAATTATCTATCGAAAGCCGCCATTTTGTTAAGTTTTGAAAAAAGCTTCGATTAAGGACTAGATTTATTATTAAACTAATAATTTCATTTTGGTTTTTGATTTCAGATGATCCAGTACAAAGTTATGATGGTCACCGCAAAAGGTTACGTGCCGAAGGAGGTACGACAGAGATGGCGATTTTGTTATAATTAATTTTTTTTGTTTTTGTTTTTTTATTATAACTTTTCCAGCGTTAACTATAAGCTGCTATCAATATAGCATTAAATAGTTGATTTATCGTATTACAATGTTTTAATTTAGAGGGCATATCCAGTGATTTGCACTGCTCTACGTATCTTTTTTTTTTGTAAATATCTCACGCAGCTTTCACACTCGCATACATTCATCCTTACATTTACACATAGGTCTTATTTTGATGACGTTATTCGCGATTCTGTACATTGTTCTGGAATCTTTCTATAATGTCCAGTGTTTTAAACTTCTTCAGCCTTCTGATGATGTTTTCCCTGTTCAGTAGATTTTGTGCTAGCACATTCGGATGATTTATGAGTCTTTGCTCATAGCTCGTGCTTAGTTTTCGGGCCGTATCTCTCACTGTCTCACTTCCAAGGTCTTTATGGAGATTCGCATTTGTTATATACCATGGTGCGTTAGCGATTACTCTGAGGGCTTTAGATTGAAATCTTTGCAAGATTTCGATGTTCCAATTGCTTGCGATGTCCCATAATTGGATGCCATAAGCCCATATTGGCCTCAAGATTGCTTTGTACACCCCAATTTTGTTTGAGAGTGTTAGCTTCGATCGCCTGCCCAGAAGCCAATACATTTTTCTCATCCTTATGTCCAGTTCCTTCCTTTTTTTTCCGGATGTGACTAGCCCAGGTTAGTCTCCTGTCAAATTGCATACCTAAGTATTTTACGTCACTCACAGTCCTTTTTTCTCATACTGAATGTTATATGTACAGATTTTTGTGTACTGGCCTGGAGCCTCCATTTTTTTAGCCATGTTTGTATATCATTGAGCCCTCTTTGGAGCTTTCGCAATGCTGC
Source organism: Netelia virgata (assembly GCA_951802705.1). NCBI lineage: Eukaryota > Metazoa > Arthropoda > Insecta > Hymenoptera > Ichneumonidae > Netelia > Netelia virgata. Next base: position 44,424,211 of record OX637865.1, on the reverse strand, counting down.
TACCTCGTTGCAGTGAGTAGCCATAATTACCGTATCGTCAGCAAACGTTGCTACGAAGGTATTGAGGCGTACTAGTAGGTCTGCTGTAAAAAAGCGTGTATAGTACTGGCCCGAGCACACTGCCTTGCGGCACCCCTGATCTTGTTGAATAAAGGTCTGTAACTTCGGTTCCGTGCTTTACCTGGAATGTCCTGTTGTATAAATACGACCTTACGAGTAAGTAGAACTTCGGAATGGCTTGCTTGATTTTATATAACAGCCCAGGGTGCCACACTTTGTCGAAGGCCAGCTGGATATCGAGAAATACTGCTGAGCAGAAATCGCCTGCTTCAAGTGCATTGGCTATCGTATTGTAGCCTCTATTTGCCTATTCTACTGTTGAGTGTTGATTCCTGAAGCCAAATTGGTGCGCCGGTATGATATTCCGTTCTTCTATTTGTTTTTTTCATTCTAGCTAGAAGCAGTTTCTCAAAGAGTTTTGACCTAATCGGCAGCAGACTTATTGGCCTGTACGAGCTGACTTCATTTGGTGGTTTACCTGGCTTCGGTAGCATGATGATTTATGCTACTTTCCATTGGCTGGGCGTATACGATGCTCGTAGGACTGCGTTGAACAGTCTCGTGATAAATGCAAACCCTTTTTTTGGTAGTTTTTTAAGCAGGAACCCGGTGATGAGATCGTAACCTGGGGCTTTCCTAGGATTTAGTTCCTTGTTAATTGTGTAGTTTATTTCCGTCGGAGATATGTATTTGATCGGTATTTCCAATGGTAAGGGAAAAACGAGAAATTCTTGGATTTCTGGATCATTTTGCTGCGATTGTATTGGTGTGAACACACCTTCAAGGTGTTCAGCGAACATAGTCGCTTTTTCCAACTCGCTCTGCGCCCATTCACCGTTTGTTTTTTTTATTGGGGGATCATAGTTTTGTGAGGTATTGAGCGTTTTGGTTGCTTTCCACAGTGAATACTCTGTGGCTGCAGTATTAGTTAGATTCGTCACATACTTTTCGAAGCTACTGTTATTATATTGCGAGATGAGTTTTTTCAGTTCACGAGTTACCTTGTTAAGCGTTTTTTTGTCGTTATTGTACCTACTTAGTTGCCATTCCCTCCTAATTCGTCTTTTTACCGCTATTTTTCGTCGGATCTCTTCTGGGAGCGTTACAGTCTCGTAGTTTTGCGTTATTGTTGGCGTGGATTCCCAGGCTGCTCTCTGAATTAGCCTCGTGAACTGTTCGGTAGCATCATCTATTTCGGTTTAGTTTTTTAGAGGGATTTTTAAATCGACGTGTTCGCTTATTATTTCCTGAAACATCAGCCAGTCAGTTCTTTTGTTGTACAGCGACAAGCGCTTTTCTTTTTTTATTATTTCGCTGCATAGAGTTAGTGTTATTGGCGAGTGGTCCGATGATAAATCCAGACTTGGTTTTAATTTTGTGTACGTACGCATTATGCCTTTGGCTACGAAGAAATCCAGTACATCCGGTATTTTGTTTCTATCCGTCGGCCAATAAGTTGGTTGGCCGGTCGAGAGATGAATGCAGTTGCAGTCCGTCATCGCTTTAAGTAATTCTCGGCCTTTGGTTCTTATTAGCCTCGATCCCCATACATGATGCTTCGCGTTATAGTCGCCGCCTGCTAGAAATCTTGGTCCCAGGCTCTGGAAGAATTCTTTGAATTTGTCATTTTTAATGTTATGCCTCGGTGGACAATAGACTGCTGCAAACACTATGGGTCCAAATTTTTTATCCTCTACAATAATTTTTGTTGCCTGGAGGTATTATTCGCCATGCGGATGTAACTCTTGATGTTTGATAGTTTTTTTTTTTTATTAAGATAGCGGTTCCATCGTGTGCCGTACCATCTGGATGTTCTGTACTATATACGTTCTATCCGTGAATTTTCATGTAACTTCTGTGCGTAAAGTGAGTATCTGCAATTAATATTATGTCAACTTTATTTGCTAGCAAAAATGTTACCAATTCCTGTTGCTGTTGGGTCAACCCGTTGGCATTCCAGAGCACAATTTTGTACGCAGTGCAATTATTTCTCGGTGAACTTTGTTAATACTGATGTTAATAGCTTCAGCGTGGTGTTGAGCACCACCTCATTTTACTGCGTTAACGCAGTTTTGAGTTCACTGTAGGATTTTTCGAGAATTTTAATAATTGTCGAACTATCGTTAGTAATATTTTCATTGTTACCTATCCCTTCCCTTGTTGCCTGAGCGTAGCTGTGAGTTTGTCGGGTTGCGGTAGTTTGCTCGTTGGTCGATTGTTGTTTATATTGTTTATCTGCCCTTAGCTCGTCTGGCCTTGCTCGAGACCTGAGCCAGTGGGGTTTTTGTGCACTTGAGTTCCGCTTTTCTAGTACGCTCTGGTAGACACGGCAGCCTTTGTAGTTTGCTGGATGGTTTCCTTCGCAAAGAACGCATTTCGCTGGGAGTTTGCTCGATTTCTTGCACGACGTTGTATTATGGTCAGCTCCGCATTTGACACATCAGAATTGTCTATGACAGTAGCTTTTCGTATGTCCGTAGCGTTGGCATCTGGTGCATTGAGCTATCGTTGACTTTTTTCTCGGTGGTTCAATTTCGATCTTGGCGTTGAGGAGTACGTCGATGTTATATATGTCTTTGTTGTTTGGACTTTCTTCCAGATCAACGAAAAAGACAGGTAGTGGCATTTTTGTTTTTCCATGTCTGACATTTATAACGCTACGTACCTCATGTCCCAGTAATTCGCTAGCGCTTTTTATTTCGTCGATTGGGGTTGACGCGTGCAAGGATCTTATGACCACTCGGTACGCACGTTTTTCCTTAGGTTGGTACGTATGATAAGCCACATTCTCCTCATTAAGGATGTGTACAATTTTTCGGTAACAATCAGCTGTCTTGGCTAATATTTTGATTTGATCATCGATGTTGATTGTTTTGTGAGTGTATTCACTTCTATCTATGTCTCCTTCGAGACATAATTCTAGCGCAATGATCGATTTAACGCCTGGAACAAATATCGGCGGCGGCTTTGGGGCCGCCGATATTGGGGCCGCCGCTATCAGTAGTCATATTGTTGCACGGAATTCTGTTCTTTTCGTCTTCGTCTATGTCCGACTCGGCTGAGTACCGGGGACGTTTATTGTTTCGGACGATTTGCCATCCTGGTGATTCGTTACCTACGTTTGGGTTTGAATTTCTCGATAAAATAATACGTATATCACTCGTGTTAGTAGACTGTTCAGTGCATTCTGGCGTTGAAGGAGTTCCAGTCGCTGAACATTGTGTTGTTCTCGATGCGTTTTGCATCAAGTTTGATGGCGTATGGGCCGAGTGGCCGTTGTATATATTTTTGCTTTGTTTTTCACAGTTGAGTTTTTTCAAACTCAAACTGTGAAAGCAAATTGGAAACAAAATTTGTATAGTACACGCAATTGCACCTTGCTGATAGTAGCACTTTGTATTTTGAGTGTAGACTTTCAAAGATAATTGTCAACACACTTTAGATTGCTATACTTGGCGTATAGCGTCTTGCTCGTAAACACGTCTTTACATGACGAAGGTTCGACCTAAACTTATTATAATTAATGAATATTTTTGTTTGAAAATTTGTAAATGCCAAGCTGAAATATAACGTTCAATTCTGCAATCAGTTTTGGAAAACAAACTTAATTACGATAAAAACAAAATTATTGAAAATCCTCGTTTTTTTACGCCTCTGACTGCATCGGTCCCCTTAAAAATGGAATACGCAGTATATATATATGACGAGAGACGCGATCGGAAGTTTGTCCTCGCTCGGACAATTCGAAGCGAGGACGATGAGGAGAACAGTAATTTATAACCGCGTTTCAGTAGTATTCGCCAGATACGATCGGACGCACGAATTTTCAACGAGAGGGCTTTCCTATCGTTGATTTCGAAAATTGTTGGAGTACGTCGAGATTTCTTAGCCTCTTTGAATATTCCCGATGCCAAAGTCGTGAATACTAAGAAAAATAAAATAACGGAAACCGACGTTGATAAGACGAAAAATAATGCAATGAGAAAACGAGTAAGTATACGAACGTGGAAATTATTACGGCACGCGGAGAACGCCGGAAGGCATTATGAATGGAGTGCGCCCTAAAGCCACGCATACACACATGCACCTATTTTGAGAATTCAACGATGCCGAACGATCGCATATTTCTCATTCGTTTCTCATCTGTGAGAGACTTTTGCAACTATTCGCCTGGAATACGCATAAACGCTTCTCCTGTTTTACCATTCGACTTAATTCAAGAGAATACTAATTATATTCAATTTGTAATCAAGACACTCAAAACTCCCTTAAATATGGTAAGGTTGTTAAAAAAATGCTTAACGTTGATCTCAGACTGAATTGTTTGTAATTTTTTAGTTATTCATGTGATCTCTTGTTATTAAGTATTTTTCTATATAGTTTATTGTGTATTCACTGAAGACTATTTTTTCAGTACGACTTAGGTTATAGGTGGTACAAATTAGGCGACTTGGCGTCTTCTGGCCAGTTTCTTCCCCACTGGACAAATTTATTCGAAAGATATCCCCCAAGAACTATACAGAATATCTTCCGGATAAAGTTATCCAGAGCTTATCCAGAGGTGAAGAAACTGGCCATTAATCGTACCGAAGGTATATTTGTGAAAAACGTTGAAATATCTATTTTAGTACAAAATTATCAAGTTTCTATGATTGTTAATTAAAAAGCAACTCAATAAAAAGTCAGTACATGAAGAATATTTTGTTTAATTTACATTGCAGTATTCTTTCCTTAGGGGGTACGACTTAAGCAACCTTACCCTATTAAATATTTATTACTGATAAATAGGAAAACAAATGAGTAATGAAAATCATTTCGGGATTATACAAATCCGTATTGAAGGCTTTTGCAAAATGTGGCCCGAAGGTTGGTGAGAAATGAAGCGGCGCGGTTGTTCGATTGGATGACTTCTCCGAGATCGCTATAGATTCCATAAACTCGCTCAGCTTCAACAGCGCAATTCGTTGATCTAGCACGCGACTGCCCCGTTGTCGTCAGGTATTTCACAGAGTTTCGTTCCATATTCCCTTGCGCAAGCAGTGGCAAACTGTTTTAAATAGAATTTTCAAAAATCGTGAAAATCGAAATACAAAATTATATAACAAATTATGTTAGCGAATTGTTTCATATAATATCTCCGATAGATGAAAATTCACTTTAGCTAAACTTACCCCGCAACGTTGCCTCAAGGCCATCGACCTACACACCGCTATGAACGGTACGTCGCAACCGGGTATTTTAGGGGGGCGCTTAAAAATAATTAAATATTGATTAAAAATATTATGGGCCAGTTAATAATTTCGACCATGCTTATCGTATTGACTTTCTTACATCCACTATCCAGCCTTGAAATTGTCCTTGTACACCAAAGATGCACATTACAAAAATGAGTGCAAGAATTTTTGCGTTGGCTGCGTATGAAAAAAAAATATTTAAATGTAAATAGAATTATATGGCCAGAGGGTGTAAATCTGTCGTACTGTTACTCACCCATCGTGGTAGAATGTATGTCTGAACGAACAAGTCTGAGGCGCCTTATATTCGCTTCAAAATGACATTGGCGTGTCAAATCAATATTCGATCAAACATCCGGTCTTTTCAACATCGCCGCCGCGAGACGGAGACAAAATATTCTAATTTTCCACGTATCTATATCTCATGAATTTCCTACGGGGCTTCTTGTTTACTTAATCAGCTACCTACTTCTTTCATTTGAACACCTGAGTTGATTCAGAAGAGTCCTCGTTATATTTAACAATAAGCTGTAAATGAAATGTACGTATGCAAATTTCCATCCGTAATTATCGCCGATTATGAGAACGATATTTGTGATATGGAAATTATCTCCATTTTATGGAAATCGGGGTTAAGAGATTCTGTGAAATACTGCCAATACGTTTGAGAACGAGGGTAATACGGTCGTTCGATGAGATAATTTCTCTTGAGCCTTTAGGACATCCGTGGACTTGGAAAAACTTATTTGTTTTTTTCTTCATAATCGTAATTTTTTAAAAAGTATCGTATGACTAAATCGAAAATTGGTCAGCGACTAAATGTATTCAGATATTTTCTCCCTTACCGACTAGATCACTGACGATTTTCATTATCGTGTGTCCAGAAATAGTATCCGTAGCTATGAAAAAGTCTGTCCCGAGCACGCCGGAATACGCGTATAGATGCGGATCACGTCGGGCACGTAATCGAGGTGCATACCTGCACAGTGGACATACCAGATGGTTTATCGCACGGCTAACGCACGAAGGGGTTACTAAAAATAATTGTTTGTATTAATCCTTCGTTCAGAGACCGCGTAATAGAATTTATTAATGATCCTCGCTAAATTCGATTGATTTCGGATGATGTAGTGATGAGGGGCAGTGATAACCGCAAACTCCCTTTTTTATTTCAGCCCCTCGCAGACTGGCTTATATCTTGGACATTTATTATTCTTGTGTTTTGAAATTTTTATTCTATGTTCTTTATATACGTATGGTAATTGGTTCATGGTAAAAAGTTTATCAAAAAATAATACAACCAGTCTTCAAAACAAAATCTCAAAAAAGCGTTTTTTCGGGCGTTACAAGCGACCGCAACTCCTTGAATCACATACAACCTAAAAAAATAGACGTTTTACCGATATTGAAATATGTATTGATATTATACAAAAGTATGGTAAGATTGTGATGCCTTTTGCAATAAGGATGTCAGTAGAGAGGTGTTTTTAATTAATGTGACGTTTCATGTTACCGGGCCAAGATAATCCGACGGCGCTATTGACGCTGCATTAGTATGGCTGGCATTTGATAGAAAACTGGCACGACCCCAACAAAAACCGAACGTATTTCATTGTTACACTATACTATTATAAGTGACCGGGGGAATTCTGAGAACACACATATTTGTTACCAAACTCCAAAACAAAGATATGCATACATACGTATAGTATTCTCTATTTAATTTAGAACAGGTATTTGGTTGTTTGGGCCATGAAAAGATTTTGAATAAAAATAACTAATAACTCAAAATTAACAATTACAAAAAAATATAACACCAATAAAAATTGCCGCCCCCAAAAGGCTTGCGCCCCAGGGCTATAGCCCATTTAGCCGTGTGGTTAAGGCGGCACTGACTTTGCGAGTGGATGGGAAATTAATTTGCTCGCAAGATAACGAAGATATGGGCACGTAGTACGATAGCCCTGCAAACAAATTTTTATTTTTCACTCGTCGAAATGGGTGGCATTATTTTTACAGTAATGAAATAAAAATGTCATGTACAGGATCGAAAAACTTTATTGTTAATTGTATTGTCATTAATGTCGTTGAAAGGCTTCGTATTTTTTGGTAAATTACGCGATCTTCTTCACTTCGGATCATTAAGGAATTGACACAGCTGGGTGATGGAAATTATGGCGCGTGTCAAAATCGAAACCCCAATTGGTGTTGCAATTGAGCACCTGTGCAAACTGAGAAAACTGAGCCCCCAGTTAGCTAGTTACGGAGGTTCACAAATCCAGGGCGGTCGATTTACAGCAGCACGGGCACTGTCGTATTTCCGCCAAATGAAGTATTATTGACCATTTTTCTTTTTTCTTATATTTTATATTTTATTTCGATATGTCCAATATCCGCGGAAAAAGAACAAATAAGTAGCTCGATGAGTCACGTCATATTTTAAAACTTCGCCTGTTTCAAGTTTGATAATCGATTATTGAATAACAATTCCATTTTTTGTACTTCGAAGAATATAAAACTTGTTTTTTTTTTCATTCCTAGCTCCTCCCAACGACTACTTATCTTTCAATGAATTATCTCCGTCGTCGAACTTGTTCGCAGGTTTATTTTCAATGCAAGCCCCTGGTTTCTAGTATTTTTAATGAATAAACAAAATTATGAAATTGCAAATGTAAAATTATAATGAAAGATTCATGTTAGCTAATTAATCTCACGGCGCAATCAGCTCTTTCCAGGTCCCTTCTGCTCTGCAATACTGCTCAGGTTCGTATTTGCAAGCGTCAGTCGGCATGTGCCTACTAGGTAATACAGCATTCATTAAAAATGTGTAGTAACGCGCCGATTAATAATTTCTAATGTGCTTATTCCATTTAATGTTTTGCCGGTGGCGGAGGATTTATTTGAGATTGTACTTGTAGAACAATTACGAATATTACAACAAAGAGGCCGAGAACTTTTGAGTTGACTGTAGATACCAAGAGAAAACGTATTTGAATGAAAATAAAATTACGATTCGAAGGGATAATTAGTTTAATCTCTAGACGCCTAAGAATATTTCCATACAAAAAATAAACTAGCTGTTTAGCGCACATATGACGCGTACGTGCGCGTGTAAATTCAAATGTACAGATGGGTGCCTGAGCTTTAAGAATGGAATAAGCAATGTATCGGTTTATATACGACGAGAGACGCGATCGAAAGTTCGTCCTCGTTCGGACAATTCGAAGCGAGGACGATGAGGAGAACAGTAATTTATAACCGCATTTCAGTAGTATTCGCCAGATACGATCGGACGCACGAATTTTCAACGAGAGGGCTTTCCTAACGTTGATTTCCAAAATTGCTGGAGTACGTCGAGATTTCTTAGCTCCTTTGAATATTCCCGAGGCTAAAGTCGTGAATACCAAGAAAAAATCGTGAATACCAAGAAAAATAAAATGGCGGAAATCGCGGTTGATAAGACGCAAAAGAATGCACCGAGAAAACGAGTATACGAGCGTGGAAATTATTGCGACACGTGGAGAATGTCGAAAGGCAGTATGAATGTAATATGCCCAAAAGTCAGGCACACACACACAGACACATGCACGTATTTTGAGGATTCATCAGGCAACGATACCGAACGATGGCATATTTCTCATTCATTTCTTTTCTGTGAGAGACTTTTGTGACTTCCCCCTGGAATACGCATAATCACGTCTCCTGTTTAACCATTCGACTAAATTCAAGAGAATACCCATTATATTCAAATTGTAATCAAGACACTCAAAACTAGCGTAAATTTTAAATACTTCGTATATATTTATAACTGATAAATAGGAAAACAAATGAGTAGTGAAAATCGTTTCAGGTTTTTACAAATCGGTATTGAAGGATTTTGCAAAATCTGGCCCGAAGGTTGATGAGAAATGAAGCGGCGTGGTTGTTGGATGACTTCTTCGAGATCGCTGTAGATTCCATAAACTCGCTCAGCTCAACAGCGTAATTCATTGATCTAGCACGCGACTACCCCGTTGTCGTCAGGTACCGCACAGATTTCCGTTCCATACTGCTTTTCGCACGCCTCGCGTACCTATTTTGAATAAAAAAAACAAATCGTGAAAACGGAAATACAAAATTATATCGGCCAATTATGTGAGCAAATTGTTTCATATAATATATCTCCTATAGATGAATATTCACTTTAAGTAAACTTACCCAGCAAAGTAGTCTCAAGTGGTTCGACCTACACAAAGTGTCAAACGGTTGATAGCAACTGGTGTCCGTAACGCGGTGCTAAAAAATAATTAAATATTGATTAAAAATATTATGCGCCAGTTGATAATTTCTACCCTGCTTATCGTACTGGGTTTCTTACCTCTGGAATTATGCCGCGAAATTGTCCTGGTACAATAAGGATGCATATTGCAAAAATGAGTGCAAGAACTTTTGCGTTGGCTACGTATGAAAACAAAATTATTTAAATGAACATAGAATTATATAGACAGAGGGTATAAATCTATCACACTGTTACTCACCCATCGTGGTAGAATTTATTCCGGAATGAACGAGTCGGAGCCGCCTTATATACGCTTGAGAATGACATTGGCTTGTCAAATCCATATTTGATTAAACATTCGATCTTTTCGACATCTCGATCGCGAGATAAAGCGAGAGATTATCATTTTCTACGTAGACACACGTTGGCTTATCTTCAAGTTCCACCGTGCAACTTTACCGATATGGCGATCTATATCTCATTAGTGATTGCCTACGGGGCTTTTTATTTGCATCATTAAGTGTCTCTTTCATTTTATCACTTGAGTTTATAGAGAAGAATCTTAATTATAATAAAGCTGTAAAGTACGTTTGGCAGCCTGGCTTCGTACGAAATGTTCTATACGTAATAATCACCGATGCTGAGAAAGACATGTGGGATATGGAAATTATTCGAATATTACGGAAATCGGAGTTCAAAAATTCTGTTAAAAGATGGTGTATCGGTCTATATACAACGAGAACCGCAATCGAAAGCTCGTCCTCCCTCGGACAATTCGAGCGATGACAATGAGGAGAACTTGAGGGCAATTTATAAGCGTGTTTCAGTAGTGTTCGCCAGATACGATCGAGCGCACGAATTTTCAATGAGAGAACTTTCCTAACGTTGATTCCAAAAAATGTTGGATTATGACGAGATTTCTTAGCTTCTTCGAATCTTCCCGATGCCAAAGTCGTGAATACTAAGAAAAATAAAATAACGGAAACCGACGTTGATAAGACGAAAAATAATGCAATGAGAAAACGAGTAAGTATACGAACGTGGAAATTATTACGGCACGCGGAGAACGTCGGAAGGCATTATGAATGGAGTGCGCCCTAAAGCCACGCATACACACATGCACCTAGTTTGAGAATTCAACGATGCCGAACGATCGCATATTTCTCATTCGTTTCTCATCTGTGAGAGGCTTTTGCAACTATTCGCCTGGAATACGCATAAACGCTTCTCCTGTTTTACCACTCGACTTAATTCAAGATAATACTAATTATATTCAATTTGTAATCAAGACACTCAAAACTCGCTGAAATATGGTAAGGTTGTTAAAAAAATGCTTAACGTTGATCTCAGACTGAATTATTTGTAATATTTTAGTTGTTCATGTGATCTCTTGTTATTAAGTATTTTTCTACATAGTTTATTGTGTATTCGCTGAAGACTATTTTTTCAGTACGACTGAGGTTATAGGTGGTACAAATTAGGCGACTAGGCGTCTTCTGGCCAGTTTCTTCCCCACTGGACAAATTTATTCGAAAGATATCCCCCAAGAACTATACAGAATATCTTCCGGATAAAGTTATCCAGAGCTTATCCAGAGGTGAAGAAACTGGCCATTAATCGTACCGAAGGTATATTTGTGAAAAACGTTGAAATATCTATTTTAGTACAAAATTATCAAGTTTCTATGATTGTTAATTAAAAAGCAACTCAATAAAAAGTCAGTACATGAAGAATATTTTGTTTAATTTACATTGCAGTATTCTTTCCTTAGGGGGTACGACTTAAGCAACCTTACCCTATTAAATATTTATTACTGATAAATAGGAAAACAAATGAGTAATGAAAATCATTTCGGGATTATACAAATCCGTATTGAAGGCTTTTGCAAAATGTGGCCCGAAGGTTGGTGAGAAATGAAGCGGCGCGGTTGTTCGATTGGATGACTTCTCCGAGATCGCTATAGATTCCATAAACTCGCTCAGCTTCAACAGCGCAATTCGTTGATCTAGCACGCGACTGCCCCGTTGTCGTCAGGTATTTCACAGAGTTTCGTTCCATATTCCTTTGCGCAAGCAGTGGCAAGCTGTTTTAAATAGAATTTTCAAAAATCGTGAAAATCGAAATACAAAATTATATAACAAATTATGTTAGCGAATTGTTTCATATAATATCTCCGATAGATGAAAATTCACTTTAGCTAAACTTACCCTGCAACGTTGCCTCAAGGCCATCGACCTACACACCGCTATGAACGGTACGTCGCAACCGGGTATTTTAGGGGGGCGCTTAAAAATAATTAAATATTGATTAAAAATATTATGGGCCAGTTAATAATTTCGACCATGCTTATCGTATTGACTTTCTTACATCCACTATCCAGCCTTGAAATTGTCCTTGTACACCAAAGATGCACATTACAAAAATGAGTGCAAGAATTTTTGCGTTGGCTGCGTATGAAAAAAAAATATTTAAATGTAAATAGAATTATATGGCCAGAGGGTGTAAATCTGTCGTACTGTTACTCACCCATCGTGGTAGAATGTATGTCTGAACGAACAAGTCTGAGGCGCCTTATATTCGCTTCAAAATGACATTGGCGTGTCAAATCAATATTCGATCAAACATCCGCTCTTTTCAACATCGCCGCCGCGAGACGGAGACAAAATATTCTAATTTTCCACGTATCTATATCTCATGGATTTCCTATGGGGCTTCTTATTTACTTAATCAGCTACCTACTTCTTTCATTTGAACACCTGAGTTGATTCAGAAGAGTCCTCGTTATATTTAACAATAAGCTGTAAATGAAATGTACGTATGCAAATTTCCATCCGTAATTATCGCCGATTATGAGAACGATATTTGTGATATGGAAATTATCTCCATTTTATGGAAATCGGGGTTAAGAGATTCTGTGAAATACTGCCAATACGTTTGAGAACGAGGGTAATACGGTCGTTCGATGAGATAATTTCTCTTGAGCCTTTAGGACATCCGTGGACTTGGAAAAACTTATTTGTTTTTTTCTTCATAATCGTAATTTTTTAAAAAGTATCGTATGACTAAATCGAAAATTGGTCAGCGACTAAATGTATTCAGATATTTTCTCCCTTACCGACTAGATCACTGACGATTTTCATTATCGTGTGTCCAGAAATAGTATCCGTAGCTATGAAAAAGTCTGTCCCGAGCACGCCGGAATACGCGTATAGATGCGGATCACGTCGGGCACGTAATCGAGGTGCATACCTGCACAGTGGACATACCAGATGGTTTATCGCACGGCTAACGCACGAAGGGGTTACTAAAAATAATTGTTTGTATTAATCCTTCGTTCAGAGACCGCGTAATAGAATTTATTAATGATCCTCGCTAAATTCGATTGATTTCGGATGATGTAGTGATGAGGGGCAGTGATAACCGCAAACCCCCTTTTTTATTTCAGCCCCTCGCAGACTGGCTTATATCTTGGACATTTATTATTCTTGTGTTTTGAAATTTTTATTCTATGTTCTTTATATACGTATGGTAATTGGTTCATGGTAAAAAGTTTATCAAAAAATAATACAACCAGTCTTCAAAACAAAATCTCAAAAAAGCGTTTTTTCGGGCGTTACAAGCGACCGCAACTCCTTGAATCACATACAACCTAAAAAAATAGACGTTTTACCGATATTGAAATATGTATTGATATTATACAAAAGTATGGTAAGATTGTGATGCCTTTTGCAATAAGGATGTCAGTAGAGAGGTGTTTTTAATTAATGTGACGTTTCATGTTACCGGGCCAAGATAATCCGACGGCGCTATTGACGCTGCATTAGTATGGCTGGCATTTGATAGAAAACTGGCACGACCCCAACAAAAACCGAACGTATTTCATTGTTACACTATACTATTATAAGTGACCGGGGGAATTCTGAGAACACACATATTTATTACCAAACTCCAAAACAAAGATATGCATACATACGTATAGTATTCTCTATTTAATTTAGGACAGGTATTTGGTTGTTTGGGCCATGAAAAGATTTTGAATAAAAATAACTAATAACTCAAAATTAACAATTACAAAAAAATATAACACCAATAAAAATTGCCGCCCCCAAAAGGCTTGCGCCCCAGGGCTATAGCCCATTTAGCCGTGTGGTTAAGGCGGCGCTGACTTTGCGAGTGGATGGGAAATTAATTTGCTCGCAAGATAACGAAGATATGGGCACGTAGTACGATAGCCCTGCAAACAAATTTTTATTTTTCACTCGTCGAAATGGGTGGCATTATTTTTACAGTAATGAAATAAAAATGTCATGTACAGGATCGAAAAACTTTATTGTTAATTGTATTGTCATTAATGTCGTTGAAAGGCTTCGTATTTTTTGGTAAATTACGCGATCTTCTTCACTTCGGATCATTAAGGAATTGACACAGCTGGGTGATGGAAATTATGGCACGTGTCAGAATCGAAACCGAAATTGGTGTTGCAATTGAGCACCTGTGCAAACTGAGAAAACTGAGCACCCAGTTAGCTAGTTACGGAGGTTCACAAATCCAGGGCGGTCGATTTACAGCACCTCGGGCACTCTTGCACTTGCACCAAATGAAGTATTATTGACGATTATTCTGTTTTATTATATTTTATATTTTCTTCGATATGTCCAATATCCGTGGAAAAAAAACAAAGAAGTAGCTCGATGAGTCACGTCATATTTTAAAACTTCGGATGTTTCAAGTTTGATAATCGATTATTGAATAACAATTCCATTTTTTGTACTTCGAAGAATATAAAACTTGTTTTTTTTTTCATTCCTAGCTCCTCCCAACGACTACTCATCTTTCAATGAATTATCTCCGTCGTCGAACTTGTTCGCAGGTTTACTTTCAATGCAATTCCCTGGTTTCTAGTATTTTTAATGAATAAACAAAATTATGAAATTGCAAATGTAAAATTATAATGAAAGATTCATGTTAGCTAATTAATCTCACGGCGCAATCAGCGCTTTCCAGATCCCTTCTGCAATACTGCTCAGGTTCGTATTTGCAAGCGTCAGTCGGCATGTGCCTACCAGGTAATACAGCATTCATTAAAAATGTTTAGTAACGGGCCGATTAATAATTCTAATGTGCTTATTCCATTTAATGTTTTGCCGGTGGCGGAGGATTGATTTGAGATTGTACTTGTAGAACAATTATGAATATTACAACAAAGAGGCCGAGAACTTTTGAGTTGACTGTCGATAAAAAGAGAAAACGAATTTAAAGGAAAATAAAATTATATGGCCATAGCTGTAAGTCCCTCGGACAGTTACTCATCCAATGTGATGTAATATACGTTTCAGCGAATAAAACTGATGCTGACAATATTCCAAATCCATCAGCCTTATATACCTACGTTCAAGAATTTAAAGCAAAAATATTGGCTCAAATGGTGTTGTTCCAAAACATCGATAAGTCTTGCGTCAGCAAGGTTGACATAACTGTAATCGTTCAAAAAATAGTTCTTTCGTTTCGAATGTTATTAAGATTCGAAGAGAAGTTAGTTTAATTTTAAAACGCGCAAAAATATTTTCATATAAAAAATAAACTAGCTGTTTAGTGTACATACGAGGCGTACCTAGGTACGCGTGTAAATTCCAATGTACAGTTGCGTGCCCGAGGAGCAAGGATCCTGTGTGGAATATGCAATATTACGGCTCTATATACGACGAGCGACGCGATCGGAAGTTCCACGCAGTCGACATTGTCTCATAAGTATAAACGCTGGATGCGATGGCGAGGAAACGGACGCGTCGTCGCCTTCGTGTTCCTTGCACCGTCTCGTCCGTTCGTCTCGTTCACCCGGGTCCGGTGCTTCCTGAACGAGCGGTATTAGCGCATGTGACGAGACTCGTTAATGAGTTAAGTTACCTCCGTGTGATTCGCACATGAGCCATGTATCACGTGAAGCGCGAACCGTGGACGTTTCATACGCGAGCTTGTTTTGCCCTACTGGTTTTTTTGTTTTTTATTAAATTTTTTGTAAACATTCAATTCTCTCTAGAAGAAGAGAGAAGCCGCTTTTCATCCAGGGATAAATCCGTATCCTTTTCCTTCAACGACTCCCCGAGTAGAAATATTGTCAGGCTGGCTTGATATTTGATCCGGGCTTGGTCATGCTGTAGTACGGAGGCTTTACTTAAGGTATGCCGCAATTTGCTTGATCCGGTTAGTGTCAAGGGATAGTCAAGCAACTGGAAATACAGTTTCCTCCAGTTGCTTGATCAAGCCCGCTTCAGGCGGTAGTCAAGCAAGTGGATTTTCAGCTGACTTAAATTCACTTGATCCGGTTAGTGGCAAGCGATAGTCAAGGAACTGGAAGTACAGTTTCCTCCAGTTGCTTGATCAAGCCCGCTCCAGGCGGTAGTCAAGCAAGTGGATTTTCAGCTGACTTAAATTCACTTGATCCGGTTAGTGGCAAGCGATAGTCAAGGAACTGGAAGTACAGTTTCCTCCAGTTGCTTGATCAAGCCCGCTCCAGGCGGTAGTCAAGCAAGTGGATTTTCAGCTGACTTAAATTCGCTTGATCCGGTTAGTGGCAAGCGATAGTCAAGGAACTGGAAGTACAGTTTCCTCCAGTTGCTTGATCAAGCCTGCTTCAGACGGTAGTCAAGCTGGACTTACAGCTGACTTAAATTCGCTTGATCCGGTTAGTTTCAAGCGATTATCGCGTAACTTGACGTATGCCATTTGGTGCGAAAAACGTGCCTAACCTTATCTGGTGAAATGCTTCAGTAACCCGAGAGACGCGCGCGCCCAACTAATGAGCGCTTATATTTTCACGTGCAACATCTATATATTGAAAATTTATTATGTGGTTATGACTATGTAAATACATTAAATCTTTGAGTATAAAATAGATTTAATGTCAGGCTATAAATTAATCATACGCCCCATTACATATAAATTGAGTGAAATATTGATTTTTATACATTCGACAGATCCAGAACACGCACCAAGTTCTGCAACGACTGTTAGCCGGCCTCAGAGTCTAGAGCTAACAAACGCTGGCGCGGTAGTAAATAGCTCTGGCGATGTAGAATCTGAAGAGATGGTTCTTGCCGGAACAGCATCGAATATAAAAAATATAATAAACAAAATTTGTGTGATCAATGTTTTAAGCTCGATCAAGATTCTTGATCGAGCCATTTTTATAGCCGGACCAGGATTTCTACTCGGGATACATCGAAAAATTCAACGACGTTACTGTTCTCGTTCCTTTTTCCATCTTTATAGACATTGAAATAGCTCGGCACCGTCATCGTCGATCTGGCTATAGGTGTACGGTCGTTGGGATATCCTTTCACACGCACGAGCCTATCGACTCGTTAGAGAGATGAGACAGCGACACAGAAATCTCTTTTGCTACGGTATCGAGTGATCGAGCGGGACTCTCCCTGTTCCCTTTCGCATAGTTACTTACGAGTACGAATGTCATCGACGACTACTTTTAACGAATATCTCTCGATCATTAATCGATCGAAGGAACAAAATAATTCGATCATTCGTCGATTACGAGATATTGAAAATTGTGAAGTACGATATCGCGAAAAAAAACAAAATATCGTGGAAAGTAACGAGTCGGTGTTAAGGAAAGGTACGAGAAAGGGATTGTCGCTCGAGAGCATAAGCATAACGACGTAGAAAAAACATTGGAGATCTTCGTGCGAGATCGTACCTCGGCGATAAACGGTTTGCTTTACGAATAACGAGGATAAGAAATTATGTACATCGTATTCGATTGCCTTTGGGACGACTCGACGAGCTCGCTATATGGCATTAGAGTTCTTGCCCGCTCCGGCACTCTTCTGCGACTCGTCGTGGTCCTTCTGGTTTTATCTAACTAATGATCTATATATACGTACTCTCTCTCTCTCTCTCTCTCTCTCTCTCTCTCTCTCTCTCTCTTACTCTCTCTCTCCCTTACTCTCTTACTCTCTTACTGTCTTACTCTCTTACTCTCTTACTCTCTTACTCTCTTACTCTTTTACTCTCTTACTCTCTTACTCTCTTACTCTCTTACTCTCTTACTCTCTTACTCTCTTACTCTCTTTGAACCCAGCGATGATCCCTCTGCCAAGAAGGGCTCGCAGAACTTGAAACTAGATACCCCTTCTACGCGATAGTACGATGCACTTCGTCGTTGCTCTCGGTCAACTATTCAGACCGCGTTCTCTCCCATACACGTCTGTATACGTGTATGTCTCGTTAATGAAATTATCGGTATCAGGACAAAATTATATGGACGCTACGGGAGATACATACGTTTGCAGGAAAGTGACGACGATACGATATTGAAAAATTAAGGGAAGAAGTATATAGAGAATTAAACATATATACGTATAATATTCGTGTCTCGGCAGTGACTTCTCGGTTCTTGGAATGAGCCAATTATCGCCTCGTGGCACAGAGGACGTAGTAACACGATGCCGCCTCTGACGTCCTCCTCGAGATATTTCTTCCCGTTCCTTCGAGAGAGACTGTTACTAGAACCCGCCGATCTCTCTCGGTTTTCCTACAGCCTTGTCTTACCGAACGGCGGATGGCGCTAATAGTCGAGCGAGCGCGAGAGTATTTTCGCGTCTACTTTAAACAAGTTACAATTTATCGAACGTTTGAAGTCAGGAAATATCGTATATTGTTGTTAAAATGAAAATTGAACTTTTTGTTTCCGTGCGAGTTTGCGCCGATCGAGAAAATTCTTATAGGTAAATAGGAACAACCTGGGTCACCCGTGGATAGATGAATAAAATTAATTCTATATATTTTAAAAGAATATCGCTATAACAGAAATATTTTAGTCGTTCGTATTACCCGACTGTTTTATATATTTATATACCTGTGTATGTTTCTACGAACTCGCATGAATATATGTCAATGAATATGCACATCGCTGTACTATTAGTAGGTGTAGCTCGCTGGCTATCGCTAATAAAGCGAACGAAGTGAGCTCGTCGCGGCATGCCACTGTACACTAATTAGCGGCTAATTAATCTTCCAAGTTCATCGGTCTACGCCCGCAGCGTCGGACCTCGTGCAATACGTATTCTAAGCGTATATACATATAGGCAAGATGTTGAATGTTCGATGCACTCTTGCAAACCAGCCAGACTTCCGGCAACTTTCGTACGCTCGTCTCTCCCTCTCGCGTGACTTTCCACACGCTTACCCAGACAGATTTTCTTTCGTATCGATGATCGCGAATCTTCGTCTAAATCATACTCTATGTATATATATAGATATATCGATATAACAAAATACATCACGTTATACAGCGTGGTCATATTTCAAAGAAGAGAAGGCATGTTTCGACGTTGTAAAAAGAAGTACCGAGTGGCCGAGTGTATCGAGACCCCTGGTGAGCCACGTGAACTCCTTTCACGTTATAATAATTATATTTCTATATTTTCTCGCGAATAAAAAATAAAATGATATTGATGAAAAAGAAAAAAAAACAACCAAAAAAAAAGAAAAAAGATATACGAGGATGCGCGATACTCGATGTGGATGAGAGAACGGCTCTTCGTTGGTGTCGAGCGATCGACACCGAGATAACCCCCCTCACCTTCGTTCCATCGTCTTACGCGATAGGCGCCAAAATCACGATAAAGATCTCTTACATTCGTTAGATATCGTCGGTCAGGCGAAGGATAATCGGCGGAAAATTTTTTAACGCGCAACATAGAAATTGGAGAACGCATAATTCGACAACAAATTTATACGTCTGTCTTATTTACAAGCGTCATTGGTTATT
Organism: Netelia virgata; assembly: GCA_951802705.1. NCBI lineage: Eukaryota > Metazoa > Arthropoda > Insecta > Hymenoptera > Ichneumonidae > Netelia > Netelia virgata. The sequence continues at coordinate 44,404,872 of OX637865.1, read as the reverse complement.
TTTGTTTTGTTATTCGTCTCGTCGTGTATAGATATTCGTTGTGCAATAGATGGGTTTCTCAAGGATATACCGTGCTATATATCGATCGCTATACGAGACAGAAGAATGTATATATATATATATATAGAAAGAGAGAGAGAGAGAGAGAGAGAGAGAGAGAGAGAGAGAGAGAGACAGAGAGAGTTGGGTACCGCGGTCTTACTGATGATGCTGCTGTTCTCTTTTACGCCTCTCCTCGCTTATATATCCTCGCTGACTCTCCTGCGGTGTATGCATAAAATGCAAGCACAGCGGAACATAACGTCAGCGTTGTGTACCTCAACTCGGCCAGCTTCTAACGTTACAGTAGCTCTGGTTGGGTTACAGGAATGCAAGGTCCCCTCTGGCTATGGCCCGCGTGCGAAACGTGCCACGTTTGTCCCCCGTACATGCGTAATATATAAATGTATATGTCTCATTTACCATCATGATACGTAGAAATATAACTTATTCGCTGTATTAGCATCACAACAGTATTTTTTGCGTCGCAAAATATGAAAAGAAAATTTATCGATATAAGTCTTTAGAAAATAAAACTCAATCTGTATAATATATTCGAAAACTAAATATCGTTACGGCTTTTATGGCTATTGTTCGATTTTGAAAAAGATTATTATTAATGAATATATAAATGTGTTAAAACTGTCGGTCCAAATGTGAAAAGCGCTACGCAAAGAATCATTACGAGTGTCGGCTTCTCTCGTTACACTTGTGTAAATCTCATTTTCCCGCAAGGTCGACCGGTGCGAGTCTCTCGCTCTATATCTCGGTATCTATGTCTCAAACTATAGACACACACACACACACACACATCCATACATTACATACAATTATATCCAGTCGCTATTGTATATATGGCACGTGTCTACCTGTGTTAACTCAAGTGTCTCGAACACCGACGTCAAGACTCTCGTTCTTAGAAAGTCGCTGTTTCCCTTAGTCACGATATCACGAGAGACTGTCGTACGTAATGACGCACATTCAAATTCTCTCGATATATATTAGCTTCCCGCAAATAAGGAAAACTACTTTGTTTGTACGGAAGAGTCTCGACATGTGAACTTCGACCCGCGACGAGACTCGCCCGGATTCGCGAGAAGCGAGGCGATCTTTTCAACATCCCGAGTAGAAATCCTAAATACATTTTTTTTGCAACTGATTATAAACAAAACACCACTTCAACTTAACGCGTTTAGATGAAGAAACTTAAAGATTGGAAATGAAATATCTCAAATTCTAGCGTCGATGTCGATGCTGTTCCGGCAAGAACTATCTCTTCAGAGTCTACATCGCCAGGGCTATTTACTACCGCGCCAGGGTTTGTTAGCTCTAGACTCTGAGGCGTTGCAGAACTTGGTGCATCTTCTGGATCTGTCGAATGTATAAAAATCAATATTTCACTAAATTTATATATAATTTATATATAATAATTATATATAATAATTTATATACAATTTATACTGAAAGATTTAACACACAATAAATTTGTGAGGTTACAATTTTCTAAAAGTCATAGGAAAAAGTAATTATTGTTATACTAACCCGTTTGTGTGTGAATTTTTCTTTTTTTTTCCTTACGCCATTCGCGCATTCGTAATCGGTGTACAATTTTTTTACGTTCTTCGTTGTCCATCACAATTTTTCAATATATAAATATTACGTTATGTTCACGTGAAAATATAAGCGCGTTGGGCGCGCGCTTCTCTCGGGTTACTGAAGCATTTCACCAGATAAGGTTAGGCATGTTTTTCGCACCAAACGGTATACTTCCTGTTGCTTGACTATCGCTTGACACTTACCGGATCAAGCGAATTTAAGTCAGCTGTAAGTCCACTTGCTTGACTACCGCCGGAAGCGGGCTTGATCAAGCAACTGGAGGAAACTGTATTTCCAGTTGCTTGACTATCGCTTGACACTAACCGGATCAAGCGAATTTAAGTCAGCTGTAAGCCCACTTGCTTGACTACCGCCGGAAGCGGGCTTGATCAAACAACTGGAGGAAACTGTATTTCCAGTTGCTTGACTATCGCTTGACACTAACCGGATCAAGCAAATTGCGGCATACCTTAAGTAAAGCCTCCGTACTACAGCATGATCAAGCCCGGATCAAATATCAAGCCAGCCTGACAATATTTCTACTCGGGATGGCGATTCCTCGAGATGAACGCGGGAAATACGGGTATTACGGTCTTTCGAGATTATTCCAACGCGTCGATGTATCGTAGACGACGAAACGGTTTGCCAAGGCTTACATTTCGACGAGTCATCGGGAATCGAAGAGACGATGTCGCGCGAACGTTTGTCAACGCTTGTACCGACGTGTACGGCGGCTTTTAGTGCGAGAGAGCTATAGAGGGTGAGAGAGGATGGGGATCGAGGGTCAACGCGACATAGTTACGCGAGGATTAACGTTTCCTTCCGTCAGGATGACGCTTCGACCACCTATCGCGTTAATTCGTTCGCTGTATTTCGAGTCCATTCCATTGCTTGTCTATCGATAAACCGTTTGGATCGAGATACTTCCGGAAGTTCTAATCAATTATAGATCGACCATGTTCGTTATCGTTGACAGATATTCGATATGTTACTCCATTATTTATCAATTTTCTTTAATCGCGACGCGATTCTCAATTTTAAATCTCCGGCTGAAATTGAAACCATCCCCGAAACGTTCACGTGCCTAAGGGTTTAATCGTGACCATTAAAAATGTAATTCGACGGACAACGGGACGGAGATTAATCATGCAAATGCATACATACGAGAAGATTGAGCACCGGAGAGTCGGCATTAGCGCTCACGGTGGGCGGGGATCGTCCTTTTGCCGAGCAAACTAGAAAGTCCTGTTAGACATACATGCGGGCAATGAAGAGAGAGAGAGAGAGAGAAATAGAGGGAGAGAGAGAGAGAGAGAGAGAGAGAGAGAGAGAGAGAGAGAGTCTCTCTTTTCTCTCATCGAGAGACAGCCGGTGCAACGTCCCAGCGTGCATTAAAACACGGGAAGAGAATCCGTTGGTGTGTAAGTACGTGTGTATGTGTGAATTGTTTTTTTCATTTCCGTATTTCTTTCTTCGAATGGGCAAGTGTGTATAGCGGTACGTAAGTTTAAAAGGTGTCGTGGTTCGATCGACGCGTACAAGTAAATGCGCATCCACGTGGTATACGGTTTGACCCTCTCGATAACCGAGTATTAACAGCGAGTAAATTCCTCGACCTTTACCGACGAAAGGATCATATATTTCAACCCTGAAAATCATTTGTCAATTTACACGAAATGCACTTAGGGTCAGCTTTTTCTCTCGGTTAGACGATAATCGTGCGACTCGACTACGTTGCCCATAAACGTGACAAATTTATCTTCCCAATCATATTACCATCGCGGATATAATATAATCGATGATATTAATCGAGTTTATAACTCACGATTGTCGTTTATATAAATAAAGATGTGCGACAAGTCGGTAAATGGCAAATTATCGCGTCGATATCCCGGAAGATTTCGTAAAATTGACGATTTGTAAAAAAAATAAAATAAATAAACGGTGATATTTTTACATACACGAATGTGAATGACGTAATTAAAAAAATTAATTATCGAAATAATTTATCAATCAATTATTAAATTACCACGATACAAATTTCGCTCGAATGTACCGTCGACGATCGCCCAAACGAGGTTTCCTACGCTGATACTTAGTTACGTACATACTCACACACACACCCATACACACATATATATATACATATATATATATATAACGTATATAACGTGGTCACGAAGTTATAACAGCGCCCGGGGACAATCGCGTGTCATCTTCGTCATCGTCGTCCTGGTTCACGTGTATCTAACCTATATGTATATACAATATAATATAAACACACATATATATATGAATGCCCACGCTATGTAGAAGCTTCGCAGAGATAGATATTACTGTGGTAAAAGGTAAAATGTACACCTATATATTACGTATGCTGAACGATGCACCCGCGCGTTCATCTCGCTCGGCGCAGCCACAAACTCCACCATTTGTGCATTATTGCTCGAGGGGGGCCTCTCTCAACGGAGCAACTAACGCCAGGGAACTTTGACCTGTTTCTCAGACGAAGAGTCGTTCTCGTGTATCATGCATGATATATATATATATATATATATATATATATATATATATATATGTATATATGTATATGTATAAATAACGTTGGTACAGCCTCGTGGCTATAACAATCAGAAGCAAGAGTCGGTTGTTTAAGCTTTTATGGCGATACCGTTATGTTTTTTTTTTTCTTCTCTTTTTCTCTCTTTCCGTTCTCGTCGCTTTCTCATGGTAGAAACAAAATCGGCATTCGTACGTCGTATTAGGCAAGAGAACGTTTCGAAAAGACGAAAAATCGTAGTTCGCGAAAAATGTTTGTCAACGAGAAAGTCGTAGAGAACGTTTGAAAGAAGGGAAAATCGATGAGAAAACAATGTGAAAATTTCGACATTTGCACAGTTATTTTATTTTTTCGTTTTAAACGCAGGTAATAACGTTGTTTGTCTCGATTAACTCGAGATTAAATTTTACAAATGATTTTCTCACGTTCTTTACGAATAAAACTCGAGTCATTAAACATCGACGTAAGTCGATAGAACGATATATAAGAACGATTGAAATTAAACGAACGTGTTTCCTTATTGACACTGCTGCGAAGAGAATATTTCTGGCTCGGTCTTGATGAGCCAACCTCGTCAATTAAATCGTAGTACTTCGGTGAAACTTGACTCGTTCGGGTAAGCTACGTGAGGAGCCTCGTTCTCGGAAGCGGTTACCTCGCTCGTATCGACCAAGTTAATCGAAGGTGGCGAGAACGAGCGAATAGATAGAACGCCTCAGAGTCGATAAAGAAGAGAGACAACGAGCGAACAGCGTCGAACTTCGTTAGCGTTCGAAACTTCTCGATGTACCGCGAAGTGCAAATATTTCTTTCGCGGGAGGTCGCCCGCGCCTTCTTCGCACAGGAGGAAACTCTGGGATGAAACACATATCGAGAAAGAGGTATAAATATATATATATACAACGATCGTGAACGATCTCACACACGTCTTTGTATAGAAAATAGTTTAAGACTCGTACTTCGATCGGTCTCGAAGGAGCGCGGATAGAAAGTAAAGTAATCGATGGGAGAATCATTTGACCCAATGCGTGGACGGAATTCGTAGCACTGATTACAACGTTGCTCTTCGTTTAAATTTTTATTTTCTCATTTCTTTGGGTTTTTCTTTCTTTTTTTTTTCATTTCATTTTATTCTTGCGAAACTTCCCATTTGACAATTCCCCCAAGACTAGAAAATAAATTCAACTTCTCGTTCTTAAGTCGATCTTCAAGGATTAAACGATTATTTAAAATCGATCGAGGTCCTTGACGCGATTAATACAAATTTAATCGAACTAATCGATGTTATCGTTCGTTAAAAATCAATCGATTTTATTGAATTTTCGTGCCAACGTCTCGTTCGAAAGTTATATTCGGTGAAAAATGTTGTTCGCGCGAATTTCGCAGACGCACGAAGCGCTACGAGAGTCCTCGTAATTTTTTAAGACGTACACTTTCGTTTCTCTCGTCTCTCTACATCTTCTTTTACATCTCGGTTGTCTCTCGTCTCTTCATAACGCGAATGGAATTTCGAGTACTTAAGTGGTGCGAGCGAGCGAGCATCGGGCTGAATCCCTGGGCTTTACCGCACGCCAACTCGCGGTTGAGTAACGCGCGGCTCTCGACGACCAAGTCCAGATTCTGTTTACACGGTGCGCGCAAGGTAGTCGCTGGGCACACATCGGCCTCTCGGCTTGCTCACTTCGCTTATACGTCCAACGCGAGCGAGCTCTACTACCATATATCCCACGTGACTCGTCGCGCGGTACGTGCGCGTCTTACAAAAGAGAGTACATTTTTTTTCTCATTCGCCCGAGAGACGCTCGATCGCAATACGTCCGATGAAAATTCGCGAGATAAACAAGGAAGAATTCGATTAATCGCTCGAGCAATTGATTACCGATAGCAATTTTTGTATTTGCAATATTCTCATTATCGATTATTAAAAATTATCATTGATAAACTAAAAATTATTATTCACGCTGTGAATAAATTATTATGAAATTAAAGAAATATGTAAGATAATATATTTGTATTAATTAACTCTCCCTGTGCGCACTTAATTTTTGGGACGCCGTCTGTACATCGAGTCGAGAAAAGTCCTGGTAATGTTTGTTTCTAAGAAAAAAATGTCAACAAAAATCTGAATTAATTTTACAACATTACTTTCCACGATCGAATTATTTATTTACCAATTTATTGTAAATAAAAAACTAACCTCCCTTTTCAAAATCCAGAGATATTTGATTTGAAAATTTGGCTCGTGCCTTCAAACACACAGTGTACAGACGAAGGATTAATTTTGCATGGTGTTCGAGGTTCGTCGAGAGTAACGAGATTATTGAATTTCAAACGTCTCGACTCTCGGCAGAATTCTTTAGCCACCCCTCCATCGATGCTGCCACTGAGGAATTCACGTTCCCTTTAAATCCGAGATTTATCTCCCTATGTATCATACTCCCGATTCAATCCAGCTGTGCGATCCCCCTTCGATCAAGCGCTGCACGCAATTGGCAAATTTCTGCGTGCCAAACGCTAACGAGCGAAATTGCAGCTAGAAAAAAAGAAATGTCTATCTAAACGTATATAAAGTTGCTGCATTTATGCGAGTTTGTGCGCGAAGCATAAAAGCTCGCATGTGCGGACTACGATCGAGAGAGAGAGAGAGAGAGAGAAAGTGCCGCAGGCGTGCATTATCTCGTGGGCAGTAGTGTCGACCACGATAAAGCCGCGAGTATATAATCGGAATGTCGTAGGAGCTCGCGAGGCCGAACAGTCGCGCGCGGGTCTCTTTTAAATCTGTGCTAATTGCCGCAGGGAGTCGTTTGTCCCCGTTGAAAGCGATCGGTCGAGAGTGAGACACAGACCGCGGTGCACGACGATTTTGCTGTCCGGTGTTTTGTCGCCGCGACTTTATAGCACCAGAACGAAAGGTGGCGTTTTATCAGGTACATACATTTATGTACGTGTCCTTCCGTGCGGACTCGACCAATTTTTCGAGTCTCAAAAAAATGGCTTTCGACGATTTTCAAACTTTATTAAGCTTTTTGATTTTCGTTCCAACGATTTTTCTCACTTTTATGTCTAGAATGTTTTTTTTTTTATTTTTTCATTGAAAGTATATACAACTCTCGACGTGAATTATTGCAAAGAAAATATTTGTTTGGTTCTAGTAGCTCGTTTTTCGAAAGATTGTCGATCGAGCCGACATGGAACGCCCGATGTAAGCGTGTAAGTACGAGGGTACCGATGCAGGATGAAAAATAATTCACGGTGTTCACGCCTAGAGAATAACGCGTGAATATGTCATACGTTTCGAGCCGCGTGCTCGTCTTATCTCGCGACGATATCGCGAGACCACGTCGCCGATTTTCGTGCTTGACTTAACGGTTATTTACGGTACGCGGAGATTTTTCCATCGCTTCGTTAATTTCGAAATACCGATCGATGGCCCAAGTGGCCGTTGGACAAAATACTTTTTCGTTTCTATCGAACAAAAGTTATTTCCGATTACGATGATAATAATAATAATAATAATGATAATGATAATAAAATAACGATAACTATGATAATAACAATGCAGCTTTGACAAGAAATTTTCTTTCCGTCTTTCTTTTCAGACGAGTCTTCAATCACGACTTGGACTTTGTAAACAACATAATGGCTCGATCTGATACCACTACGATTCATCCTTTTATGCATCTCTCGCGAAAGTCTCTCCTCGTGTCTCCACCTTCGCCTCCACGTCGGCAAGATATATATATGAGAATATCTTGTTACGTTAAAGTTACGTATCATCACGATGCCGGTACGGACAGGCGGACGGAGAGAGAGAGAGAGAGAATGAGAGAATGAGAAGCCTCGAGTCGCATATTTTGCGCAGTAGGAAATTAGACTGGCGAATCCAGTCTACATTCGCGAATCCAATGCAACTCTCTATACATCGCGTCGGTGGATGCAAGGAGGCATTGTTCGACATCCAAGACACGTTTCGTCCTCCGGGCCGTTTGACCTTTTCAGGTACGAACGAAAAGATGAATAATTCCTTTTTTACAGGAAAAAAAAAGACAAAATTCAAAGTACACTGAAAAGACACGGGATGAGATAACGATGACCTGTGCGCATGCGTATATACGTTTACGTCCAGGTAAACAAATATTCTGGAAAAACGACTCGTATGTATATATTTTTTACATTTTCCATAAAAATTCTTCATCGATAAGATCATAAGATATCGTTAATGTAATTAAAGCTGACAATGTAATTAAACCTGAAAAATTAACACGAAACAATTAATCGTTTTACTAATCGTTATAATTTTTCTTTCAGACAATTCTACACGATGACGTCGATCACCCTCGATCCTCTTCCCGTTGCTTACTTTGGACCAACGGTTTAATAAGGATAACGCATAATCTAATTAAACCTAAAAAATAAACACGAAACAATTAATCGTTTTACTAATCGTTATAATTTTTCTTTCAGACAATTCTACCCAGTGACTTCCATCACTCTTGCTTACTATTGGACCAACGGGAGTACAACCAACGGTACACATAGCTCATAGTACCCTACGCGCAGAATTCGTTTCGCATTCGAACGCGTCACGAGCGTCCATTATACCCGTACAGATAAAAAGATAGTATAATAATCGTCCCCCTTGGATCTACGAAATCTCTCGTTGCGATCTCTATGATTATGATGCCACGGCCGCGCGCGAAAGCTCACGCACGAGAAATTAACGCGGAGGCGTTTCTCTGTGCTCTCTCAGTTTCTTGTATGGTACACGTGTGTATCTACGTCTATACGAGCACGTTGTGCTACGAGAGCACGCCAGAAGTTTCATACGAGAGAAGAACAGGGTAGAGAACTCGGTCCACACGACGCGCGCATCGCACAATCCCGCGTGTTCCTATTTCCGTGGCACAGGGGCGTTTATGACTCGCTGTACGAGGTCAGTCGGGTTAGCCGAGTCGTTCTTCGCGCGTCTTTTTCCATCTCTATACGCTTATACGTAGGATACCAAGAGCTAAAGCTCGAATGGAACCGAGAGCGAGGCAAGCGAAAGGGATTCACCGAAGATGAAAATGCGCGCTCCACTCGCGCCTCGAGTGCATCGTTGCACCGGGTCAAATCGCGATCTCCTCCCTCCCATAATAACTCGCGTAGCACTATCCTATTTATGAGATGGTTGAGAAGGAGGTGGGGGGTTGTAGAGAGAAGCGACAGATATACATGTACAATGCCTGCCTATTAAAATGCCTGACGTCTTTGTCGTTACTTTTATACGTTCCCCATCATCGACGCACTGTGACAAGTTTCAATTCTAGAAAACAATGGATAGAAATTGAAACGTTCTATAGAAGGTCAAACGATAAGTCTCGAAACTTCGAACGATCCGATGAAAGTCGTGACAATTTTTTCACGATACGTCTTTTTAATTCGTCTATAATTTAATCGCCATTTTAAATATACACGGTGTGTGAAATTCTACGTGCGCGCGGAGAAACGTTCGGGTTATCGGACATTGGCACAGTGAACGGGGTTTGAAAAATGGGATGGAAGCGCTCCAAGCGAGACGAAGCGTGGAAACTAATATCGCGAGGAGGCTAAGGCCAAGGCTGTGGTTTCGTCGGTGATGCATGGACGAACGTAGGAAAAAAATAATGGCGATAATAAGAAGAAAGATAGGAAAAACGAAAAACGAAAAGAAAAAAAAAAACACAAAAAAACTACGACGAGCCCTAATCCGCGCCAACCTGAAAGACGGGTTCATCCCGTACGGAGAGCGCAAAGTCCCGTTTCCCGATGCTACCACCGACGATGATGCTGCTATTGAGTGTCCAAGAGATCCGTGGGAGCATCGCGAAAGATCTTAAGAGCGACTGAGAAAGAATCGAAGGCTGGAAAAGAGAAGGGTGCAAGGTTTTTGCCGTCGATACGGACAAGGAAGGAAAACGGAATCGCGAAAGCGTTCGCGCTCGAAAAATAGACAGAGAAAGACAGGAAAAGAGAAAGAAGAGAACGCAGTCTGGGGGTCATATTCGTGAATATGGAACGTCCGATGTCTATATATATGTGGATATGCATTTTGCTATATGATTACGCGATTCAGCTAGGTGCATCGCAATTATATTGCAAAATTTTCGCTGCCTCCCGGTTTCGCGTGTATCGTGGTTGCTCCCTGTTTTATATATATATATATGTATATATATATATATATATATTAGTGCATTTTTCGCTAACGGATGGAAACGACGAAGGAGTCACTGGAGCAATAGCACGAGTGGTATATATAGGTATACATACGTTCATATAGACGATATAAACGTACCGTGATATTACGTTATGTTTTTACTCGGTTAACGGGCGCGAGTATGGGGATACGCTACGCGAGTTATATGTGTTACGAATTATATTACGTGCATCGGAATTTTATAGAATGCCGATAGCGTCGAGAAGTCGGGGGTAATATGGACCATTTTGTTTTTTGAGTTTTTTTTATTTAGTACTCAGTACAAAGATTTATATTAGCCTAACGATCTGGGTTTTTATTTTACAGCTATCAAAAACTTTACAAAACTGGATGTATTTTTTATTGAGATAGTTTGAAACTTTAGGCCGTGTAACATCGACAGCTCTAAGTTTGATAATATGTATGTTCGTAGAACAATGTTTTTTTTAGGAAAATATATGGGATTTGTTATCATAATAGATATCAAATTATCATGAAGAATAACTGCGTGGAAGTAATGTGAACCATCGAGATATTTGGTTTTAGAAAGATTCACTTATTTCTTGCAAAAATTTATGAAAATTTATCAATCGTTAAAATAAGAATGGACGCCAAGGAGAGAGTCGGGGGATAATTTATAGTCCGAGAATGGAGAATTTTTATGCAAGAGTTTGACGTAACGGATGATAAAAATATTTAAAAAATTCTCGCGTAACGGATATATTTGTGAAATTTAAAAAGTTCATTCTCACGAGACGACATCGATCTTCGTTCGATTGACGGATTTTTTTTCTATTCGACGCTCGTTTCCGTTCTCTATCGGTGTTCTCATCTCTCGTGCGGCAACGCACGCGTGTATACGCGCTCATTCCATTTTCGCGCGTCTTCGAATCTCTCTCTCTCTCTCTCTCTCTCTCTCTCTCTCTCTCTCTCTCTCTCTCTCTCTCTCTCTCTTCTCTCTGTGTCTCGATTCTCGGAAATGTATTTATAAAATCGTATACGTACGTATATAAGACCAACGATGGCTGATTAATTGATCGATCGTTTCGCGCGTGCCCCATGTCCGATACCGGATTCAGAGTTGTCGTTGTCGCGGAGACGTCGCTGACGTTAACGAGGTCACTGTCCATAGCGCACGATCGTTCGTACTCGCCGATTGAGACGAGAGTAGAGAGAAAAGAATTGAAGAAAAGAGAAAAAACGAATAGATAACGAAAAAGCGACGGAGAAATTGAGAGACTCGTATAGGACCGCTCGATTTCACCGAAGATTTTTCAACAACTCTACGTCTTAAGAAAATCTTGATCTTTGGCCCAATATTTAGCGACCGATCGGCAAATCCCGGCGTACGTCTCTTTTTACGCGAGTCTGAGATTATTTATCGTTAATTCTCGTCGATACGATTGATAAATCGTTTCCAGCGAAAAACCAGTGCGATATTTTCATGGCCGATTATTTTTATTTTTTGTTTCAATCATTAATTCTCGTAATAGGTAAATAATTATTATGTTTATTAGAATTTTGATAATTCTTGAAGCGGCTAAAAACACGAGTCACTTCGAATCGTTACGACTAGCGATATATCAAATATTCGCCGGTTTCTCTCTCTCTCTCTTTCTTTTTTTTCTGTGAGTGTCTGTACGCATCTATTAGAAACACGAAAGAAAGAAAGAAAGAAAGAAAGGAAAGAAAATTATTAAAATGACAAGCCCGTCGCGCATGAATATGTAGATAAGCGCATAAACAGAACAATTCATCATCGAAGGTTCAGAGTGGATATTTAACGTGCAAAACGTATAATAGTAATGGAGTTCGATACACGAAAGCTAACAGGAAACGCGTGTGCAATAAGCTAATCGCACCTATAAGTCGCACTTTAGAATCTTGCTATAAAAAACAAAGACGTTTCCTCTCTCCCTCTCTCTCTCTCTCTCTCTCTCTCTCTCTCTCTCTCTCTCTCTCTCTCTCTCTCTCTCTCTCTGGCTCTTTCCCGTGCAGACAAGTCTCCGCAGGAAACGTGGAAAATTCACCTTTGATCCTGCGTTAGCAGAGGATTCATTGGACATCGAAAAGAGAGATTGTAGTACGATCGGTCATTATTATACGCGCGTTCACTTCGAAATCGTCGTTCATGCGAATATCATTATGTTTGTATTATACGGGGTGTCTCGCATCGTGAATAAAAACCCGTATCGAATTTCGAATTTTCAAATGTCATTTTCTTATTTCCTTCGAATAAAATATTTCCCTATCTAATAAAACACAATTAACGCGATCGATTGGTTAAAAAATTATAAACAACAATTATATCGATCGATCGATCGACATATCGGCGAGAATACAAAATACGTTACTTCGAGACCACCCTGTATATAGAGTCGAATCAACTGGCAATATCGCTTCTGAATCTGCGTGTACGGATCTATCAGTGGCACATATGTAAAAGGGATATTCCTCGTGCTAGCTGGAATATCTATAGTTGCATCTCCTTCATGGAGTAGGTACAGAGTCTATGAATTTACCGTACACGTATAAATATCCACACAACCTCATCAAATCATTGTACATATACGTTTATTCGAGTCTGCGAAGATAGTTTGATATATCGGTAAGTGTAAATGTCTACCGATATCTTCTACCGTACCTCGTCGATCGACGAGAGACGCGTACTTCCATATATATATATATATATATATAGTATATACACTATATATATCTATATATACTATATATATATATATATGTATATAGACGTAGAAGCATAAAGAGCTTCTGTGCGTGTGTCTCGGGCGCGCGAAGAATAATTCAAGCGAGTGCCGATCGCGAGTTGCGATCGCCTAATGGAAATCATCCTTTTCCGGAAGACCTTGCTTGGTATCCAGCCCACACTTTGCCTATACACATATATATATATACATATATACATATATAGACACAACATCACCACTTTTGTGTAGGAATTTACCCCATCGATCGAGAGATACCTGCGCGATTTGGTACGCTACGTATATATATATATATATGTATAAGTGTGCGGAGGGATAAAGGCGCGCGCGCACACAGCGCCCGTCGACGATCTTAGCTACTTTCGCACGCTCGGAAACACGGCTTTCGGCCTCGTTAATGCGAGTCAGCCTCTGGCTAAGGCTTATCCCGGTTTCCCGAATGGCGAATGCACACTCGCATATACACACACATGGACGTAGAGACTCGTAGATGTGGCGGGAGGGCGCGGGAGAGCCGAGAACACGGCGGCTTCTCTCGCGCGCCCGCGAGCGCGGTGAAAAGGTCGTGCGAGACTCGATCGTTGCTTTGTCGGCCGCGAACGATCGAGGCAAAATACTTAGCCATATATATACATATATATATATATGTGTGTGTGTGTGTGTGTGTGGGTTTGTGTATGTATACTAAGGAATCGAGAGGGTACCTCATCGCGCTTTGAGGAAGCATCGGCGCAGTCGCGTCAATCGACGAAAAGAAAAATCCTTTAATTAAAACATTCAACGAATTAAATTATTTATTCTCTTGGTCGAGCTCGAATGTTCTTTTCGTTGACACGTTTAATCGCTATTCGGGTAATTAAATTCTTTCAAATAACTCGCAAATATTTTGTCAAACGTTGATAATCGAACGAGTCGGTTTACCGTCGCGAATACGCGACGGTTTCGTTGAAAGGATCGCGAGGCCGAGATCTTTTTCGTATCGATATAATACGCGCGCGACGCGCGAAAGAAACTCGTCTTGCTCATGGAGTCGGGGGAAAAACTGGAGCACCTTAGCACACAATTACACCTCGATCAATTTTCTCTCGAACGAAAATAATTTCGTGACGAAATTGTGCCGAGTCGCCGAGTAGAAGTGCACGAACAACCGACCTTCGAACGATTTATTACCTAATCGTTTTTTTTCTTCTTCCCCCCACCCCTACCCACTCTTCTCATTTTCTTTCTCTTCTTCGCAACGTGATCGAAGAAGTTCGCGAGATCGACTTGTTAAAGCAAAAAGAATAGAAAAAAAGAGAACGTTGTCGTAACGTCTATAAAAGGTCTAATCGACTTGCATCAGGTTCGAGGTCGCATTTAGTTATTATGCGGCTACGTACAATCATGTTTTTCCCGCGTAATAAATATCTGTACTATTATCGTGTAACGAAATGAAAAAAAAAAACACGATTGACGTATCGACGACGAAAAAAGAAATAAAAATAAAAAAATTAAAAAAAACAATGACGGAAAAAAGAAACGATCTTAGACCCGATCGATCGATTTTCTCACGTTCTATTTATGCAGTTTTTAATTACTCTCGGGTGTGTCGCACACGTGAACTGTCGAACGGCGTTAAATAATTTACGAGACGCTCCGTTGTTATGAACTCGTAGTTAAAACGTTGTTCCCTGCGAGGAGGTTTCTTTAATAGCTCCGAAGACATAAAGAAAGAGAGTTAGTCCCGCGTATACACACACACGTATATACATATATATATATACATATAATAAACACGTGAGACATACACAATCGAGCCCGAAGAAAAGTACGTTTTAACGAGATGAGATACACCAGAGGAGGCTCATCCCAGTTTCCCCACAAGGAGGAGAAAATCCGTCGTCTATAATCGGGCACGCATCCTCGTACTCAACTTTGGTGAGTGAATGCGCGAGAGAAAAAGGGGCGATTATACTTTGTCGGTTAACAACGTGCAGATCGATCGTCCTCCTATATTATAACGCTCGATCCCCATCAAACTGCAGATGTTTGCCAGAGTTTGCGAGGGTTAAAATAAAATAGGGGTATAGAAAAATACGAAACGAAAAAGAAACAAAAAAAATATTTTGATCGATTTTATTTTTATTCGTAAAAACAAAATTAATTATTAGTGTCTTTATGAGATAGTATTGATAAGGAAACGTGTTAGAAACGACGTGAGGCGTGATATGTATATCCTGATGAAATACAGGCTTGCACGTCTCGTACTCTGGAATGGTTTTGGGACCGGGGAAAGGGGGGGGGATGACTCATGATCCTACACGGTCTTATTCCACTTCGTGGTTAAACTGTCTTTCGTACGGATACGTAGTAGAGAGGGGACATACTTCGGACTATAGATAATGTATATATATATATATATATATATATTCACATATGTCCCATGACAGTAGTGTGAAAGGCGAGAGTTACCGGTACGCGCGCTGCATTTCGATGCCGATTACCTTCTAAAGGACCTTGACCTCGCGTTTCATTCGCAAAATTTCCGAGCAACGTGTACGACTCCTCCATTGGTAGTCGTGAAATATGCGTTAATGGTTAATTACCGTTAATGGTTCCGTTAACGAGACATTAAGATTCGTGTTTCATAATGAAAAAAAAACAAATTAAAATACATTTTTGTACAATTTTTTCGTTCGTTTTATCGTCACTCTGACGGATGAAACCAAATTTTGCGTGTGAACGACCGTGTTTACGGAAGACGTTGGTTCCCCTTTATTTGTCGATTGATCGTTGAGGGGGTCGTTCCCTTTTTAGTCGATCGGGCTGTACCAAAGCTGTGCTGTGTTTGTCCAGCGAACAGTCGAGGGGCTGGAACGAATTATCGCACGAAATGCGGATCTTCTCAGGCTCGTCAGTAGAGGGGTGGCAGTGGGTAATACATGATGGATGGATCGCACCACCCTTTATGAGCACGATGTATATACAAATATACACGACATAAAATATAATAGTAAAGTCTGAAATGTCGAATATATCGATCGTAAATTAAAACGTAATCAAAACGACTAATAACATTTATTTGTAAAAAGCAAAAAATAAAAAATAAATAAACAATCCTTTCGTAGATGCAAAAAAATTCGTTTTGTTTTTCATTGTACGAAGAATATCGAGGATATCTTCCGACGAGAAATTGCAATTTCACTCGATTCGCATAAAAGCTCGCGGCGAAGATTCACGATCGTTAAATTGAGTAATAAAACCGATAGCCTCGGTTTCTCTCGATCGGTTTCTTGCCAGTGCATACGTCTCATCGTGAATTAACGCGATAACGTTCACGTAACGTCACCTGTACGAGACAGCGTCCCACGCAGCTTCCGAGAATTCGTATCGACGTATACCAAATTATATATATGTATATATAAATATATTTATCGGCAAGGACGAGTGTGGAGATTCTCAGAGAGGGAGAGATAGAGAGAGAGATAGAGAGAGAGAGAGATAGAGAGAGAGAGAGATAGAGAGAGAGAGAGATAGAGAGAGAGAGAGATAGAGAGAGAGAGAGATAGAGAGAGAGAGAGAGAGAGAGAGAGAGAGAGAGACAGAGAGAGAGAGAGAGAGAGAGAGAGAGAGAGAGAGAGAGAGAGAGAGAGAGAGAGAGAGAGAGAGAGAGAGAGAGAGAGAGAGAGAGAGAGAGAGAGAGAGAGAGAGAGAGAGAGAGAGAGAGAGAGAGAGAGAGAGAGAGAAGATAGAGAGAGAGAGAGAGAGAGAGAGAGAGAGAGAGAGAGAGAGAGAGAGAGAGAGAGAGAGAGAGAGAGAGAAAGAGAGAGAGAGAGAGAGAGGGAGCTCAAGACTCCCTCGTAATCACGGACGTACCAGGATCGAGGACGATACGCGATAGGCGGAATGCACCGAGTTCTGCGCTGGCCTCGCACAATGCTCTCGCATTTCTGCATACAAAGAGCACATAGAGAAGAGCTCGTTCCCACCCCCGCGAGTATCCTCCGTGAACGAGGCGTCCCCCGTCGAGGCGTACGGAATTATCTCGCTTCTTCTCTCGTGTGGGTGGACGTTTTCTCGACCCGTCATCCTCCATTGTCTAGGAATCTCTGGGTTATATATATTTATTTTTATTTTCGTTTTTTTTTCTCTCTTTTTTTCTTCTTTTTAAGTACGAGTTTGCTCTACGTTCTTCTCAATCCCTCGGGCGTTACGTCCAGTTTCGATACGGAGAAGACATTACGTTTTTACGTAATATACGTCTTCTCCGTGTCCAAAAAGCAATGAGAATATTAATTCGTTTTTCATTTTTTTCCTATTTTTATAATATCCGGTCGAGAAATTACAAAATATCGCGAATTACTTTTTTCGGACAGTCAAACAATTTTCGTCGTCAATGAGAATTGACGATTCGATAGTTATATCGACGAAACGAAGATGATAAATTTAACTTCGAGCACGGTGTAAAATACAGGCGGACATATACGTCGAGCAGTTTGTAAAAGCGACGTTTTACTCGCACCTACCGTCTCATTCGAAGCATCCATTCGCGAATGATCGACTCCGACTGACGATTAGTATCGACCTGGCGCCTCTCGACCCACGCGAGCATACCAGCAGCATCTCGTCGTCGTCCTCGTCGTCCTCGTCGTCGTCGCGTCTTCGAAGAAAAAACGACGTAAAGTGAGAGAAAGAGGGAGAGAGAGAGGCAAACTCGCAGACTCGAAGACTCGCAGAAAGGATAATAAATTTCCAGAATCCCTTCGAGCTAAACTTCGAGCTCCTTACCGGTATGCGTGTCCTCATGAGATTTTATAGCAACGTCTATATGGGCATCGTATAAACGTTGATTATAGTGACGTTTTCACGATGCGAACAATGTAGACATTATTATCGTATGAAAATTTGATTCTCGTCGGTCTTTTTAAAGCACCAACCGATTCAAAGCCGCGAGTTAAATCGCATCGATCATAATAAACGTTTTGCCGCCAACGATTTCCACGTTCGAGGTTTTCATTCGCGGGCTGCTTTTTCAGCCGCGTGTTATTTATTACACGATGTATTGTCGAAATGACACGTTACCGGGCTCGCGAGTATAAATCGGCGACTATACAAGTCAAAGTGGACTTGGTAACATTTTCACCACGCTGAATGTAACGTGGGATACGCCGTTGTGACTTTTCGAAGTCGATGCAGACCTCGCTTTGAATCCATCGCTCTGCTATTTACTCGTTCCACTTGTCGAATAACAGACGAGGCTTTAAGGTCGCGTTCGCATGATGGTAAAATAATGGCGGAGAAGGGTGGTGGCGCGCGGAAGAATGAAAATGCGCTGACTTGGGTGATTCATTGCGATACCGGTTGTTATTCGTCGGTTCATTACAGTCCGAGAAACGTCAATTATCTAATAACGATAGAAAAATCGAGCGGGCTATTATTTGCGTTAGAAAAACGTCGTGCGTTTCGCGCGACTACGAAACGCACGCATGCGTTCGTTTCACGATCAATAAACGAAGTTTTACCGTCGAAGAGGGCTACTTTGATATTGTGGGTAACTTTGACTGTTTTTGGGGCTACTTTGACAGAGCGCCAAAATACGGGTTAAATGTCCTCGCAGCGATGAAAAGGTCGACTATTTACGGAAATTGGAATATATATGAAGATTATAACGGCGATGTTCGTGCTGCGCGGAAAATTTTCGATTCCGTAACCTCCAATTGAAGACTTTTTGGAGGAAACAAATTTTCACCCTCGGCAGGTTACGTAAATATTCAGTTTTTTTATCTTAACGATAATATATGACTGATTAAGTCCTACTTGATATTTGTATGTAAAATGTTTCCTAAAAATGACAATTTAACAGTAATGAATCGTTGTTTTTCATTTAATTTTATGTAGAATGCATAAAATATTAAATTTTTTATCAAAATGATGTCAAAAGTAACAATTACGCTTTGGATCTTCGATATAAATTGCATTTTAATGCCTTGTCAAAGAAGCTCCATGCCGGGGTTACTTAGACACTTTTAAAAAAAATATATAAAATAGTAGAGTGGGTTTTGGGGGCTTAACTTTCTTATACATTTCATAGCCAAAGAACACATTGTTCTATTGGAGCAAAAAAAAGTTGGAATTTAGGATGTTAAAACAAAGTTACGTACAAAAAACTACCAAAACCTGTTCAAAGTAGCCCTTTTTGCCGGTAACTCTCAGCCTAAAAGGCAAGTTTCATCGTTTCGATTTCCATTTTGCGACATCGCGTTCTAGAACTCTGGACCATAAAGTTTGATAAACATTGTTTATGTCAGGAAACGTAAAAGTCGTCAAACTCCGCGACTGGAATTACGCCAAAGATTCGGAACGCGTCTTGTTCGAGAAACGAGATATTCTCCGAGTTTCGAGATTCGTGATTTGAGAATTTGCCAATTGGACAGAATTCCATCGAGGGCGATCGAAAACAACGGATATCGGCGAAACTCCTTCGTCTCTAGTTCGAAGAGTCTCGCGGCTCTTCCAATTCCCCGATCGGAGACAGCGACGTCGGCGTCGTCGCGAAACGAGTTTCATTTAGTTTTGCGGTCGGCCGCACCGAGCCATTAGCTCCGATGAACGCTTTGCGGTTGCGTCATCCGCACGGTCCTCATCATCGGTAGTGCGAGCTTGATTTTTACCCCGAGGCAGGACGTCCTTATGACACTTGCAGCTTCGCTTTGCGTTCACTTTTCTCACGAGTTCCGGCATGTCGGGGTCCTTCTTCACTCGAAAACAACGAAAACAAATCGCTGATGGAATGAAAATCTTTTTCTCGGATTTTCGAATAATGTTTTTCTCTCGATTGTCCAATTACGAACGAAATAATTATCAACGATTACTCCGTTTGAATATCATCGCTTTTCGGCCCGGAAGCCATCGTGCGTTCTTCCCATAGACGATTGTTATTATCGTTAGATTTACGCGTAAATAGCTTCTTCGAAGCATTAAGTCGTAATCTCGTAACCGCAGAGACGTCGATATGCATACGATAACGCGATTACAGGAGAGTTTCTGTCCTGAGGAAGCTTCTTCGTCAGAAGCATAATGATATATATATATATATATTGAGCTGCCCACGCTTCATCGTTTCGCAGCCGCTCGAGGGATCGTTTCAACCGCGTGTCTATCTTGACTATACGTATATACACATATATATATATAGATATAGATATTTATGTGAAACGCAAGCATATATCCATTTTACGTGGCAAATGCACGCAGGAAAGTAAGACCTCAGGAACAATAGACTCTCGAGTAGAAATCGCAACGGAATATATAGATATGTACTTATGTGTGTGAGTGTGTGTGTGAGAGAGCCCGCGTATGTAACTACGTACTCGATACTATATATTACGAGCACTGTAACTCGGTGTAATTTCTCAGCACTAATCCGATGAAATGCAACGATCCCGCAGTTATATAGTAATTTCATGGTTGGATGAGAATTCAATAAGAATCCTCGCGGGTCAAGTTTACGAGTGCTTCGTAATATTTCTCTTCAACGATCTCGATGATGAGACGAGGAGTCTGTAATAGGCTTCAAATCTGTGTCTGAATGCTATTGTATAAACAGTCGGTTCAACGATCCGCGATCGATACTCTTTTTCGATAAAACTGTTATATTTTTCTGCGTGGGGAGGTTCGTGTAAAATTGATAACAACCGAGAAGCAAATTCCCTATAAAAAAAAAAGAATAGTTCTTATATGGAATGCTCGATATACAGATATATAAAATAGCTCACGTATACCTGGGTTATATTTATCGCTGCTGTCTAGATGGGTGTACGGCCGTACTTGAACCTCGCTTCGAAGACCTTGAAAGAAATCATCGGGTATGCACGAGAGCGAAAAAAAAATCCGTGAACCCCTCGAGCTCAACGAAAGCCTTGTCCCAGTTCACCCGGGGAGAACTCTCTACTCAGCGAGAGAGTCATATTTGGACGGTGAATAGGCGAGTTACTCTTGTCGAGTTATAAATTACTCGATAAATAAAACCGCGTTAATTCGTCGATTTGGGAAGCACGAGAGTTCGCCGACAAAAGGAAGTTTCCATATTCGTAATGTTAATATATATATCATATGCCTGTTGTTATATCGCGAGTGAAACGAACGTCCTTGAACTCCCTTGCAACAGGCAATCTTGAACTCGTGTTAACCACCTCGAAGCGAGGATCGAACAGAAATCTTGACATCAAACCTTGTCCCAGTTCGGTGATTCGACTGTGCGATCGCGTCTATTTTTTTGTCGTCGATATAACGCCTTAGGAAAAAAGAATGTCCGAGCAATGTTTAGGATACTTAAAGAACGTTTTTGAAAAACAACTTTTATGAGTTTGTTCGAGGTACGAGAATCCCAGCCAAATAAAATCTCGCAGCCACGACAATGGAATTCTACACGATGCGACGCAATCTGAATCGATTCGTCCAATAAAACATTGACGACGTCGTCGTTCGGAGTTCATCGAACTCTTCGTCGCATTCAACGGTAATAACATATAACAAAGGACGAAAGCGGGGGATGATCCGTTCGAAGTAAAACGAGACGATGGACATGCACGCAGTCGACCGGCTATGACGACCGTACGCTCATTAGGCGAAGAGCTGCACCGCCCGTAAGAGAAATATACCGCAAGCTACAAACGAACCGGAGGGCTGAAGGATCGAAACGTTCTCCGTTTCCTCGTTATCCTGGCGCCAAATATCGCACAAAGGTTTTAAGGACCATAAGTCCCTTCCGGGTAAATTGACCAACGGAACGCTCGAAAGTTGGCTCGGAGTTTGTTGTTAAACTGGTTCGACCGAGTCGGATCATTTTCGGCGATAGTGAACAGCGAAAGAAGAAGTAGAATGAGAAAGAAGAAACTGACTTCGTTGAAAAATGGCATTCGCGAGGACTCGTTAAATAGAAGAATCAAGAGCTGTCGAACGAAACTCAACTTCGTTTACTCTGGTAGATAAAACAGTATTCTCACTCGTACGACAGATTTTGTTGTCAAAAGAAGAAGAAGAAGCGTTGTCACCTTCTTCGTGCCAGAATAGAAGAGGAAATATGCCTGTTTTTTCAATCCTGCGCATATTCGTCTTCAGTTTCCTTTTCATGATTCAAATTGATCAATTATTTGAAAAGCTTAATTGGCTAAATTGTTTCGTTAGTCCGAGTGAAATCTTGTCGGACTACAAAACCAGGGCACGTGTTCGTTCATCGGTCGTTTGTTTCCTTGTTCGATGATTATGAAGGAGAGGGGCATGTAAAGGGGAAATATGCTCCAGGAGGGCTTGAAGTTCTCTTCGTGATTCGAGAACGGTATAATACGGAGCTTTTACCCTCGAGTCTCAGAGTCAAGTGCCGCGAAGAGACGTTTTACGATCGATCATAAATACTTGCGTACGTAGGTATGTACCGTAGACTAGTTACGCTATACATACGCATGGGTCGGTGAGACCTCCAAAGAGCCCTTAAATTTCCTTAACGAACGCTCCGAGCGTGTATGACGCACGCGAGCGCGGCTTTTCGCTCTTTGGCTTCTATGCACGCTCGAATTTTACATCCCCTTCATCACGGAATGCGCGCGATTTTCGGCTCTCGGCTTCGAACTCGAAGAAGAGAGAAAGATCGAGCGCACGCGCGAGAAACCAGGGCCTTAAAATATATTTTACGAGTTATGTAGCCAGTCCCGGGGGCTGGTCGAGAATAATACGTTATATACGAGAGAGAGAGAGAGGGTCAAAAGAGTCGAGCATTTCCATACACGCGAGGGCTGCGAGATACCATGCAACGTTACTTCGATACGGATGTACGAATATATTTTTCTTTGTTTTTTTTTTAACGTTTCGTTCTTTATGCTTGATCATGAACGATGGTATTTTTTGGTAGATAAGATCAGAGGCGAGTTATAACGAACAAAATAACGAACTACTTCATCGGGAATACGTTGCATGATTATTTTTGTATTTTTTTTGTGACATTTCCATTTAAAACAATTATTTTTTAAGAGGCTAATGGTTGAGAGAATTGCCATGATGTTTTTTAATTAACATCTACTCGATGGTGTAATGTTGATTCGTTTATTAGGCACGTTCGATTTATTAAGCGCACGCCACGATACTCGGGTCACCCTCGAAAATATATCGGCCCGATATTAACATCGGCGGACATCTTCGATTCTTACGGACTTAGAATGAAGATATGTCTCAGTATTAGTTTTTGAATGATTTCTAATTTGGCTTTCTATGTTAATTGTCTTCCGAGGGGCCTAGAGACGCGTCCCTCGTCACGAATAACGTACAATAAAATTATTAAGAAATATGAAATGCTCACTTTTCCAGGTGCACACGGTGACCCTTCTTCGGGGGGAAAACCAAGTGGTTCTATAATGTGAATACCTGGGCATAGGGATTTACCACATAGTAAATTCTCAAAGATATCCAAACTCGGGTTTTGTGGGAGACCAGCGACATCGCTTGTCTCCCACAAGCTGGAATGTTAATTAATTGGAATATTAGTTAATCTTACCGTGAAAATAGGACCCGGTGATTTGGACATATCTGGGCATTGGGCAAAACATAAGAAGACCTCGTACATATATCTTTCACTCCGTAGGCATTATAACAAATTTCAAATTATGTTCGTGGTTTCAGTCGATATACGATCGTGATGTATCAACATAATATAATTGTTGACAATCTGCGTACAAAAACTTACGTTTTCTCATGTGTCCCGTATGTTAAAATATTAGATGATTTTTGTCGACGATGCGCAGCTGTCGCAACGTATCGCGAAGAAATAGAGACACGAAGGAAAAATGATGAATAGGCTACCACTTGCCCCAGATAAGTGTCAACCGGCCGTACATCGTTACAAAGATGGTCTACTTTCATATCGAATTCGGAAAAGATAGAAGCGTTCTTAGATTTTCTTGCGAAACAAAAACACACAGTAGGAGTAATATGGGAACGGGTTACGAGTAGCGCGAGGAAAAATTGAAATTTTTTATTATTCACGAATTTTTTATTATTCAGTCATTTTGTATTATTCAGAATCATCATGGTCACGTGTTGCCACAGTTCCGGCCGCCATTTTGCCCTGGGGATTATCTCATATTCAACGATCGTTAAGTGGCGTATAAAAGTCCATATATTAAATTATAAATAAGTTTAACTTGATAAGTCGTAACGAGGTAGATTTTATAGATAGGGTAAGGTTGCTCAAGTCCTACCCCGGAAATATCTTATCGTTGACGTGAACTGTTTAGTCGAGTGAGCAAACGTAAACAAGCTGGATGGCCAGCCGGCTTCGTGAAACAAAAATAATTATAAAGTAAGTTTTTTTAAGCAGTATTCATTAAAATTTTGTACTCATTTGTAAGCTTTTTATGACAGGAATG
Source organism: Netelia virgata (assembly GCA_951802705.1). Classification (NCBI taxonomy): domain Eukaryota; kingdom Metazoa; phylum Arthropoda; class Insecta; order Hymenoptera; family Ichneumonidae; genus Netelia; species Netelia virgata. Next base: position 44,380,341 of record OX637865.1, on the reverse strand, counting down.
TGATCTTTACCTTTTTTCTTTGTTAACATCTATTTGTAATGGTTATCAGGCAATCGTTTAGGCATACTCAAACATTAGAACTTTGTTAGGTTATGTGAATCGTTTTAGTTTGAAATTTAGAAGATCTCGTTGGTTAAGTCGTACTTGTGCAAACTTCCTTACTCGCACCAGTAAGACTTAGGTATTAAGAAAATTGTTTATTAATTTACTTAACTTTTTATCAGGTAATAAACATAAATAAATGTGTTCAATCGCAATAATTTTCTAAGCATTACTTCTTTTTTTAAGAGACTATAATTTTATTTTCTGTGTTATTTACTTAGTGATTACGTTCGATTTCGTAACTAATAACAAAAAAAATGTTTTAAGTTGATCTCAGACTGAATTGTTTGTAATTTTTTAATTATTCATGTGATCTCTTGTTATTAAGTATTTTTCTATATAGTTTATTATGTCTTCACTGAAATCTATTTTCTAGGTACGACTAAGGTGGTACGAATTAGGCAACAAGGCGCCTTAGTTGTACCGAAGGTATATTTTTGAAAAACGTTGAAATACCTATTTTAATAAGAAGATTTCCAAGTTTCTACGATTGTTGATTAAAAAGCAACTAAATGAAAGTTCAGTAGCTGAAGAATATTTTGTTTTATTTAAATTGCAGTGAATATTACAGTGTTATTTCTTTAGGTGTGTTATTTACTTAGTAATTACGTTCGATTTCGTAACTAATAACAAAAAAAAATGTTTAAGTTGATCTCAGACTGAATTGTTTGTAATTTTTTAATTATTCATGTGATCTCTTGTTATTAAGTATTTTTCTATATAGTTTATTATGTCTTCACTGAAATCTATTTTCTAGGTACGACTAAGGTGGTACGAATTAGGCAACAAGGCACCTTAGTCGTACCGAAGGTATATTTTTGAAAAACGTTGAAATACCTATTTTAATAAGAAGATTTCCAAGTTTCTACGATTGTTGATTAAAAAGCAACTAAATGAAAGTTCAGTAGCTGAAGAATATTTTGTTTTATTTAAATTGCCGTGAATATTACAGTGTTATTTCCTTAGGTGTGTTATTTAGTTAGTAATTACGTTCGATTTCGTAACTAATAACAAAAAAAATGTTTTAAGTTGATCTCAGACTGAATTTTTTGTAATTTTTTAATTGTTCATGCGATCTCTTGTTATTAAGTATTTTTCTATATAGTTTATTATGTCTTCACTGAAATCTATTTTCTAGGTACGACTAAGGTGGTACGAATTAGACGACAAGGCGCCTTAGTCGTACCGAAGGTATATTTTTGAAAAACGTTGAAATACCTATTTTAATCAAAAGATTTCCAAGTTTCTACGATTGTTGATTAAAAAGCAACTAAATGAAAATTCAGTAGTTGAAGAATATTTTGTTTTATTTAAATTGCAGTGAATATTATAGTGTTATTTCCTTACGTGGTACGACTTAAGCAACCTTACCCTACACGAAAATTATCAATAACTTATGACGACACCTCAAATCGAAATATGTCCAGTCTTTTATAGTTTCGAAGTTCATCCGAAAATTTCCACGATTTATCGTATATGAATTCTGGAACGAGGGAACCTCTCGTTACTCGAGGAAACGAACATCGGATGCCGCTGACGCGAGTACCGGCAACATTCTAAGGTCCCCCTACTGTCTCGTTGGTTCATTGGCGTTTGTACGAGACGACGACAAAACGACGGTGAATAATTCTCGCAAACAACAGCAGACCGAAGGAAGTCGCGCAGCGGCGTATTATTATTCCAAGGTGCTTGAATAAGTAGCTCTGAGTTACATCTTGTTAAACAAAACGACCGCGACGACGACTTCGTGTGTGACTCGAGTTAAAACCGGAACCGGTAGAGTCCCTATCCGTCTTCCATCTCGTTCCTCCGCTTCGTCTTTCGTACATCTCTACGACTTTGTTCGTCTCTCTCGACGATTCGTTTCATCGACGATTCTTTAATTCTTTCCGGAAAGTAGCGGCGAACTTTGTCCCCTTGAAATTAGACTCAAGGCTGTCCCCGATCCTCGTAAAAGTCCCCTTAATCTTAATCTCGTTCTCAAGAATCACATCTGAGAACGAAGACAAAACGTCGTAGCGATAAATCAGACCGAGAGGAAAATTTGCCTTCGAGAGGCGAAAGCACGCGTGCGACGAACAAAAAGAAACGTCGGACGATCATAAGCCCATTCTTCGAACGATCAACACTTCCCTATTATTGTTACGACCACGCGTGCGCCATTTTATTATTCAACCAGAAATTCTCACAAAACACTTTTGTTTTTCTCGCCATTCTGCGACATTCTCTCTCTCTCTCTCTCTCTCTCTCTCTTGTATATAATTTCTTTTTAATAATCGTGCCGTCTCGTTTTCTCGGTTAATCCGTCGAGCGTCCTTTCTGCCGTCGCGTGTAACACATTCGGCTTTCTAAGCGAAAAGGAGCCGGCATTGCCGAACGCGAGACGCCTTAAGAGCGCTCAAGACAGAGTCTGGAAGAATTTTTACGCGCGAAGAGAATCGATGAAACGCGGCGAGAGAAAAACAAAATGGAAGAAAATTTTTGCAGAAAATATATACGTTATGTTCGCAGCGGCGTATTATTCAGTCGCGCCGATACTTTCTAGGCAATATATTGTCTATCGGACGCGTGGAGCGAGTTGCCTCGCGACGCAATTCCAACGTTGTTCTTCGTCTGTCTGTGTTGTTTTTACTACCGCGTGCGTGCGTGCGTCTTAACCGTCGACATGGCCATCGGGAAATGGCCGCGTAACGTGGCGAACGCCGACGCGCGCCATCTATGAGAGATTACGAGCGTTACGATTTCTCCGGTGGGAAACGACGAGAGAAGATCTTTTTCGATTCTCGCGGTTTATTTTGTCGAACGAGAGATAAGTCCTACGACTCAAAGATGGATCCGGCGATCGGACAGTCCTTTGTCGATTGTTTCATATTAACCGACCGTAGAAAATTCCAACAAAGTACCGTAAAATGGGCCATCTGGTTTTGATGGTCCACATTCACTGGTATTTTTATTCGTTCATGTATTACATTGTATATATATATATATATATATATATATATGCTATGATGAGAATTCACGGTGAGTTCGTAATGTCTATGTGTAGGTGTACTGAAATAGGTGAAGGCAGCGCGAAGCGCACCTCGCACAATGGCCTTTCCTCCTGACCGATGCAACAAGTGTTAGCCCACACGATATATACGTGGCTTTTGCATAAAACATTAATATATAAATAAACGTGACAATGGCTTTATACTCGACTAGTAAATGTATATATATATATATATATACGCATATGTGTGTTGTTGTCACGAACAGCGAGGAGTAGAGAGTCGTGTACGGGATTTTACGAGAGTCGACCAGATGCGGTGGTCGAAGAGTTCCGCGGGATGTTCGCACGAGGCATTTCATGCAGATAACACGACGAATTACGGAAATTACGAGCGTCCTTGAAAATCGATAATTATCTTCTTTTTATTCTACGAGGAAAGAGTCTCGAACGAATAGAAAATGAATAATCGATAATAATTTGTAATTTTATTAACGGATAATTTTTTTAATCGTTTACTAATTCGAAAGAGCTCGATAGATGTACAAACTTCGATCTTCTAAATGCACGAAGTTTCTTAAAACAAGGACTTTGAGCATTATCAGAGTTTAGTTTCGTTTATTATTAAACATGTCGGTTGAGAAAAAATTTCACGTAGAACGTCCCATGTACGCGCGAAGTGCAAACGGCGCGATCGAAACGCAAGTCTGCAGCGATTGCCGGCTGCGTATATCGAGGAGAGATAGTAATCCTCGGAATGCTTTGACGTAGCTCTTGAATGCATAAACGTTCATATACAATTTTTGTATACCTCGTCGATCGAAAAATCGTCTCGGGATCTCAGATTTCCATCGAGTATGCCGATGTTCCGCAACGTTTCTCGCATTCCGCTCCATCGCGAATAACGTGCCCGAGGTATTTTCACGTTTGCCCCTCGAGTGTCCTTAATGTCTCGTAACACGAAAGTTCCACGATATCGTTCCTCGATCCGATGGTTCACGCTCCAAGAAGTCAAAATTTGTTTCGTCGAAGTTAAGTTCGAAAATTCGATGACCGACGAGCAAAAAAAATTTGTGCTCGCGCGTTTATAAAAAAAAAAATCATCCGAGCCATATCTCATGGTCCGAGGACTTATCAAATATAGATAAGAAGTTCAACCATGTACGTGTCTTGAGAGAAGTAGCGCGATTCAAAGTACGAAGTACGCTTGCGAGAAGTCCCGTCTCTCAATTCCTTCGGCTCGCGTTACGTTACGATAAAAGAGCGAGGGGAGAAAAGTAGGAAGGAAGCATATCTTACTATGTAAAACAAATCTCGCAAAATCAGCAGGTGGAATCACCAGCGTCGGCAACATAAGTCGTACGGGGATACGAGATCGCGTTTCGAGCCAAGATCGTTCGGGGGCCTTCGCTTCGACAGTCGTAGCACCCCGGAATATTCTATCGGGACGAGCGAGTCGCAAACTTTTCCTCCGGAATTTCTTCGTGAAGGAAGCGTGCGACAAAAGGCAATTGAGAGAGCGAGAGAGAGAGAGAGAGAGAGAGGGATACGTGTAAGAAGAAAGAGAGACAAGTCCCTCTATGAAGTTTAGAGAAGATAAACGCGACAATTCCCCCCTCGGCTTCATCAGCATATCGCACGATTTTCCAACTCGACGATCTCTCGCTCGAACGATTTCTACGTCGGTATTTAGGTACACGAGATATTTTACGATCTGCCTCGAGGCAATATCTATATATGCATGATTCTGTCTGCATGTACGACCGTACGTGCAGCAGTATTGTCATGCTTCGCAGGAGTATCAGCTGTGCATAGGAATTTGAACGTCGCGAGATCTTTCAAAAAGGACGAGAGGAAATTATCGTTATCGTTTTCTTAGAAATCCGAGCCAAATCGCATATATGTATTCTTGAAATATTATTCGTATCGTATACATAAATCGTCGTTCATTATATTCCCGGCTATCGTAAGATGAATCATAATTTTCTTAAAATTAATTTAATTCCCTATTTTTTGCACATAAATGTTAATAAATTACAATGAGAAATTAATTAATCGGTTTCTAAATATTCATAATGATGAAAGGATTAAAATATTATTATTATTATTATTTCCTTTTTACCAACGACGATAATTTCTTATAGATAACAGAATATATAAAAAATCTTAAATTTCCGTTTTAAACGGAATAATTGATAAATAGTGTTTTACAAGGTAGGTAGGTACATAGATGGAGGGAGACGAGCGCACTGGACGATCAAAAGATCTCGAAGAAGTTCGTGATGTGGTCCACAAGTTTCGTGGGATCGTTGGATCACGATTGGCCCCTCGGCTACTTTTCTCCCTCTCTCTCTCTCTCTCTCTCTCTCTCTCTCTGATCATTTTTCTCTTTCTCTCAACTCGCCCCTTAACGACATCTTTATTTCTCCTGGACGAGTGAGGCTGAAAGATCGCAAGCCGACTAGGAGCTTTAGCACTTTGCCTCTTCGTTCTCTCTCCCTCTCTCTCTCTCTCTCTCTTTCTTTCTCGCTGTCTCCCGCTGCAACTTATTCTCACAAGCCTTATCAATTTAATGACCGCTGTCCGCAGCACCGAACGGAAAGAACGTTTCTCTCATATAGCCTTGCAGCTCTCCGCTTAACACTCTTCCAACTCCCGATCGGTCTCGTCCGTTAAAGCTCCAATAGGTTTTACCACGTATAGTCGATAACCGTAGCGCCCATTATCTTCCCGCGTCGTTCTCCCTCTCTCGCTCTCCGAAACCAACCCTCGAGAAATCGTAAATCACGAGGTTCTTCGATCGATCGCTCTCTGAGATTCGTGAGCCGCGTGGCTCGAGCGCCGAAACGATTAAACGTTATATTATTCGCTACAAAACTTCGCTTCGTGAAAAACAAAATCCTTCGTCAGCTACGTAAAATGTCATTTATCGTTTTATCTACCAAGTCACGAATCGGCATTGACAATCATCGAACCTATCTCTATCGTACGAACAAAATCAATATTTCATTCGCGTCTAAGGAAAAAAAAAACGTTTTAAATCCATTTCGATTACAAAGTTTTTCATAATTCTCATTAATTATAATTAAGAAGGAGTCATAAACGGATACGAGGTTAGAAATAAATAACGTAGGAGACGATTGCGGAACAATTTTTTTGCATCGATAGATGCAATCGAGCCTGGGAGAACTCAATTTTATTCTTCAACAGCCAATTACTCTTCCTGTAATTCAATTCTCAATTCGAGATAAATAGAGCAGGCTCTCGGTCTACCAGCAACATGTACTATATATATATATATATATATATAAGTGCTTCTTACACGATCCTATTAAACTACTATATTCATGTATAAGTATATACTTGAATGTGTATATGCATATATATATATATATATATATAGGAGAGTCAATTCACTCGCTGGTCTCGTCAACTAGTCCGATTGTCTCACGCTGTCTCACGCCTCTCTCGGCCTCGTCATCCTCGCCCTCTTTAGTATAAGCACTATATATATATATATATATGTATATACATACTCCAACGATCTCGCTCCCCGTCAGATATCGCTCAGGCAATCCCACGTATATTCGTGAAATTCTCATCGAGGCGTTCGTGGCTGCCGGTAAAATGTTTTATAATAGGATTCGGAACGAAAAGCGTCCGGGGATTCAATTCACACCGTGAATAAATCCTTCGGAGCGATATAACGTAACATAAAACGGCCAATTCGAGAACGGTAATATTCATGAGAAGAAAAAAAAACATATTTTATTCCGAAGAACAAACATTTTTTTACCTATGAAAAGGATCGATCGATTGTAATCAAAAAGCAAGCTCCAGTACCAACGAAGTACGTTCGAAACGTGATTTTATCACGAATGATTATTTCGAGTGAAACGCGTTATAAATAAATTTTAAAAAATTGACGAAAACAAAAAAAAAAGAAACAATAATATTTTTTTCAATGATAATCCTATTTTATAATCTGTCCCGATTTACCATCATTATAAATATTATTCAATTTTGTCGTAATAAATCGCATTTAATTCGAAATTCTGGCCAGCCCCGAGGCAAACAAAACGATTTGCTCGGTCTTGACGAGCTCACGTCCTCGCGTTACATCATCCGGTGAAAAGAAGCGTCGATCGAGATCACGATCTTCTCGTAAATGCTCTTGTCGGGAGGCTCTCCTCCCGGCTCTTCGAAGGATCTTTCCTCGGTTGGTACACAGACATACACATGCATCCATATATACACACATATATATATATATATACTATATATATATATATATATATACATACGGTACAGCGTTGAATGAGCGAGAGAATCGGGATAACGATCGCGTTGAAAGTCGCCAGCTATATAGCAGTCGGTCTTTCGTGACAACGCGAAAAGAGACAGAGAGAGCGAGAGAGAGAGAGAGACTGAGAAGACTGTGAGACGTACAAGCTTCGGGGCGAAGCTTGACCTCGCTGGACGTTAGATATACACTTCTCTTACCGTAGTAACGATAGTGTGTACAGTTGTGAACGAAAGAGAGAGAGAGAGAGAGAGAGAGAGAGAGAGAGATGAAAAAGAAAAGAAAGAGAAGGACGATAAGGTTCGTGTGCTCGAGCTCGTTACGAAGCGAATTGCCGCTACGAGACCAGCTGTGCATCCTCTCGGGTTCGTTCTCCAGCCTGCAAGAGGCCAAAGGATTTCTATGTTTGCCAGTGCCTGGGAGGGCGAGGAAGGACCGTTTCAGGGTCAGTGTCTTTGCTTATTGTCCCCTTCTCTCTTCACTCCCTCCCTCTCTCTCGCTCTTTCTCTCGTGACGAGTCACTGATGTGACCCCGAGGGCCTTTTCCTGAACCGAAAACACCGTTTGTTCTCCGTCCTGTTCTAATCACGATGATGATGACGACTCGAAAACAACGGGACACGCTGTAATCCTCGATGTTTTGTATCAACAAGACACTTTCGCATGGAGAAGGCAGAGAAAGAGAGGGAGAGAGAGAGACATCTGTACGTATAACGTGATAATCAGACCGATCGTGTCGTTTTACAGGGAGTAAACGGAATGTCGTTTCAAAATGAGATACCGTTGTCACGAAAATTATTCATTTATCGAATGTTTTTTTTTTCGTGCATGCCGTTTTCCGTACTCGAGGTTTGTCAGAACGTGTCAAAAAAAAAAAGAAGTTTTATCGCCCACGCGCCGAGTGCGACTTAGAAACAAAACAATACGACGGTCAACAAAAAAAAACAACAAATTTTCCCATCCGAATCAATCAAAGGGTTTAAATGCGAATTCTTTTTAACATCTCGATGAATAAGAAGTCTCGAGTCTCGAAGAGGTCACGATACTTTTTCCCCTTTCTCCTTGCAGTCCGCGTTGCATTTCGCGTCGTCGCGAGACTCGAGAGGAAACGACGACAACGACGAGAAGATCACCATTACGAGAGAAAGACGATGGTGGAAGAAGGTGGGGTGTGGGGTGGTTGGGGGATGAGGGGCAGGGAGGAGGGAGGAGGACAAGACGATAAGCGATCAACCCGAGCGCGAGAGCCGCGCGAAGCTTCGCCGTAAGCATGCCGAGAGAAGGCAGAGAAGAAACGGCAGCGAGTTTAAAAGCAGAAGAACAAGAGCCCGCGCATCAAGGGAGAAAGTTCTATTAATCGTATGCACGGTTGGACTCGGAGCGCGAGCGCGTATTGTGGAAGGACCCCGGCGACGAGAGAGTCAAACGAGGGAACGAAAAAAATATTATCGCACGAACTAGTCGTTGTGGGCGCGCGCATGCGCGCCACGCCGTCGAGAGAACACAGCGCGCTCTCGACGTCGCGCGCACACAACAATGCGCAGAGTAAAAAAATGACGCGACGCGAGAAAAGTAACGATCGTTCGATCGTTGGATCGACGTTTCGTGCGTCCATAAATCGACGTATCGCGTTTGCTTGACAAAAACAAAATGTCGAAACGCGATAAAAATACGATAAATTTCGCTGTTTATTCAATATTTGTTTTATTTTTTTATTTTTTTGTTTGTTATTCTTCTAATGGGGTTTAGTTGTTCACGCGGGGTATGATAAAATGGCACCGATGATCGTGATGCGTCGCGGGGGCGATGTAAAGGGTAGAGATGAGGGGGAAGATCAGAAACGCTCGACAAAAGTTGAAACGTCGAGAGTTCGTTCTGCGACATCTGAGTGGCCGAAGGGTGAACTTTTTTGTACCCACGCTAAGTTGCCCGCAAGCTATCGTAGTCATATACAGGGTGTTCCTTTAATCTCTGCCACCGGAAATAACTCGTTAATTATCGAAGTCACAAAAAAATGTTTCAAATAAAAGTTGTGTGTGAAGGAGACCATTTTCGTTCAAAATACAAAATATTTTTGAACGAAAAAGTATGTCGAGCCTCCTCGATCCTCCAAAGTCTCGAAAGTTAATTACGAATGTCGACCATCGCCACCCGTCGATGATCGACATTTGTTTTTCCTTCAAAAAGGTTACGGAATAAAAAATTTGACGCGAATCAATAAATATCACAAAACTCTCGAGATTTCAACTTTTTTTTAGCGATGCTCATCTCCCCCCTGATCTCTGTAAAGGTCGCGTGCGCAGTGATATCTCTCCCTTCTCACCAAACGCACACACTTTACATTAATATACCTGTGTGTATCTGTGTGTGTGTATATTTATGTGTGTGTGTAGGACATAACGCACGCGGTACATAACTCATATCAGCTAACGTGTATGGCAAGGGTCAGGACCTCTCTTCCGGTCGACACGCGAAGTACAGCGCGCGCGCGCGCGCTGCCTCTTGCACACCGGGAGAATATCCGAGGTGCTCGCGCAACGATCTCACTCGTCCTGTTGCGAGCTCGCCCGTTCCTCGCAATTTTAGATCCAGCGCGCGGGTGTTTGCCGGCTACGAAGATTAATAACCGTAGCGTGTGTTCTGTGCGCGCAAAACGAGCGGCCGCCTCTATTCCTTAACTATATATGTATATATATATATATATTATCCTTTCAGTATTATTCTATGGCTTCTCTCTATCGTATCTGCGCGAGTCGAGAGCAAACCTCACTACGGAACGATCGACGATCCCGCGGCTGGAAAATCGCGATGCCGATTGTTTACGAAAAAAAATATGGAAAAACGTCGCGGTAACATTTTCTACTATTTTTAATTTTCGTAAACCAAACAAGTCGATATTTACAAATAGGTAGTTATATTGAAATTGTAATCAAGACACTCAAAATTAGCTTAAGTATTAAATACTTCGTATATATTTAGTACTGATAAATCGGAAAATAAATGAGTAATGAAAATCATTTCAGGATTATGGAAATCGGTATTGAAGGCTTTTGCAAAATCTGGCCCGAAGGTTGATGAGAAATGAAGCGGTGCGTTTGTTTGATTTGACGACTTCTCCGAGATCGCTGTAGTTTCGTAATTCGTTGATTTAGCACGCGACTGCCCCGTTTTCGTCAGGTACTTCACAGAGATTCGTTCCATACTTCTCTTCGCAAAGCTGGCGTACCTGTTTTGAATTTTAAAAAAACAGATCGTGAAAACGGAAATACAAGATTATATCGGCAAATTATGTCAGCGAATTGTTTCATATATCTCCGATAGATGAAAATTCACTTTAGCTAAACTTACCCCGCAAAATTGCCTCGAGTGCATCGACCTACACAATTCTGTAAGCGATTTATTGCAAACGGATTCTTCAGGGAGGCCCTAAAAAATAATTAAATATTGATTAAAAATATTATGCGGCAGTTAATAATTTCTACCGTGTTCATCGTATTGAATTTCTTACATGCGTCATCAAGCCTTGAAATTGTCCTTGTACAACAAGGATGCACATTGCAAAAATGAGTGCAAGAACTTTTACGTTGGCTGCGTATGAAAAAAAATATGTTTAAATGAAAATATAATTGTATGGCCAGAGAGTATCAATTTCTCGTTCTGTTACTCACCCATCGTGGTAGAATTTATGCCCGAATGAACAAGTCTGAGCAGCCTTATATTCGCTTGAGAACGATAATGGCGTGCCAAATTAATATTCGATAAAACATCTGGTCTTTTCACTATCTCCGTCGCGAGATAAAGCGAAAGATTATAATTTTCTACGAAGACAAACGTCGCCCGAATAATGGCCCATATCTCATTAATCGATTTCCTGCGGACTTCTTGTTTGCTTAATTAGTTGTTTGCTTAATTAGTTGTCTTTTTCATTTTATCACCTTAGTTCATTCAGAAAAGGATCTGAACAAAGAAGATTTCTGCGTTGATTATCGAGAAAATTATTACGTAACCAATATTATCGAAGACTGGTTTCAATGTATTATATGTCAGCTCTGGGTAAACGAAAATTCTACTGAATTTGATTATATATGTTCTAAATGTGATCAGATGAAGAAAAAGGGATTGCAAATGAACGCATAGACCAAAAAAGGAAGCCAAAGATAGAAATAAAGTGTGGCCATCTCTTTTTTGCTGATATGGCCATCACACTCGGATACTCCGAGTGAGATGGCCAATCGCAACTTTTTTAAAACATAGTTTTAAGGTTAATCTCGCAATAATTTGCTATATTTTTGTTAATTATCTCGAAACAAAATGTTTAAAGTTTAATTATAGACTAAAAGAAATTTAGAATTGGTTTTATTTTTGTTTTGACAAAACTTTGAAAAAACTATGGCCATCTACCCCGAACTTACCCTAATATTCGTCAAATTCGATATTTACGATATCTTCTGACCTCTCTCTCTTCCTCTCTCTTGCCTTCCAGTCGAGGACATAGGTCGATGATCCAGTAAATCTCAGCTCGACCAATTAGTACGAGATTATTTTTTACGGCAAATAAAATGAAGAAAAGTAGCAAAAGATGGAAGTTTCCAGGCTAACTTTCACCAGTGTACGCGAATCTCTATTCGAGAGAATTTTATCTCTCTCTTTCTCCTCCCACCTCCCCGCCGTTTCTAATTTTTTTCGACTCTATCGAACCTTTGTTACCGTAATCGTGGCAAAATATATAACGGTGCCGAAATATTCTCACGCACGCTGAATTTCTTAAATAATAGCGTATATTTCGAACGGAGGATGACGTTTTTTGCAACGATACACTTAGCGGCGAATAGTTGTTTCGTGCGCCGCGATCGCTTCGCCGGCTTTGTAACGTTTGCGCATACCGATTGTGCGCATCTATAACATACTGTACATATTCATATATATATATATATGTATACATATGTCTGTGTATACATTTCTCTGATATAAGTATATAATACGCGTTTTTGTACGCGGGCCGACACCGTGCCGCAGTCATGAGAGATCGCGACTTAAAGATAGGAGCGCATAATCCTCTCTCTGATCGGTATATACGGAGAGTAGAGAAGCTGTACGAGAGAAAGAAGCGCCGCGCGTCCGGCAACGAGAGGGCGAGGAATGAAAATAAAAAAAGAAAAGAGAAAGAGGGAAGAAGACTCGCGAAGTAACCGGCTATCGAAGTTAGGGTTGTATTGTAAAACCGGAAATCTCGTGACCGATTCCCGGAATCGGAACAAAGTATATATAGGTACGGGCATCGTATTAATTAATCACGGTCTAATGAGATTAAACGCGTGTACCGATTCGAGATTATACGTATTGATAAGAGGTAGAAGGACGTATCACAATTCTCACGACGTCTATATACACTCTACCGATCGAAACGGTATTGCGACGTAATTTCAGCGAGCTTGAGAAAAGTAAGGAAAATACGGAGGAAACTAGGATCGATCGATCGATCGATCGATCGAACGATATATATATATATATATATATCGATCACGTACTTTCGTGCGTCGTGGCACATTCCTCCTCGGTCGGATAATTATAAATACGTTGCGAAAAGTTGCGAGCAAAAATTACACGTATTACAACCGTTAAGGCTCCTTCACGGGTCTTACACCGGTTATAGGATGTACGCGTCTCTTTATATAGCGCAATGTCTCTCCCGAGGGGAATCGAGCACGGTCATTCGCCACACGCGCGTGTATGTATCGCGAGAACTGTCATTCCGCGCTACGGCATAAGGAATTCCCTTGGTGGATCGCGATTCGCGTCCGGTGCATTAATTTTCACCTGCCCCGGAGCGCCGGCTCTTCTCTCGGTCCCGATCGGACGTGAGAAAGAGAGAGAGAGAGAGAGAGAGTGACCATCCTCTTCTCACGAGAACTTCCAGCACGTCGATCGCAATTAGCGAAGAAAACGCACGCTGTACATCGCGACAAGATCGGAATAAAAATGACAAAAAACCGCGCTGTTACTAATCACAGAAAAATCATACGCGGCGTACAAAAAATATATTTTTTTTTCTCAACATATGTTTCGATTATATCGATAAATTTGTATCGATTATTTGATTCGAACGGTGATCTAATTTTCGACGATTAAAAGTCCAATAAAAAAAATATAGCCAGAGACAAAATTAAGAGAAAGAGCGAAACGAGGTGTAACTGGAAATTGTAAGAATGAATGTAATTCGGCGAACATCCGGTTGAGAAAAATAAGACAAAAAAGAGAGAAGAAGGATGTAGAAGAATCGAGAATGAGATTACTACTTCCACGAAAGTCTGAATTTTTAATCTCGTCGGTTTGCCGCGTGGCACATATGGATCCCTACCTGACTGTCTCTGCTAGCACGAGAGTGGGATACGCCAACGTAGATACGTAATGCCGATAAATATGGATACCGCGTGCGGTTGAGTTGCGTCAAAATACGAGCTGGAATCTAAAACGTATGAGCTCTCAGTCGCGTGTGCGAACCGCCGGACCTCACGCCTCCTCGGACACTTTCGGTTCTCGTCATGTTCGTGAACGGTAGAAAAAATCCTAATTCTGGACGAGCAACACGCCGCGTGTAAATCGTATTCGCGCCTAACTTGGACACGACCCGGCAATTATATTAGTCCTTGTTTCAATAAATTTTCAAAAAACGAGAGTTTGGGTTACTTCGAAAATGTTCGTGCTCATTAATGTTGATTGAAAATTGACCTTTTTAGGTTAATTGACAAACAAAAATCGTGTTTCTTAAATATTTAATTTTTGAAAATTTGTATTCAATAATTTATAATTTCATTTTTGATCAATCGTTCGATAATTTTGTATAACGCAAGATTTTATCACAAATTTTGAATTAATAATGAGTTTTGGACAATAACGATTTTTCCTAGCCATTACTGATTGTTAATAATATATCATCTTTTTTTTCGTTAGGAACTGACGCAATTGGATAATTCTATTTATAACGATCGTTAGGAATTTTTTCATTACCGATTTAAGCATTGAAGGATTCAAAATATCTCACTTATATCCCTCGCACGAGGATATAATTATAGGGGAAAAAAACTTCTTAATGAGAAAGTCTTGATGAATTTATAAGTATGGATTAATATAAATCTCGGGAGGAGAAAAAATGTTTCAACCAATTCGTACGAGGGAGAAGGCAATCGTTGCTTCATTTTTCTATGAATTTGTCTCGCCGGATCTTTCGATAGCAGCCGGTTGAACTTTTACATTTATATATAGTACATATATATTATCTATATTTATTGTCGCTTTCTATCGCCTGACTCAACGAAATAAGAGTTAAAGCATAACGGTCACGATTCCGTAAGATCCTCGACGCGAATGTTCCTAATTGGATCTTAACGACGAACCTTTCGAATGATTAGAGATTAAAGAAAAGGGAACAAGACCAAGAAGATTCGATCCCTCGGTCAATTATCAAAAATCGGACCAACGAGAAACAACAAAAACGGATAACGCTCGCCTCTGTTTCATTTTCATCGCCGGAAGTTCGTTCGTCAAGGCAAATCGTAAAAATACGCCGATAATTTTGTAACGCAAAAACATAAAAAATAATAGGACAATTTTTTTAACCTTTCATTTTTTCAAGCACGAGAGGACTCGACAGTGGACACGATTTATTTGCCCTGTGCTTCAGCGAGCCTAGACGCAAAACATGAATGCCGTACGGCGAAAAAAAAACTTGAAAAAAAAAAAACAAAAAAAAAAGTAAATATTTTCCGATGGCTCGCACGCGCGCGTCTTTCGGTCGTCTTCTGTGATATGCCGAAGCTTCCTCCTCCTCTTCCTCTCTATCGACTCGTACCTATAGCTATATTTACATACTGGCCCGAGGCCTTAATGCCCCGAGACGAATCGCTAAAAGTTCTGGCTGGATTCCGTTCCACACGCTTCGCTTGCGAATATACATACCAATAGTTACTAATATACACGCTTGTCTACACAAAGCCTGTATATACGAAGCTCGCATATGGGACGTTCCATTGAAATTTCTTTCGTTTTTTCTCTGTTTTTCCAAAATTGAGTTAAAAACAATTTCATAGAAAATCATAATAGTAAAATATAATTTTATTTATTTAATCAATACATAATAACGATTAATACACGAGACATAATATTTCATATAAAAAATAATATTATAAACCTTTATCAAAGTTCAAATTAAATTAATCATAAACCGAAGGTTTTTTCTTTTTTCTTTTTTTTTATCGAGGGTGTTTCATAAGTGAAATTTTAATATTTTTTATAGAAACAATCAAGTTTGCATGGAACGCAGCGTATATGTACTTGCCTATATTGTAGACACGGTCGAACGCCTATAAGTACGTTCACAGTTTTCGCACTCCCTCGAGGTCCTCCTCTTCTTTCTGCATTGCACGCTCCGTCGTTCCCATTAGCATTCCTCTTCTCTTATCCAACGATAATTAGCGATGTAATTTTTTAACCACCTACTCATGCCACCGAAATGCCTCAATTATAACACGGAATACTCTCGGTATAGAACTTGTTTTTTTCAAATTTTTTTGTTTATCTTTAACGGACATATATCATCGTAAATATGTCCAGGAAAAATTGAGAGGCTGCTCGAAAATTGTCTTGAAAAGATAATAAATTTAATTCTCATGATAAAATGAACGTAGCAACGAGCGAGGACGCGACAGCGTTACGAAAGAAATGATTCCACGAATGGTTTTTTTTCGACTTCTCAAAGACATAAAGATATATATATATATATATAAACCTTTCGCGAGAATTAATACGGCATATATATATATATATGGCGTATTAATTCTCGCGAAAGGTTTTTTTATAAGAATTGATGTTCCACTTCTTTCGTTAATTTCGAGACTCGCGTCTCGTTTGCCGCAAAACTTTCGGTTTGTTTCTCGAGGCGAGTTGGAAAAAAAACGATAAAAATTGCGTCAGCGAACACGCCCGAGAAGAAGCGTCCACTTCGTCCTGTGATTTCGTGACTTTTCTCTTTTTTTCATTTCAACTTATATATATATATATATATATATATATACGAGACATAATATTTCATATATATATATATATATATATATATATATATATATACGCGAAGGCGTACAATTCGTTTAATCTTTTCGTGTCGCAACAAATCGTTTCGAACGAATCAAAAAATACTTCGATGAAACGAGACTTCGAATTGATTTTATTTTATTCAAATTGTTTCTTCGTTAACAACATTTGTTTACATTGCAACAAAATCTTTTTACGCAATTCGCAGAAAATTGATGAATAAATGAATAAATTTATATATATATATAAATGTATTAAAATCAAAAAATTTTCCGAATATTTTTAAATGTCACAAAACTGAAAAATGTTCGAGAAATATATATTCCCACCGTGTAATTGCACGGCTTGTCAATGCCAATCTCTATTTCTCGCTCTCGTCGAACCTCGATAAGTATAAAACACTACTCTCGTTGGAAATCTCAATGCCCGACGTACGCGCTCTCCTCCTCGCTCGCCCGCTCCTCTGCTCGTACCTACACTCGTAATTTACCTTCGTAACGCGCATTACCACGATACGGTTGATAGAAAAATTAAAACACGCACATACACACAGACTCGACCAATGTAGACATTTTTAATTTTCCGTTAAAACGTAACGTGTGGTCTGTCGAAGACGAGAGAGAGAGAGAGAGAGAGAGAGCGCGCGAAGAAACGTGGGAAACGCGAGATAAAACGCAAGAATATCCATATCGCACACAAACATTCTTCATTTTCGTTTCTTTCTTTCTTCTTATTTCCATCCTATTTTTCCATTTTTACGGAAAATTTAACCGCGAAAGCCACGTAGCGTGCAAAAGCACACATCGATCCTGTTACACACGTACGTGTATACACGTATCGGCCTCGTGGCTATAGCCGTTTGCCATTTGATCGGAAGAACACACAACGTGCCACTTAATGAATCGAGAAACGACGATATAGCTGGAAGGTAGACTTTCCGTTCGCGTTCGCGGCCACCGCGCCTCTCCCGCGAGCAAACGTTATATATAGGTACCGGGGCGAAGGAAAAATCACCCTTTAGGCCGTTGCCACGCGTCTACTCTCTTCGAAACAACGACTCCTCGAGTTAAATTTCAAGGTCGAGCTCAAATTTTTAATTCGATGACTCGAATTTCTATCAGATTCTCGATTCGATCCAATCGAAATTTCGATCACGATCGAAGCTACGACACGAGGAGATAACGAGCACCGGCTCAACGATTCGTCGAAGAATTTGGCCGAGAAAGCGCGAGTCGTGAATTCCGTATCAACCGGTCCGTTCGTGCAGTTCCCCCTCCCCAATCTCCCTTCTTTACACAGTATTTCACGGTAAATCAGCGCTAGACATAAACAATTCGTGCGAGCTATATATAATATTAATATTTCTATGCCCGAATATATATATCGTCGAGGAGGCGAACCGGTTAACTCTCGTCTCTGTGCGATATACATTGGTACGCGATATATCACCCTCTCGCGGTGCGCGCAATGATACGACGGGGAACGTCGGGTTGTTCTCGTTTTCATTCTCGCTTAAAATTTTCAATGCTGTAAACGAGTACTAATAGTTAACGCGCGTGTATATAACTATATACATATATCGTATATCTATATGTGTGTCAGTTTGTATATATGCGCGCGCTGTAAAATCCGCGATATATTAATCGCTCTATATTTTTCAATTTCTCGGATCTCGTTCTCTCTCTCTCTCTCTCTCTCTCTCCCTTTCTTTATATTAATTATTGTGCCGAAGAGAACGAGTCTCGAGGGGAATATGCCGTGGCAACTCGTGTAACTCGTGTACCCGAGGCAAATGTGTGCACGCGGTGTGAGAGATCATACGAAAAAGTAATATCACCTTTCTATAAAGTACAAGCGTGGCGAGCGCAACTTTCCCGCCCACTATAATCCAGGGTAAGCGCATGTTAACAGTCGTATACGGGAATATAGCGAATATATATATATATATATGTGTGTATGTGTGTGTGTGTGTGTGTGTAACTGGGTGGATTTAATGCCTGCCTACTCGAGAGCACCTTTGGCTGCTGGGTTTAATGGTATGACCGCCAGAACCGACACTTTGCGCCCGTGCGGCGTGAAGCCCCGATAGTTTTCCCGTGCTCGAGAGAATCCACGATGCAAGGTGGATGCGTGGAAACGTCGGACCGAGCGAATCGACGATATCGACGATGAAACGATAATCGTTCAATCACCCGTCATAATTCACGTACGTCGAACCGCATTATCGAGTTTCTCATAGCCGGGGTTGAAATTTTTCCAAATTGTTTTACGCTTGAAAAAATTACTGGATAATATCAATTTTTTGTCTGTCTGTCGAAGAATCAATATTGATTTACTAATTTTTAAAATGATTATTTTAAAAAAGAAATCAATTGATTTTTATTTTGAATTTTGCATCGAAGAGGAAAATTGCTGGGGAAAATTATACGACAGTGATGTAAAAATGATCGAAATATTTTATAATATACATTTTTCATTCCGAGTTTCAATTTAACGTTTCAATATCGTGAGTCTCGTGAGCGATCGTGGAATAGCAAGGTACGCGGTGTTTGTGGGTTGCTTTATTAGACGTTCTAAGTGCACACCTATCGCGGATTTCTCGCGCCGACGTGAGCTTGCTCCTATCTCAGGACTTGGTACGTGTATATATATATATATGTCTATAGACGAGACGATAGAGCGCACGGAACTCCTGAGAACCGACGGAGCAAACCCGCGCGTTCGTCTCTCATCATCGAGAGCTAATTGGTGCGGCATGGATTTCCCAGTTATTAAACATTAATTGGTCCACCCTGGCGTTCGTACCATTTTGCTGTGGCTGCTGCGGCTCGTTCCCCTGTCCTCGTTTCGCTGGCCTACTCGCCGAGTTTCATCGACACGTAACCCACACATAGCGAAAAATATCTCCTTCGATATTGATTTTTACAAATCGATAAACGAAATCAATATTTTTGTCAACGTTTGGGTAAAAAATGATAATACGATTTGATAAAATATTAAATTATAAATATAAAATTAGACTATTTTTATTTCATTCAAATATGTATTAAATATATTTATTTTAATTGAAATATTGTTATAAAAAGATCGATAGAGAGAGAGAGAGAAAGATAGCTGGAAAAAAGGGCGGAAAGCGACGAGACTCAGACGCTATCGAGTCACGGCGAATTTCACGTGTCTCATAATCGAGTCTCGACAATCGATATACATGTTGTACCCGTAACGCCCGTACTCAGCTATTATGTGGGTTGTGTCGATTCATGCGTAAATAATTGGACGCGTTCTCGTCGCTCGACGAGAGATCTCGCGAAAATCCCTTATTCAGCACACTCGTGTACGTCCGCTCGCGTTCGGTCACGATCGAAAAGTCATCGTGAAAATTCCGCTATAATATTTACACGAGACGCGTTTACAACGGCATTTTAATCAGCGAAAAATTTCACAAGAATCACGATGATGATACAATTATTTTAAATACGATCGTCAGCACGAATTTCGTTTCGTTAAAAAATCCAACAGAATTACCGAACTTTTCCCGACAAAAATAAATAATTCGCTTTCCTTATTTTGTCGCGTGTGGAAAAAAAACACGTTGTTCCGTTTGTTCCGTAGTCTTCGTTTTTTTTTTACACCCCGAGAAAGTTTCGCAGCGTTTATTCGAAGGACCGAGCGAAAAAATAAATGAAAAAGCAAACGTCCCGCTCGGCGATATCGATCGGAAATTCGAGACTCGCTCGAGGGTGACATGCTTAATACCGATGAGGGTCGCCCGGGGGCGCCAAGCTCGCGATGCGCGTATCGCGTGTATATATGAGACGCGCTCTAAGTTACGGTCTCGATGACGGCGAAGCTGATGAGAAAAACGAGGGTAACGCGAGACTTCGAGGGCAAACGATCTTTCGTACGTCCATAACGTACACATTTATATCTATATAGACGTTTCCTCGAATCTTTTAGGCACGATGAGAAACGTGTTCGCGTAAACGGCGGGCATTAGTGAAAGTAGGGGAGGAGGGTAAGCGATTATCGGATACGATAAGAGAAATATCATTTTTTTTCAATACGATGAAGAGACAAAAAAAATTGTTGCGCGATATAATTTCATTCGTTTTTTTATCTTCTTCACGAACGAGATCGATCGATCATGGTTACGATACATCGAACTCGTTATATTTTCGCACGAGCGATTTTTGTCACGGCGAGGAACACCATTTTTTTATTTTACGCGCACGCCGTGGCATGATTTATTTATGGCTGGTCTTTTTTTTACTCTCTCTCTCTCACTCACACACACACACACACTCACACATTAACACTCTGTTTATCATCGTCCGTTTCAAACCGACTTGCAGACGAATTATCTTTATTGTTCGCGCCGAAACGCGAGATCACGTGGGAGGCTCCAGCGTTTCGCTTACGCAAGTTAAAAATATCGCTTTGTTTGCTCCTTGTTACAATACTACCGGCGGTTCGACAAAAGACCGCGGATATAATTTATCTTAACACTTTTGTACGTGACACGCGTTTCGCAAAGAACGTCGTACAATCAGCGAATTAAAAATATCAATAAAATAATTACTGTTATTATTTTCCGTTGGGTAACACAATAATCGTCAACGTAAAATACGATCGTAATAAAAAATAATAAATAATTGTACGAATCGCGATTAAAAAGAAAATAACAGTTTTACCGAGTTAAGAATATTTGTATTGTGAAAAAAAGAAACGATGAAAGAAACAAAAAAACACACACACACACACACAAAAAACAGGAAAGAAAATATCGACGTTGGACGAGAAAAATTTTCGTTACATCGTGACAAAATCGTCTCAGAGGCGGAGAGACAAGCACGGCGGTAAACCGCGCAAGAGGGCGACTCGTGACGTTTCAATGGAGATAAATCTGTAGGCGTGATACCAATTAACTCGTGAGTTAGCGTCTGAGCTTCGCGGACCCTGACGCGATGCATCACGTACGTTGCCTATGCAACGTGCCTGTGCATGTATGAGGCGGTGGCGATATATACCTTCCCCTCCCCTCTCTCCCCTCTTACCTAAAGGACCATGCGGTCTTCGATGCATCCTCGTTGGAACTATGAAAATCGGCATAGAATCGAGCTTCTCGTTTCTTCTCCTCGCCACGAGAATTCCATAAAGTCATCGGGATGAAAAAGCGAATAAGCCGACGTTACCGACGTAAGGCGATAATAAACCGAGCCTAAACCTGGAGCGTTGTGACATCGGCGACGTAGCCAAAGGCATCTCGGGAATTGGAATGCGTCATTGCGAAAATCCTAGACAAAACGATCTTCGGTCGTAAGAAATAGCGTTGTTTTTTTGTTTGTTTTCTCGCGGTTAAAAGTATGGGAAAAAATTCGCGATGAATGGATATCTCGGATGTTAAAAGAAGGCGAGGGAATTATTGTATGAATTTATTTATGGACTATATATCAGTCTCTCGTGCTCGCGTCGTCTCGATCCCGAGACTCCATATTGCATATCGCAACGGAGCTTGGCTCGTCTCTCGAGGCACACGATGCAGATAAATGAACACCGAATACAAAACATTTCTTTGAATCTCTTTTTCTATCTTTCTCTGTCTCTGTCTCTCTGTTTCTCTCTCTCTCTCTCTCTCTGTCTCTCTCTGTCTCTCTCGTTTTCGTTCGTGAGCTCATCGTGACTGAGTTACTCTTTCTGGCTCTTTCACTCTCTCGCTGGAACGCCAAGAACTCGGTGGAAAGCCACTCGTCCGACGAAACAGAACAACCGCAGTGCTACCACACTCGTTCGATATATTTGTGTATCCTTTATACATATATATATATGTGTGTGTGGGTGTGTGTGTATTTACGTGTTTGTATATATATGCAACTTGGTCTATCCGTCTAGTGGGAAGTCGCGCGGTCTTTCCCACTAAAAGGAATAGATATTATACCGTATGTACGAATGTATAGATTAAAGTGGGTCAATATGGACCACCTCGTTAAGACGGACCAGGAGGTTTTCGATTAAATTTGTTTATCATCTTTTTTGTTATCGAGATACAGAAATTATCGATGACTTTATTAATTGCAATGGAAGTTCGAGTTTTAGGTCCGAATTGTAATTTTTCAGTACGAACTCCAGTTCGAATTCCGATTCGAATCTCAATTCGAACATCGTTCAAATTTCACTTCGAAGTTTTGTAACAATTCGAAGCTCGAACTCGAGCTTTATTTTTATTTGAAGTGGTTTTTTTGAGGAACAAAATTTTGGTGGTCCATATTGCCCAACTTTATCTCGATGGTGCATGTAGTTGAGCTCGTCGTGACGTGGATATCCATTCCGGAAGCTCGCGTGGCCCGCCGCGGGTGTCGGGAGTTACAACGTCCGAGATTAATCGTTGGCATTAGTGGGATTTATCGGGAGTGCGCATCGCGAGCGTTTTCTCTATCTTTCTCTCTTCCTCCCTCTCTCACTCTCTCTCTCTCTCTCTCTCTCTCTCTCTCTCGCTCTCTCGCTCTCTTTCTCTCTCACGCTTTTTCTCGAGCCATGTACGAACTCCTCTCGGACACGGAGAGCACCGACGCGTGCACTGCTAAAAAAGGCCTTTCGATATTTCGATCGACTCGCGTTAGTCAAAATGTCGTGATTTTACGACGCTTTCTCGTTACATCGGGACTTATACCGTAGACGCGAGAGGTGAATATACCCGGCGTTAATGTTAGATATAATTCCACGATGTAGCATTATTACCGGCTGTGCGATTTCTCGCTACGTCGAAACGACCTTAACTCGCGATAGCGCACAGCCGACTCGAGTGAAAATAATATAAACTTTGTAAAATATCGCGTAATATTCAGAAACGCGCGATGAAAAATTGTACAGTCATTGGCCCCTGGTTTATTAAATTTGTTTTTAAGCTTTTTTAAGTTTTTTTCACTTCGACGATTGGCTCGAACAAAAATACAAATTTCGATCGACACGTTTTTCGTAATAATAATAATAATAATAATAATGTTGATAATAATAATAAAATTCATATTTTCTGACAAATGCGATTAAACGAGAATTGGCCAATGTCTGGCGTAAGGCGAATTGCAAAAGTATCGCTTATCATCGACACAGCCCGGCGAAAAAACGTGAAATTGATGCCTCGATAATCATTACCATTTCTCAAACTATCTCCGACGATACGAAAATTTATTTTTCGTTTTTTGTCTTCTTCTTTTTTTTCTTCACATAATTCGAAATATATCTCTCGAACTTCGTCGAGATATCTTTTGACCTGCGTCGTGTCTTCGCCAAGCAAATTCCGTCACCTTCGCGATAATCTCACCTACATATAATTTCTCGCGCTCGAAGATCCGCTCGTTTGTTCGACGTTACATCTCTCACGGAGACGATCGGTCATGTTTCGGTAGAGTTTGCAAATTTTTGTAATAATAATCGATTGCTCATTTTATTCTTACCGCCGCTAGCTAATTGCTACGCTGAATATACATTTTTTCGCCAAAGCAGCTGCTATCTCGTTATCGTTGAATCTATATTTGATTCTGAGGCACGTAGGCCTTCGAAGTTAATAGAAGTTTTCAGTATAACAGAAATAGATTATTGATAAGTAACGATGTTTCTGGAATCAGAAAAAAAACACGATATCGCGATGTGTGTGAAAAATTGGCTGTATTTAAATTGTTCACCTCTTTCTCGTTTCTCCCTCTCCCATTCTCGTAGATTACAATGTATTTCTGGAAGCGAAAAATACATCGAAAAAGTATTTACCTAGCGATATGAAGATAATGGTTTTCTTAACGGAGATAGTCAGGGGAGTAATTATCTAGCCAACGTGTCGAAACATCTGTTCCCCATAGCCACACGTCGCACCAAATGCGGTACCGATACCTGTGTAAACACATTCGGACGAATATAAAAAGGTAGAACGCCGAATCGAAATCAGTCACATCGCCAACTTTACCGAAGTACAACGAAGCACAACGAAATATCGTCCACCATGGGTATGAGAAACTCGACTTTACTATAATCGCCGTTAGACGTGAGATTATTTCATAATTACATTTTTTTCGTTATTTTTGTCTGATTCGCAGTTGCCTTCAAAAGTTTCTTGATCATCTTCGTAGCACTCGTTGCTCTTCTCCAGTTTCATGCTGTCGCGGGTCGCGTAAGTCATATTCGCCGATTTATCGAAAATCATTGCGTACAATCCAGCGTAACTTTACGCATCGAGTAAAACAAAAATTAATACTCGTGTTTATACATTGTAGATGTTAACCGACGAAGGGTTGTGCAACGGCAACATGGAACTTGACTGTGAATCCGAGTACACAATGACGTTATGCGCGGTAAGAACAATTTAGAGAATATTAATCGTTTATAATTTGTATTTTAGTTTTTTTTCTCGGCAGAACGTTATTCTCATCGTTAAATAATTTATCTTTCCTCCTTTATAAAACCAGGTTAAAGACCAGTGCGAAAGATGGCGTTTCGCACAAAAGGAAGCGGCGGAGGAAGTGCAATTGATTCCAATTTTCATGAAATCTAACGGTGAGTTTATTACTGGAGTGAAATCGAAATCTACCGTGCGACGATTATTCGCGTCGATCCGATCTATACGCGTTCATTCCTAATCTTCGTATTGTTCTGCAGCATAAGACACGTTGATCTGGGATAACGACTATCATCATGAAACATCGTTGTCTCCAACCATCTTCATGGATCTTATCCCCCGGCTGTCGCGACTCACGATTCCTTTCGTAAATAATCTGAAGGACTCTGAATTCGACAAGAATAATTATAATGAGCGCTCTATACCAAAATATAAATAATCTAATTTATGTATCCCTTGATTAATCGATTACTCATTAAATCTATGTTTATAAAACGATGGTCTTGAAAATATTGTTTTTTTCCTGCGCGCTACGATCGCAATCTCGAGTATTCGCTCCTCGTTGCGATAAACACAAAATAATCATAACATTAAATCAATGAAGAAAAATTAATTTTTAAATTCAAATTTCGATCAATATGTATTTCGTAATAATAATAATAATGTTGATAATAATAATAAAATTCATATTTTCTAATAAATGCGATAAAGCGAGAATTAGCCAATGACTGTCGTAAGGTGAATTACAAAAGTATCGCTTACGATATTGATGGAACGCCTCGATAATCATTACCATTTCTCAAACTATCTCCGACGATACGAAAATTTATTTATCGTTTTTTTTCTTATTCTTTTTTTCTTCACATAATTCGAAATATATCTCTCGATCTTCTCCGAGATATCTTTTGACTCGCCATAAAACGACCTGCGTCGTGTTTCCGCCAAGCGAATCCCGCCAGCTTCGCGATAATCTCACCTACATATCATTTCTCGCGCTCGGAGATTCGCTCGTTTGTCCGACGTTACATCTCTCGCGAAAAGGATGGGACGAGCCGCGCATGCGCGCGATTTCTATGGAAAATTTGTCATAAACAAGATTGAAAGGATTCGTGTTGGTATTTTTTCACGTTTCGCGAAGCGATAAAATCCTCGCGAGAAATATCACGCGATATTGCTTCTCGAGTGTTGCGTTTTCCGTTTCTTTTTTTGTTTGTATACACGAACGAAGATGCAAAAAGGCCATCGTCTCATTCACCGAGGAGTCTCGAGAGTCCTTTTCTCGATGCAACGATCGTATCGTCGTCCTTCTCGTGACGTGGATTGTGCAGAATCGTCGAGGGGACAAAAACAATACTAAAAATGGAAAATCGCTAAGATTTTGCCAAAGGTGAGGACGACGAGACGCGGCATTCGCGCGGAATTGACCTCGCCAGAACTCGCTTTTGCGCAGCGCGGCGAGACTCGTGAATGTATAACGTAAGAAATATTCGTGTCGTAAAGGATTGTTCATAAAAAAGAAGCGTGAGAGCCGACGGGGGCTCGTTTCCCGACGTCTCGCGCGTTCACCGTCAAACGGGGCTATTTTGAACAGGTCTTGGTAGTTATTTGTACGTAACTTTTTTTCAATTCCAACTTTTTTTGCTCCAGTAGAACAATGTGTTCTTTGGCTATGAAATGTATAAGAAAGTCAAGGCTCACCTCCCCCCCCCCCTCCCCTGTCGTTTACATATTTTTAAAAAAGTGTCAAAGTAACCCCGGTTTGGGGCTTCTTTGACAAGGCATTAAAATGCAATTTATATCGAAGATCCAAAGTGTAATGGTTACTTTTTACATCATTTTGATTAAAAATTTAACATTTTTTGCATTCTACATGAAATTTAATAAAAAAAACAACTATTTTTTACTACCAAATTGTCATCTTTAGAACAAATTTTATATACCAATATCAAGTACATAGGGTGCTATTATTGGCTCTTAATCGGTCTTATATATTATCGTTAACATCGAAAAACTGAATATTTACGTAAATTGCAATATATCGAGATTATAATGGCGATATTCGTGTTGCGCAGGAAATTTCCAATTGTACGAAATCGGAAATTTTCTGCAAAATACTTTCTAGGGCGGTTACATACCCCCTAGAAAGTCTTTTTGGACGACAACCAAAATCCCTCCCGAGCCCATAAAGTCTCGAAAGTAAATAACGAACGTCGACTGTCGGCACCTGCCGAGGGTCAAAATTTGTTTCCTCCAAAAAGTCTTCAATTGGAGGTTACGGAATCGAAAATTTTCCGCGCAACACGAACATCGCCGTTATAATCTTCATATATATTCCAATTTACGTAAATAGTCGACCTTTTCACCGCTGCGAGGATATTTAACTCGTATTTTGGCGCTCTGTCAAAGTAGCCCAAAAACAGTCAAAGTTACCCTCAATGTCAAAGTAGCCTCGTTCGACGTTACGTCCTTCCAGTTGAGCAGACAAACCTTCCAATTTCCACGCGCCAAGTTCACATCTCACGTGTCGAAACGTGTCAAGCGGAGTGATAGCTTCGTTTTACACATGTTCAAACAAAAAAAGCATACATTTTAAAACAAAACAATGAGTCAATTCTGAAAAAATTCTAGGCGTCTCGATTCGAAAATAGACTCGAGATATGGAATTTTTCCCGAAAGTATCACGCATCGTCGCGTTATGATAACGACAGATGTTATTACAATAGTTACAAATGAATTCAAGCGTGTGATGCGTACGTACCAAGCATTATTCTTGTTTTCGCTAGATTAGATATACTATAAAATAATATACGATCGAGAAATTTGTTCACTCGCATGGAAATTTATAAAAATAAAATTTTCGTCGTAAAGTCATCTTTGGCACGGAACTGTCCGTGTATACCCGACGAGTCGCTCCTCTAGTCGTACGAACGAGATCCGAAGAGGGCTCTCGTTGCTCTTTCTCCCGTCCGAAGGATTTCCTCCGGACAGAAGACACCGCGATGCCGCCACCACGAGCGAGTCCAATGCCAAGGTTGTGCGCAATTACGCTCACGCAAAGTTGGGTTGCGCGCGCACGAGCGCGGGCGCGCTGTCTCGAATTGGAACGATCCACTCGCTCGGTAGCTCGAGCATTTGCACACGATTCGATATATATATATATATATATATATATATATATATATATATATATATATACGTATGTACGTACAGTACCGAGATAATTCACGTGGCCCGAGAAGTTCCCTCACGTGCGGTCGTCTTACGGTCGACGTTCCCGCGCTCAGGCAGCCCAATTTTTGCGCATGCACGGCAAAACTAATAAATTCGCGACACGCACGTCGCTCGTTGCACAAAAAAAAGCCGCAACGAGGCAACCTCGTTCTCTAAGTTAATTGCACGAAATATTCTCGATACACGTGATTTATTAAGTCGCACGGGCGCGTAACAAAAAATAAAAAAGATGGAAAAAATCATCTTATTATTTATGTGAATTATTCGTCGAATGTAAATTGCGACGACATGAGTATTAATTTATATGTTTTATCATTTTTAATTAATTGACGTTTAGAATAATGTTAAAAATTATAACGACCGATTATTCTTCCAATCAATTTGGCAATTTCGCGCCGACGGAATAATTCTTTCTTCTATATGACTCTCTATTACTGGCTTTCTTTATATCCTGTTCTTTGTTAAAATTATGAATGAAGAATGTGTTATTCTCATTAGGATAATTAAAACAGTTTTCATGCTCGATTAAGTCTGAATAGAAGAAATTGGTCTTCTTCCTATGAAGATGTCCAAATATATTCTAATCACGGATAATACCCTTTAATAGAGGACAGCGAATACAGCGGGAACGAAATGAATTACATATTATTCATTGATTCATTGATTCATGTGTTTCACGACGAGCGTTTATTAAAATATTTAATTGCGAAAAAATTCCATTCGTTCGTCGTACTTCGACGCCACGACCCTCTCTCCTCGACTGTTTCCTTCTCGAGGCTTTCAGAAAAAAGGAGCCTCGCGAGTACAAAGGGCCATTAAGGTCCACCATTTAAAGGTAACGTCACTGTTACTCTGAAAACGTCCGCGATCATGCGATTAGATTTTATCGGATCTTGCGCTTGTTCCAAGCAAGACTCGCTTATGCGTTATGAATTCTTCTCAACGTGAAAATGCCCTTGACCCCACGAGTTTCTCGTCCTCGTCGTGTGAAGAGGGGAACAAAATTATGAGGATTAACTCGTCCTGAAAGGAAGGAGTGTCGACGGTACGGAAGAAAACAATTAAATATATTAAAAGTGCGCTAGGTCAAAGTCCTCATTAAGCTTCGTGCTGTCATTGGTCCTTTGTTTGAAAATCTTTCAAATAAATTATCGTTCTACGAAAAGAATTTCTTTTTTTTTCTAATAGAAGAAAAAATTGAACTTTTTGTTTAATTTAGAAAAAAATAATGATTCTTTAAGGGATTGAAGTAGCGTAAAATATACGCGATAAGTAACTCTTATTTGATAGACTTGGGACTGTAGTATTGTGGGAAAGTGACGCACCGGAAGCTTCACCCGCAATGCAGCCTAGCGTGGATCGTCGTTCTCGTTCCCCTTATTATAACCACGTTTTGTCTCATTCGCTCTTTACCAAGTGCTCATTTTTTCGTTCCTTCTTCAACATATATGCACCGCTGTCGTGTGTTTTACTCAAGCCTTATCCATCAGCCCCTCGCACGCTCGTACAGGTGGTTGAGCATCGCGAGACTCGATCGTCCTGTCTTTGCTCTTGGTTCGAGTCGTGCACAGTTGCACCTCGAACGAGTGCACTCTTTTGTCCCGAACGGAGATGAGAAGAATTTCTACGAGAATATATCTTTTTCGAAAAAAAAAGAATAAAATAAGCTGTTTTAATTTGATCTAATTTTGCCTCGTCGAGCGATTATCTGGCGTTTAGTCCGGAATTGAAAAAATTCGACGCTTTCATAATTAGCATACAGCGTTCCGCTCGGTCACGCATCGGTACCCTCGATTATACAAAGTCATGTAATAATTATCGATTGCTCATTTTATTCTTACCGACGCTAGCTAATTGCTACGTTAGATATATATTTTTTTGGCAAAATAAGTAACGATGTTCCTGGAATTAGAAGAAAGCACGATAACGCGATGTCTGTTAAACCATTGGCTGTATTTAAATTGTCCACTCCTTCCTCGTTTCTCTCTCTCCCATTCTCATAGATTACAATGTATTTCTGGGAACGAAACTACATCGAACAAGTATTTACCTAGCGATATGAAGATAATGGTTTTCTTAACTAAGGTAGTCAGGGGAGTAATTATCTTGCCAACGTGTCGAAACATCTGTTCCCCATAGCCACACGTCGCACCAAATGCGGTACCGATACCTGTGTAAACACATTCGGACGAATATAAAAAGGTAGAACGCCGAATCGAAATCAGTCACATCGCCAACTTTACCGAAGTACAACGAAGCACAACGAAATATCGTCCACCATGGGTATGAGAAACTCGACTTTACTATAATCACCGTTAGACGTGAGATTATTTCATAATTACATTTTTTTCGTTATTTTTGTCTGATGCGCAGTTGCCTTCAAAAGTTTCTTGATCATCTTCGTAGCACTCGTTGCTCTTCTCCAGTTTCATGCTGTCGCGGGTCGCGTAAGTCATATTCGCCGATTTATCGAAAATCATTGCGTACAATCCAGCGTAACTTTACGCATCGAGTAAAACAAAAATTAATACTCGTGTTTATACATTGTAGATGTTAAACGACGAAGGGTTGTGCAACGGCAACATGGAACTTGACTGTGAATCCGAGTACACAATGACGTTATGCGCGGTAAGAACAATTTAGAGAATATTAATCGTTTATAATGTGTATTTTAGTTTTTTTTCTCGATAGAACGTTATTCTTATCGTTAAATAATTTATCTTTCCTCCTTTATAAAACCAGGTTAAAGACCAGTGCGAAAGATGGCGTTTCGCACAAGAGGAAGCGGCGGAGGCAGTGTAATTGATGCCAATTCTCATGAAATCTAACGGTGAGTTTATTACTCGAGTGAAATCGAAATCTAACGTGCGACGATTATTCGTGTCGATCCGATCTATACGCGTTCATTCCTAATCTTCGTATTGTTCTGCAGAATAAGACACGTTGATCTGGGATAACGACTATCATCATGAAACATCGTTGTCTCCAACCATCTTCATCTTCAATTCGACAAGAATAATTATAATGAGCGCTCTATACCAAAATATAAATAATCTAATTTATGTAACCCTTGATTAATCGATTACTCATTAAATCTGTATTTATAAAACGATGGTCTTGAAAATATTGTTTTTTTTCCTGCGCGCTACGATCGCAATCTCGAGTATTCGCTCCTCGTTGCGATAAACACAAAATAATTATAACATTGCATCAATGAAGAAAGATTGATTTTTAATAAATGTCATAATCCATTCGCAAATCCCTCTTTCGTTTTCATTGGAGACCGTGATTCACGCCGATATTCATCATGCCGCAATATTCTCTCGTACGGATTGAATGGCCATTATGTGTACGAACACGTAACGTTACGCAGTCGTCGTATAGGTACTCACGCATATTATCATTATCATTATAAAAAATTATTATTATCGTTTTTATTGTTATCATGATTATGATTATATCGCCTATATACGAAAACGATTATTCGACGTTTCGTGTCTGACACAGTTTCGCGAATCGAAGCGCCCTCCCGCGCCAACGAGACGAGTTCCCATACGGCGTACGAGTTCAACAGCGCGCGGCTACTTTAGTATTACATACTCGCTTTACGTACATACGTCAGGCATGGGAATCACCGATCTCGACGCAAAGCGTTACACGCGAAATATCGCGAACGAGGCAAAGAGAAGGCCAGTTTGTGTAGAACAGAGCGTAACTAATTGATCGCAATACGGTAAAATACCGTTCGGTTTTCGTGGTGTAACGTCTCGAAGATTTGGTGTTGTTTTCCTTTCTTGTTCTTTCTTATTCATTCTTGTTTTTTTTTTTGTTTTTTTTTTATCATTGTATTCATCAATGTCACGAATTAATTGACAGACTTAAGTCACGCGTTTCGAATAAACCAATCGCGTATTGGGGTTTATACGTTTATACGAGGAGAAGCTAAAGATAAAACGCGCATAAAGATGAGAATGGTTTAGTTATAAGCGGTTAAAAAAGTGTGCGAAACGTTCGCTCGTTAGTTCAACGCGAATAGACGTAGGATTTATTTTACGACTCCGACTCGACGCAATGTTTCACATCGTGATATATATAACGCGATAGACGGAGAGACTCGTTGAAACAATTTTGAAAGCGTGGCTCCACCGTTCACCCGCTGAATTGTAAAACGTAACAATTTACACGACGACGATGAAAAAAAGAATAGAAATTTATTCAATATAATTTGTCGTTGCTATAATTAAAGTTCGTTGATTAAAAATAATTCTTTAGGCAATTTATCGTTAGATTTTTCATATATATTATATATATATATATTTTTTCGGCCAAAAATCAACCAAGAGCAATCAAGAGACACGTATCGTATCTCACACACACACACACCAACGTGGGCGAACACTTTTGGCGAACTTCCCGCTTTCATTAAAGAGCATCGCCTCGATGTTTATTAACGTTTCTTGAGCGAGGGAGTCGAACGAGTATTCGACTCGAGTAAAATTTAAGCGAGTGAAAGAGTAAAAGAGTGTGGGAGGGGTTGGTTCGAGGTGTATAACCTCTTTGGCACGATTCCTTTTACAGAGTACGACGAACAGACGAAACATAGTCCGCGTTGTACGAAACGCACTCGTAAGCTTCTCGAACGGTAATCAAGAGCAATCAATGCGCCCGCGCCTTCTCTCTGCTGGAAGCCGAAAAGTGTGAGAGGAAGACGAGACGAAAAAAGAAATGCGAAAAAGAAGAGAAAGAGAAAGAGAGAGAGAGAGAGAGAAAAGCGGCGAAGAGCAACGAATTCGTACAACGGGCTCGATCTCTTTCGTGAGATGCCAAACCTTAATGATGCCAGCGGGTACCGAAAGAAGAGAGACAAAAAAAACAATAAAAAAGCTACGTCAGGACGCGCGAACGAGGAACGAGGGAGAAAGTGCAGTCTTTCGTGAGACGACCGAGAAGATCGTGTTTTGTTTTGTCTCTCCCCACCCCTGGTCTCCTATTATATGGCTTCTTCGGTAAATTGGTCGAGGAACGGAGGAAAGCCGAGGACGAGTTTGACGGGGATGACTTCTAAGCGAGAGCTTGAAATTCAATATAGATCGATTTGATCCTGGTATCTGGAATTTTTTTAAATACGTTCGAAGCCTCGATCGATCTTGTGGATAGTGCAATGTCGGGAAATATGGACCAGTCCGCTAAAACGGACGAACTCAATTTTTATGCAAAAATTCGAAAAAACAGTTTTTCGTCTTCCACTCGAGGTTGCAGGGTAACTTGGGTCGAAAAAATCGATTTTTTTTCTTACTTATATCGAAAGTAAAATATATTTTGAGTACCTTGTCAAAAACGTAGACCTGACTGAGAAAAAAATGTCTATCTGACTGGTTGGTCTGAAATTTTTACACGTTATTCTACGCATTATTAGTTCTCGTCGGGACTAGGATTTTTCTTTTCCATCCCTAACTTTCTATTTTACAGCCCGATTTGTGCCTGAAAAAAATCATTTTTTTCAAAGTCCGTCATTTTGTTATTTTCTGATAAAATTTAATAACTCTAGTCCCAACGAGAACGACAATTCTACAGATTGATAGTCGATTCGATTTTTTTATTTCGGATGTTCTCAAGAGCCGAATTCACCCAGGCCAGCCACGTACCTTTTTTCAGACGTCTACTTTGACCAACAATAATAATAACATAACGTCGTAAAATTAAGTCAAAATAATTTTGTTTGTATCCTTTAGATGTCAATAATGACATACTAAAAACAAACATTTAATTTTAATTTCCCGTAAAAAAAAATTCTCGATAAAGACGTAAAAAAACCTTCAAATTACCAGACTACTACGTAATAATTCGGTTTTTCACAAAATTGTCTTTATTATTTTATTAAAGCCATGGCAATTATTATTTCGGTGCATTTAGTCATTTTGCACCATATTTATTTATAAAGCATGACACGATGGATTTTGTAGATGAAAATAGATGGGTGGTCCATATTTCCTGACATTATCATAGATCTTGCTCTACGATCGATTGTTCTACGAAAGGCTTAAGTATATATATATATATATATATAAGAATGAAAAGCGAGCAATCGTAAAACGACAGATCCGTAAGGCGCGAAAGAGATCGCTCTCGCAGCGTTCGTTCCAGGCGCACGTGTTGCGTTC
Organism: Netelia virgata; assembly: GCA_951802705.1. Taxonomy (NCBI): domain Eukaryota; kingdom Metazoa; phylum Arthropoda; class Insecta; order Hymenoptera; family Ichneumonidae; genus Netelia; species Netelia virgata. The sequence continues at coordinate 44,346,085 of OX637865.1, read as the reverse complement.
CGATTCCCGAGATGAGGACCTGGATCTCGATGGAATTTGGGTCGATCCGACGTCGTCGTCGTCGACCTCCTCGCTCCCTCGCCCAAATTCGCCATTCTTTTTCGTATCAGCTACTTACACGCTCGAACGATTTTCATCACGCGTCCGGCGATTGAGTTACCGCGGTGTCAAACGAAAAAAATTGTACCTCGCACTTTTACCTTCGCGACGATATCGAACTCTTGGAATTTTTCTGCACGACAATAAGGCACGATCGACGTAAATTTTAAATAACGGAAATTATATATTTTACATTCGATCGATTTTGTTTCATTTATTATCACGTAAAATTGTTTCAATGCGTGAAACAAAAAAAAATCAATCACTTTTTTAGTCAATCATTAAAAAAAATGATCACCTCTTCCTTTCTTGTTATTTCTCTCGCCGTTTGTAAACGCGAACACGTTGATGTGGCGTCGTAATAAAAATCTATCGTGTCTAATAACAAAAAAAAAGTCTTTAACTCACATCCGATGTTTTCGAAGATGGACAGAAAGAGAGAGAGAGAGAGAGAAGTGGAAAAGATCTCGAAGCACGATTGAAAAAAAACGTTGCTGTCCGGCGAAGTTGAATGGATTGTAACATGTGTGAACGTTCATTAGACCCCCCGCTAGATTGATTCGGGAAGATAGAAACGACCGCGAGAGAGCCCCCGGGCATTGTGTGTGTGTGTGTGTGCGTGTGTGTAAGAGTAGCGGGAGGAGCCGGAGAACGTGTCCGATTGACCGATCGCCCGAAGGTAATGAGGCGTAGTACGTCTTTGCGGCAAGGCGTGAGGAGATCACGAGAAGTCCGAGAGAGAAATAGAAAGGAAGAGCGAGATAAAGAGCATGGTCAGAAAACAGCGAGAGAGAGAGAGAGAGAAGGATAGAGAGAGAGAGAGAGGGTTCGAGAAGAGTTGACCACGTTGCTGCCGACTCTATTCATTGTTCTTGTGGGCTCAAATTGTCTCGCGGGGCTCGAAAGAAGAAACAGAAGAGTTCTCTGGCCAGGAACGAGCATGACAGAATTCCCCGGTGTACGGCTAGCTCCGAGTACCGTTTTCATCAAAAAATTCAAAATTATTCGGTGAAAAAAGAAATGTTCATTTTTTTGTAGATAATTTATAATTATTTAATTAACTATTATTATTAATTATTTATTATTATTTTTATTGATATTATTGTTATTATTATTATTGATATTATTGTTATTATTATTATTATTGTTATTATTGTTGTTGTTGTTATTATTATAATTGTGCCAACGATATTCCGAAATAATTGAAAATTTTCAAAACAAAAATAGTCTTTTTTCTAATCAATTTTTCGTCCATTTAAATGGTCAATCACCGTCCCGTTTGGCTCATAAGCCACGCTGACGCCGATCGCCTCGAGGAACGTAGGATTTCATTCACTATTCACCGTTCGTTGAGAAGAGCTGCCGCGACTTGGCAGCCGCACAGGCCGCGATGACTTACAAACCGCCGGGCGCTGTTTTGCCACGATTAGTCCCGAGACGATCTCGAGAAGGCGTGCTAACCGAGAGAACCTCGTGGTCATCAGCGTTACCGGTTACTTCTTCTCCGTCCTTTTTACCCTTTTTTTTTTTGTTATCCTCCCGTAAACTCTCCGCGAACGAATAAGGTCTGGAGCGTTAATTCTTTCGATTTTATTTGTAAATACGTTAAGTGACGATTAGTGTATTTTCCAAATGATGAAAAATTATTATGCAAATTGGGGAAAAAAAGAAACATTTTTAATGATTTTTTTTTAACACGTTTGCCGAATCGCTTGAGATGAAAAAAATTATATTAACGGGCTATTTCGCTCTCTGTGTATACGATCGTTGATCAAAATCGGCGATCGTTAAATCTCGACTTTATCGCTTGATCGATATAAGAGACACGTATACAACACGCGAGTAACATCTATAACGGTCATCCATTGTACTTAACACCCATTGTGTTTCGCAAAGATTTTCCGCCGCGAAAGCAAATATAATACATCGTAAAAGTACGCGGATACAATATTTTCGTGCTCATATTTTATAACATTTTAGTGATTCATCGTAGACAGTGCGGATATGCTGCTCGTGCAGTAGATCGTTTTTGCTATTCCAATTTTTCTTTCACGTCGTAAATAAAGGCCGAGCGATTCATCATGGTCGTAGCTCGTTAACATAAACCATATGGACAAGTTAGACGCGCGAAGAATATTCGCGCATAGATTTTAATCACGGCAAGGTCGATCCAAATTCTTATTATTTTTCAATTCAATTATTTTTATCGAAATATCGTCCCGTTAGATCGATCTTACAGACATTGATCTCATTATCAGTCCCATATTTAATCTCGAATTCTTCGAACCCCGACAAATTTCGATACTGATTAACTTGATATAAACAAAAAAATATTAATTATTATTACAAAAAAAATATTACTAGTCGATTCAATATGCAAAATATCTAATCAACAAGACTCTAGAATTAAGCAAGTCTCTACAATTGAAGAAAAATGTAAATATTTCAATATCCTATATATTTTCTCCACTGTCACGTAACATTTTGCCCTTTATCACCCTTAGACTTGCGGCGACGCGAGAAATCTGACAGGACGGTAGGTATCGACTGTGTCGCGAATGCATTAATAACTTCACAAGGAGGATCACGCCGTGGCGCATTCCTGAGAAGGAAGGCCGAGGGGTCAAGGGGGGGGGGGGGGGGCGAGAGAGAAAGACAAAGAGAAAGAGAAAGAGAAAGACAAAGAGAAAGAGGGATGTAAAATTTTTCGTCGCATCTTATTATATCTAATGCGACATGTATGTATATACGTTCGACTCGTTGAAACTCGCGAACCCGTCGTCGTTGTCGTCGTCGTCGTCGTGACGTCCGCCTACTATGAACTCGCTCGAGAGTTCTCTTGGTGATAGTACCATAGGTCACGCCTCTCTATGCTGCCGCGGGATAATGTCGAACGACCGTAAATTATGGCGAGAATTCTCAGCTCGCTCTCTCTCTCTCTCTTTCACTCTCTTTCACTCTCTTTGAGAGAGAGAGAGAGAGTGAGAGAGAGAGAGAGAGAGAGAGAGAGAGAGAGAGAGAGAGAGAGAGAGAGAGAGAGAGAGAGAGAGAGAGAGAGAGAGAGTGAGGGTGGGGAGAGAGAAACGATACGATAACGTGGGAGTCGCGTAACCGTGCTCGCTATATCGCTTTTAGCTGCTGCTGCTGCCGCGGCTGCTGCACCGCTCGCTTCTCGTTTTGTTTTTCAACGAAGGGGGTGACTCGTCCGCGGACTTTCCCCGTTGTGTGTGCGCATGCCACGTTCGTTACTTAGCCCGGAGCCCTCTCGCGAAATGTCTCTCCCGTACGGGAGAGCGCGGGTGTCGATTCGACGCGGCCCCGTTCACGGTCTCTCTCTCTCTCTCTCTCTCCCTCTCTCTCATCGCGAGCTCGTCTTACGAAACTCTCATCGCGGCATGAGACGAACAACTTTTCAACTCGCGCGAAGGAGGAGGAGGAGGAGGAGGAGGAGGAACAGGGAGCACCCACGAAATTACGCGAATCATTTGAGACGGTCAACGTGCGAGGAAGGGATACGGGGGAGGGAGAAGAGAGGGGGGGGGGGGCGCGAGACTTCACAAAGAGAAGGCTCGAAGCAATCGACGTATAAGGACCCGAAGAAACATCCTTTAATTTTCTTCCTCGCGCTTTCACGTCTCTCCGCTCGCTTGTAATAAGCCCCCTTCGCGATAAATGAGAAAATAATACGCGTCATTGTCCGGTGACTGATTACGAGACGAAGCTCTCGAATGAAAAATCATCGATAATAATTTGAAAAAAAAAAAAAAACAAAAAAAAACAAAGAACAACAAAAAGAAGAATCGTATCGAAATAATAGCGCGATGAAGAATCATTGAAAATTACAAATATTATTGGTTCGAATAATTATCAACGATAATGACGATTATCGAATCGTATTGATATAATTAACGTCCGTTAATTATCTTCGTTAATTATTGTTTATTAATATTTTCGAAATATTCCACGATTTTTCGCGTATCTCCGTTAACCGGAAGTGAAAGGTCGTTGAATGGCCGAATTCGTATACGAGTGGGATAATTTTCGTCGATTCAGTTTTTTTTTTGTTTCTTTTTTTTTTAATCACACTCACTGGATTATATGACCCTATTGAATAATTCCTGGCTCGGTATAATTACTCCCTCGTGAATATACCCGTAATCAACGAGTTTCGGAAGTTCTCTCGTACGCGCGTATAATGGCGCCGTTTTTTTCCGCTTCTTCGTTCGCGTTTCGTCGCGCTCGTCCACGCATAAGCCTCGTATATATATATATATATATATATGTGACTATATGAAACGTGTGCTCTATATACATATACATAGATATATATATATTGGGTAGTAGGAACGTGAAAAAAAACATTTACGAGCATACTCTATAATCTTGGGAGGCCATCGTACTCTTCTCTCGCGTGGCCGAAGAACGTCCAGAAATCCACCTACGTCTCTCTCATTCGCTCATATTTTCTCGTCTCTGTTCTCTGTTCTCTCTCTGTTTCGCTCTTTCTCGACCACCGTGCGTGACCCCGGTTTGCGTTGCGGGCCGAATCACGACGATCGGCATCGGAGAAGCCGTTCTCGGACGTTCTTCACGCACGTATCATAGAAACAGCAGCTTAATGATCCATTATAAATACCTCGGTAAATCAATTTTTCGAGGAATATCAATTTTTCGAATCTCGACACAATCTTCCTTTTTTTTCCTTTTTTTTTTGTTTTTACTGCAAAATAAATAAGAACAACGGTCGATCTTGAAAGGATTGAAAAAAAGAAAATTAAAATAAGAAAAAAGAACGAAACGTTTAAAATAATTGGATTTGGCGATATTTTTTTAATTAAAAAACAAAACGATAAGAGAGTATCGATACGATTCGTTATTTCTTACTTCCGATCACGAGGTCCTCGAAAATTTAAAGAACATACATAAGTACGTGGAAGTCAGGGAATAATGCCGGGGATCGCTCGAGTCATTAAAGGAATCGCGCGGTGTGAAGAGGTCGTTGCTACCACGAATATTAAAAGGAAGGTATTGCCCATAGCGCAAGCGTACGGATACGCGTAACACGTACACGCGTGTTTATGTATATAAGTCATCCGGAAAGGAGACCACGTCGGCGAACCGGCCAACGGTATAACGCGGTAATGTCTCGCTGAAAATAATTTCTCCACGCACGGCAAAAGATTCGATTTGTACGAAACGAAATACGGCAACGCCCCTGCTATATCGATATTGCCATTTTAATTGGAACGGTCTAATTTTCACGATGACTGTCGAGAAGTTATCGAAACCTCGGAGATATTGAATTACGAAGGTTCGTCGAGAAAATCGATCCCAATTATCGTCAGTACAAAAAAGGAAAAAAAACGCTTTTTTTATAACGATAAAAAATAACTCGAGAAAAAAAAATACGAAATAACAATTATTTAAAATAAATACGTTTTTTTTCCATATTTGTCGGGATTTCGAATCGTCCGATAAATATCGATGATAATCGACGAACTGTCGTCCCATCGAGAAAAATAAACCTTCCTATATATACATTATAATATTAATACTTTTTCGTGTCGATATCACAAGCCTTTCGTCGCGCCTCGATTTAAATATCGCGTCTCATCATTTTTCGCGCGTCGAATGAAAAAGAAAAAAAAAGGAAAAGAAAAAATCTTCTCGCGAGTGTTGCGGGTCGATCTCAGCTACGGCGTTATAACGCGCGAGAGACGCGTCGATGTAGGTGACCTCGTATCTTAATTAACACGGGGGCCCGGACGCTGTGTTCGCCTCTTCCCGTATCGCCGAGAGCCAAGCCGAGCCGGGCGAAACGCGATACAGCGTCTTTCTTCCGTCGCGTCGTTGCACGTTCGGTATAAACAGCGGGGTCTAACTTTTACGACAGGATGACGACGAGGAAACGTGCCGCGCGAGCGAGAAAAAAGACTTTTGCGAACGTAGCTTTTGCTCGCGCTGCGACGATGCTCCGAATGTTATATTGGTGGTAAAAGAGAGCGAGAGCGCGAGGTACGAGATAGCTTCATTAGCACCGGATTATCCGCATAGTTTCTCGTTCATGCGTATATATATATATATATACACATAGTGTTGTATCCTTAGAAAGTCGCCGATGAGCCGAACGAGACGCTCGATCCTCGAACTCGATTAGAACGCATGCTATCTCATGTATATATATATATAGGTATATATGTATATATATAGGTATATGTATATATGGTAAATAGCTATATGTACTAATACACTAATGTATACACGTATAAGATGATCGGTATGTAACTATAGCAAGAGTGTAACGAACACGTCGCGTGGACTCTCGCCACACGTCCGATGACCTATCGATTTTCTTATCGCGAAACGATCCGCGCTCGAATCTCTCGCGCGCCGCTTTGAATTTACGCTTACGCCTCGCAGATTCTCCCAATGATCTTGCCATACGCGTATCGTACGTATCGAAAAGTCGTGGCAATACGGCCAACGACAGGTAACACGGACCACATCGAAGAATTTTCAAAACATTCTCATGGAGTGTTTATCGATGGGAAGTATTCGATTTTTATTTAATTGGGAGGGGGTAGCAAAAAATATATGTCACGCGTTATAAGATCGATCGATGCGAGAAGATGCGTGTTTCTTTGGAGAAATTGCGTATTCGTGTAAAACGCAAACTTTTGGAACTCGAAGACAGGTGGTCGCGAGTGAAAATACTTCGGTGATCCATTTTACCCAACTTCGTGGCTTTGATATGTGGTTTGTGTGTGTGTGTATGTTTATATTTTTAACACAAATCGCGGGAATCTTTAACGCGCGAAGCGTTGCGATCGCTGCTGCGCTTGAGCGTAGAAAGTGCAACTCTCGGCGCGCGCATTGATGATTCTTACCGATAGAGTAATTCGATATGGTGCAGAATATATATATACACCTTTTGCTTGTGTTGTAGGTGTATAATAGGCGGCCCGTTTCATGGTATTTTTCGTTCCTATACATATTTATATATATTTATATATCTATATATCTATATATCTCTATCTTTCTCTCTCTCTCTCTATATATATATATAGTTATAGTTATAGTCGAGTCGTGCAAGAGGAAGATCGCCAAGACGAACAAACGTTAATGCAGGCAAATAATAATACGCCTATCGAAACGACCTTTAGCTCCTACTTTGAGTTAATTATGTGTCTAATGGGAATGTAATTGATTTTTTATCGACGATTTTTCATACAATTTTTCTTTTTCTTTTATAGAGAGATTTTTGTTTTCTTTATTATATATTTATTTATTTTTATTTTGTTTTTTTACGAAAAGTACAGAATCACCGAGGTGTCCGTACGAATGCACGAGAGAAGGTTCGGAGGAGAGCGCAACGCGCGCGCCTTTCTCCGCATTGCGCCTCTCTCGATGCACCTGCTGCTCCCTCTGGCTCTCTGCGGTTCACCGAGATCCGGATAACCGGCGTGTGGATACCATGAAAGTGCTCTCGTCCATGATATTATTTTTCTTCTTTTTTGCTTTTCGATTTTGTTTTGTTTCGTTTTCGTTTTTTTCTTTTTTTCATTTTCTTTTTTCACGTCTCAACTTATTTTCGAGGGTACCGTTCGTGTTTCGTGTCACGAAACGAAATGAAACGAAGATTCATTATTTCTCATTTATCGTTTCAATAAATTTCACCCTCGAACGTCTATTTTTCATTTTTTTCTTCATTCGATAAAAATTACCTCCAGATATCGATCGTTTCGTGAATTTAACGACGAATTTGTCATTATTAATGAACGATGTAACGAAACAATTTGAATTAATTCAATTGGAAAATTGACTTTTTAAATTTCTCCTTTTTTCCTGTCTCCGAAACACTCCAGTTTTCCATCCGGATTAGTCCAACCCGAGATCGCGGCCTCTTTCTTTCTCTCGCACCTGTCGATTTCGCGATCCCGACTCTCTTCACGATCGTAGCCCCGTGTATCGTTCATCGAGAAACAGACGCGCGGAAAGGTGCTCCGCCGCGCCGCCAAATATGCTGAATAAGGCCGCGTGGCGCTCGCCGATCGCTCGAGTCCATCTACGCTTCGGAGAAATAGACGCGGCTGCTCCGTCGATTCTACACATAAAGCTTTGCGAGTAAGAGTTGCGGCATAAAATTCTATGTCTGTCGCGCACGTGTGTGTAAAATAAACGTCGCGTATACGCGTACTTCGTAATAGGAGAGCGAGACAGAGAGAGAGACATGTGAAACGAAATTGCGACGACATCGAACGTCGTCGTCATTTAGCGATTACATACACACACACATACATATAATGTTGTAATTTAATCACAAGACGAGTGCCAGCTTTGTAATGTACGAGTAATTTAAATGAAGAAGGGGTGAGGGAGAGAGATCATGGGCGTACGTGTGTGGCCAGTTTGCCGATTTAGGAGAGGATTTTCCGTGCGAGACACTTATCTCTACTCTACCTGTTTATTTCGCGCACGCGTTCGTTTCGTTTTACCCGAGCGATGTGTCTCCGTGTCGACTGAAACTAGATTTCACGTATCGCTGGACGGAATGCTTCGTGATCTTTTTGTCCCTTCTTTTTGTTTAAAAAAGAAGAACCAGTTGATTAAATTTGATTCTCGATTTCGTTAAATCGAGAAAATGAATTATAATCAATTTTCCAAGTTGGAAAAAATGGTGATCGATCGCGTTTTAACGCGGGCAATTACTTTTTTCTTCCTAAAATTTCGTTTCGTTCGTACGGAAAATCAGGAGGTTCGACGAGACGTGAGATTCGAAGGAGGTCCAAAAATAGCCGATTGTCCCTCTCTCGTTTCGGAACTGTTCGAACCCGCATTCGCGTCGTGATTCGCTTTTTTTTCTTCTTCTCTTTCTACCGGGCGAGTTCGAGGTCAGTCTTCGTTTCGAACGCCTTTTTTTAGATCGACGAGACCCCGCTCACCCACGGTAGGTCCCTTTTTCGGTCCCCTGTCTAACTTTTCGCTTTCGTCCGAGAGCGTGACTCTCCCCACTCCTTGGGCTCGTCGCGTCGATCAGACAGCCCAAAAAACGAGATCGCGTGTCAACTTTTACCATTCGCTCGAGAATATATACAAAACGAACGTAATTTGTAGGAAAAAACGAAAAAAAAACAAACAAAAAAACAATATCCCGATGTCAGATCTCTCTCAAATTTTCTTGCGATCGCGATAAATATCGTAATCGTTCGCGAACATTTGGAGAAACGAGCGACGGGCAAACGTTTCAGTTTTGCGCCAATTACGATTCGTCACTTTCACTGATGAATGTGTTTTTGTTTTATTTTATTTCCACGATGAACGGATTATTATCATTTCTTTTTTTTACCGTTATTATCATTGTTATTGTGTATCTTTCGGAGCTGAATTATATATATATATCGTCTTCTCTCGCATCGAAACCGCACAACAGGAAACCCGAGAAACGGAGCGAAGAAAAGAAATCGTCTCACGCACGAGCCCGAGGCCAAATTAGCTTAGGGAACTGCGAAAAAAGAGAAGACGAATCCGAAAACAATACGTCTCGATGATGAAAACAACGAAAAAAAAATAATAATAAATAACGCGATTCCTATTTTCCCATACGTATTAGCCAAAATGCTCGTTATTCCGTAACGTGATTAGTTTACGGTTTTTTTATCTTTTTTTTTTTATTCACTCCGATGTGAAAACGTGGAATTTATTTGTTTTTTGTTTCTGTTTATTCCTTTTTTTACGACACTCGTGCGAGAACGCGTCGCGATGTTTAATTCATGTATATCTACTCTCTAAAAGGGTGAGCGATAGGAAAGTCATATCTACTGACGAACGTCGGACGAATCCAACAAACCCGGAGGGTCTCGATTACTTATGTAGAACTGTTTATACACGGGACTTTCCGTCTCGAATCCACGACCTGACCCGTATTAACCCCGATTTTATCCAAAAAATATTGCATAATCTTTAATTTCGCAAATAGGAAAATCGAATGATAAAAAAAGTGAAATAATTGTAAATTTTAAGAGGAAAAATATCGTTCGATTGGGAATAATCGAAGAGGTTTGAGGGATCGGAAATATCGATCGTAAAAAATGGATCGATTTATCACGAAACGCCCCGTACAACAATTTGTAACAGGTACGTCCACTTCGGCATCAATAATGTCTTCATCTATGCATCCCGTCCGGCTAACAAGATACTCGATACCGATAACAATACGATATTTCGTTTGATCGTCGCGACCGGCAAACGAAAAGGTCGACCCAAATACTTCGCGGCACGTACCGTAACAACAACAGCCGGAGATCCGGCATTAGTGTTGTTTTATCTGTCGAGGTATCGCAGAGTTCACGTCGATGTTCGGTACCGAGGTACTCGTTGGCGGAGATCCGCCGTTGGAAACTCTCGTGACGAGTTAACTAGCTAACAAGCTGTACACAGTGTTGGAGTTATCGGGACTCACGCACTCTCTAACCGGTCGATTTGGTGATCAATTTTTTTTTTAATCGTCTAAATTCGACTTTTACAACTTTATCCATCAGTTTACAATGGCCTATTGTTTAAGCAAAAAAGAATCAAGAAAAAATGATTGGAAAAATGGAAAACTACCATCGACAAGTGCTAAAGAAAAATTCGAAAACGATTTTTGAGAAATCGGTGGTAAAAAATTTGTTTGCGAAAAACAGCCTTAAAATAAATCAAGGAAAAAATGGACGATGGGATGAACTTATTGTTCGATCAAAAAGAAGTCGAGAAAATTCCTAAAAAAACGGAAAACTACCCTCGACAAGTGCTAAAGAAAAATTCGACAAAGATTCTTGAGAAATCGATGGTAAAAAATTTGTTTGCGAAAAACAGCCTTAAAATAAATCAAGGAAAAAATGGACGATGGGATGAACCTATTGTTCGATCAAAAAGAAGTCGAGAAAATTCCTAAAACAATGGAAAACTACCCTCGACAAGTGCTAAAGAAAAATTCGAAAAAGATTTTTGAGAAATCGATGGTAAAAAATTTGTTTGCGAAAAACAGCCTTAAAATAAATCAAGGAAAAAATGGACGATGGGATGAACCTATTGTTTGATCAAAAAGAAGTCGAGAAAATTCCTAAAACAATGGAAAACTACCCTCGACAAGTGCTAAAGAAAAATTCGAAAAAGATTCTTGAGAAATCGATGGTAAAAAATTTGTTTGCGAAAAACAGCCTTAAAATAAATCACGGAAAAAATCGCCAATAGCACGAACCTGTTGTTCGAGCAGCAAGAAGTCGAGAGAATTCCTAAAAAAATGGAAAACTATCCTCGACAACTGCTAAAGAAAAATTCGAGAAAGATTCTTGAGAAATCGACGGTAAAAAAGTTGCCTGCGAAAAACAGCCTTAAAATAAATCAAGGAAAAAATCGACGACAGGACGATCGATGAACTTTCTAAAAAAGAAATATATTACATACGTGTATATATATATATATAGAATCGTCCGTGCGAAGAATGAGCCAACGTACATTATACATTACGTTACCAACGTCGAAGGTTGTTCACCGCGATGCGAACCTGTGCTGCTCGTCGAACAAACGACTCACGAGTTTTACTAGCCCGAGTTTACATTAGCCGTTGCCGATGCTCGTCGTTCTTCGCTGTATCACCTCTCTTACCTTCTCGCACCTGTTCGACACACACGTGTCTCATTCTCTTTATATAAAGAGTGGCCAGTGGCCACGAGCGAAGGTCACTCTCGTACGGCGATGAGGTCTAATCGAGCGAGCACACATGTCGTACAAACCGTGTCTCGTCATCCCGTCGTGAACGAACGAGTACACGCGAGACGAAACGAAGAATTCGAGAGATAATCGAGAAAGAATAAGTTTTTTTCCTTTATTTTTCACTTTCCGTCATCTTTTCCCTCTGAATTTTTCGCAGCTGTTATTTCTCCGTCGAGTCGTCGTCTTCATTCATTCACGCTCGTCGACTTCCTCGAGGTAGGACTTGTCAATGGACTTGCTAATAACGATGTATCGACGCGAAATCTCCCACCGTTGTGCACAAATGCGTCGAGTCGATAATCGATCAATTATATTCGATCGAATCAAGATATTCTCCCATCGTGATTCTTTTTTTCCTCGGTGCAAGATCGACCTATCGCGACGATGGAAAGCAGGGGAGTGTCTTATCGGCTATCGCTGCTTAGAATTAATTATCATCACGGACGTAATATCGTCCAGCTTCTTGTCTCGTTTTCTCTCTCGCAAGAGATAGAAAAACATACAGAGAGAATGAAAGAGAATAGAATAGCAAAATTTATGAAGCTGCTTTACAGGCTGACGCGCGTTAATGGCAAAAGGAAAATGTACAGTTCTAGAGAGGAATTGGCAAATGAAACGACAAGCTATCGTGACACGAAAGTAAAAGTTCCCCAGCTGGATGAGAAAACACGGAGTTCGCCGTTGGTCGGTCGGTCGGTCGGTCGCATGCACGGAGGTCTCCTCTGTCTTATTATTATTATTATTATTATTATTATTGTTGTTGTTGTTGTTATTATTATTATTATTATTAATATTATTATATATATGCGCTCATAGTCGCGATTATGAGGAAGCCAGGAACGAGGATCGGCGCGACGTGTTTTTATTCTTCGCGAGATAGCGGCTACCCGGCGAGCGAAGCTAGCCACACTACGAGAGCATGGACCGTGAACACGAGCCGGGTTATTATAAATTAACGTACGATATCGCCCAAGTGGTTCGAGTCTCCGGGTAACGCGTGCTTCCACTTATGGGACATTCCGTGCAAAATTCATCGCCCTTGGAATTCTCCCACAATTTGTTAAGAAAATTTATCGTAACTCTGTACAACGTTCGACCATCGAACGTTTCCATTCCACGCGATCGTTCTAATGTCACAAAAACCCCTTGAAAATAAAACCCAACAAAATTTTTGTTTTTCCATCAAATTTGTATGACAAAAATATTAAATTAATCGATCGTTTTTTAAATATTTTCTTTCCATTTTCAAGAGACAGCACCAATTGTTATTAATCTTCTGAAAAACATCGAAAAGTCTGAAAAAACATGGGATAAATAAATTTTTGTTTTTCGTATATTTTGGATCTATTTTACGTCGAAAGGCTGTCATAGTCTCCGTATAACTGTATAGATATAAACTATACACATATATGAATATAGTTTACAATTTTTGTTTTTCTATCAAATTTTTATTACAAAAATATAAATTAATCCATCGTTTTTTAAATATTTTCATTCCATTTTCAAGAAACAGCACCAATTGTTATTAATCTTCTGAAAAACATCGAAAAGTCTGAAAAAAACATGGGATAAATAAATTTTTGTTTTTCGTATATTTTGGATCTATTTTACGTCGAAAGGCCGATATAGTTTCCGTATAACTGTATAGATATAAACTATACACATATATGAATATAGTTTACAATTTTTGTTTTTCCACCAAATGTTTATTACAAAAATATTAAATTAATCTTACGTTTTTTAAATATTTTCATTCCATTTTCAAGAAACAGCACCAATTGTTATTAATCTTCTGAAAAACATCGAAAAGTCTGAAAAAAACATGGGCAAAATAAAATTTTGTTTTTCGTATATTTTGGATCTATTTTACGTCGAAAGGCCGATATAGTCTCCGTATATCTGCATAGACATAAACTATAAACATATATATATATATATATATGTGTATGTGCGTGATATACATCACGCGGTGTAATCGATTGTTGGAGTCCCGAGTCGCGGGCGGCCTGCGGGACGTTCGTCCCTGATTACAGAGCGTTCACGCGGTCGCAGGTAGATTCACCGACCGGTGCAATGCGCGCGACTCGTGCAGTCGCATAGATATACGCGCGGTTAAACTCGCATAAGCACGCCTTACATTTGTTTTATGCCGCTGCGCCATATTCCTCGTATCCATCGCAGCGACACACACGCGTATATAGCGAGACACGTATGTACATATAATGAATATGTATGCGAGTGCAGCCTCGCCCATACAATGTTCGCCAGAAAGAAAGAATGAAAGATAGCGGAGACCTCGGGGCTCCTTGTAATATCGACCATGAATTGCGTACGAATAGAGGCGTTTTAAAATTGTCAGCTCGAATATAAAGTTTATCCCACGTCTTCTTATATAAGAGAAATTTCTCTAACGAAAGACGTAAAAATTTTATCCTATTCGTGATAAAATCAAATGTTGGATAAAAAAAAGAAATAAATTATTTGCACTAATTAACGCCGATTAACGTATTGATTAATAACGAAGAATTAACGTTTACCAAGGAGATATTTAAATAATACTCCAATGAAATATCGTGTTAAAAATGTCCGACGAGTCGTGACGCAAATCTGAAAAAAGGAAAATATCATTCGACAAAGATATAAAATGAAAACACTGAAATAACGAGCACTCGAGCGGAATAAAGTGCTCGAAGACTCATTTGCACTCACTAATACGTGAATAGGTCGCATTCTTGAAGCTGATAAAAGCTCTCGGCCGATTATACGATCAGATATAATCAATGAAATTCTCCCTCGATATCGAACGAATTTCATTTTTTTCACGTATCTCTCGGTAACTTACGATTCGAATTCCAGGAGACACCTGACGTCTATACGTACCGCTAGAGTGTCTTACTTTTGTGCTCGGACATCGGATATTTTAATTGGATGCAGTCTCGCGTTTCGTTTGATAAAAATAATAGAAATAATAATAATAATGATAAAAGAAAGAATATTAATCGTATAATGGAGCGTGAAAACCGGCGGTCGCCCCGGGCAGGGCAAACGAAACGGAAATTGGTATATACCGACATTTATTATGTATAGCAAAGATCAGTCTAGTTCCGAGAGAGAACTATTCGAGATATATTAGCATACGACGTACACATAGCGTGAAAATGTAATTCCTCGCTTGATATACACCTACATATATATATATATATATATATATATACGGATATGTAGGTATATTTTATAAATATACATATACGTCTCTCGTAGAGCCAGTAGCATGCATCCGTGTCTACCCGTCTCATTTTAATAGATGAATAGCGAGAATTTATTAAATTACAAGACACGCGCTCGGGCCAGTCCCCTTTTAGCTATCGAGCCAAAGATGGGGCAATATGGTCCACTTTAATAATTTTGCCTGGAATTTATATGAATATTCACGTAAATTGTAAAAATTTTGAAAAAAATAGTCGATCGGCTTTTCGTACTATCGTCGAAAAAAATTAATTAACGCGTTAACGTATGAATTTGTTTGTGTTTTTGGAAGTTAATTTTTTCGTTAAACAGCCCTGTTCTATCTCAGCCGTCTAGGCCATATTACCCCGTTCTCTTGTTGTTGCCACGACGAGAGAGTCTCGTCGTCGTTTCATCAATTTGCATATGATACGTACGCGTTTACGTTCGTGCAATAACGTTTCTAACTTTCATCGTGACGCACCGTGCATTCACGAATATAACGCGAATATATAATCGAGCGTTTGTCTTGTTCGTAGATCGATATCGGAATTAATCGAATTTCGCGGGACGAACGTTCAGCTTGGAAGGAATAAAATATCAGGGATATAAAATGCCGCGTACTCGAGAAATAATTCGTTGTTTTTTTTTTCACCCACCCTTCCCTCCGGGCAAGTTTGGAAAGTATCGCGAGGAGAAATAATAATTCTTTTATTCGCCGAAATTTTTCAAATCGTGCTGATCTCGGTCGTTTTATCGCTTCTCTGTAAAGTACGATATCGCCAAGTCTCTCACGAAATATACAATGAAAGGAGGTACACTCGAGAGTCTGTGTCGTACAAGAGATGCGATAGTTCGACGACGAGGGAGAAGTCTCGACGTAAATTCGAGTCTCTCGTTCTCACTCTCTCTTTCCTTTGCCCTCGTCCTCGCCGACTCCGGCGATTTATCGAACCACATTTTTTGCTCTCTCTCTCTCTCTTCGTATCCTGGCAAAAAAAATAATTCTCGTGAACGAACATCGATGAAAAAATGGGTAGGGAGCGACGTGTGTGGTCGCTCGATGGACGCTCGTACGTAACTTAGAAGAGCGGGGAGAAGTAAATGAGCGATAAGTGCGAAGTGAAGGGAGGACATATTTTACGCAAAATGTACTTGCGACGTGGTGCGAACGAGCCACGAGCACATTAGAGAAGCTTCCTGTGGGTCTTTAAAAAAAACCTGATTTCTTATTAAGCGTCGAGGAGAGACGATTAATTACATAAAATTGACGATGTTTCATGATTCGCTTCTTCAAAGAATCTTAAATTAACATTTCGACTACGTTTTAATTTGTTTTTATCACAACTAAGAACTGAAAGTGTTTCATGTACTTTTGTATTTACCAAACTGTTAATGAAATAAAAGAAAACAAAAAATTGTGTAATCAAATATCAAAAATTAACCCTCATCCCTCGTAAACAATTTGACCTGACTCAGAAATCTAGTTACTTTCGTCCGAGTTACATCGTTCTCAATTTACTCGAAGCTTATTCCAGGTACTGCACTAACCAGAATAATAATAATGAGTCTAGTGCAAGCGTGCACCACTTCCCAGAGACGAGGTAGTTCGTGTAAAACTGCAACATCATAATTACTGTTTATATGCAAAGCGTCTCAGCGAAATTTCTCATGACGACGAGGACAACGGCGACGTCGAGGCACTCTTTTATTTAATTAGGCCACTATGAAAAAAAAAAAAATAGACACACATATATATATATATATATATTTTTTTTTTTTCTTTTTTTGCATATATATATGTTGGCGCAGGAGTGTAATAATAGCAGAAGTCATTCATACGTGCAATTCCATCTGGATTACCTTCTCAAGAAGACTGGACTATCTATATTGGGTACCCTGGCTACAAGCCAGGCCCATTTGCTCGGTACGAAACGATATTACACACGCCCCACTACGATCCAAGTAGATATTACTCTACGTTATATATATATAGGAGTATCAGATAATATGAAGTACATATAAAGTATTCGTGTGGGCAGTCGAACATGTTAACCGCAAGGATCCTTTCGTGTCTAATAAGAACACCGAAGAAAATATAATTACGTTAATACCTTCGGTTAATTATAATAAAATATCTTACAGATAATTGAGAATTTGAAGAAATCGGGGAAAGCTTGGGAACGTCATACATTCCCATATAACTCGCGCTTTTATTTTCGATTTCTTGCATGTATATACGTAACTGTATAAAAATGCATATATATATATATATATATATATATTGATGTGGGTTGTAGAAAAATCGTGTGTAGGAGCTGATTTCAACGATAATGCGAGGTAATCGCGAAAATTATAGTCGCATTAATAATAATGATGATACGAATCATACGTATGAGCATACACACGGAGCATGGGTCGTTAAGGATTAACACGGTCGATCGGAATTACGTCGATGGGATTAAAATAAAGCTTTGTGTATACGATGCGAACAAAAAATTTTATTTCACGAGAATTTGCGTGAATCACGAGGATATAAATATGGAAAAAATATCGAAATTTTTGGTGATAATTAGAAGCAAATTTAAGTTTCATCACAAAAACAATACTGAATTAACGACGTTGATAATAAATTGTCGTTCGATCGAAATTTTGGACGAGAATGTAAACGTCGTTCAGTGAACTGTTCAGTTTCCAGCTACCTTTTGGTATTCTCATGCTGCGAGGCTGTTTATTCGAAACATATGAGAACCTCTTTCATTCTCTCTCTCTCTCTCTCTCTCTTTCATTCTCACGATCGAAGAAGCTCTTACATAGTAACTAAACTAGTAGCAATACATATGTTAATTTCGAAACGAGTTCTCGATACACGAGAACTCGCCTTACGTGTCCCGGGCGCAAGTACGCTTTTTTTTTTTTTTTTTTTTTTTTAATAAAACGCACGAGTCGAACACACACGGTTCTCGAGTTTCGAACGATCGAGAGACGAGTCTCGGGACGCTAAGGATATCACGAAGCGAAAAGAAAGGAAAAGAACATCTAATTACAAATTTTCGCATTACTCGCCGATGATTAATGCTCGTTCCCAGAAGCTTTCGCCACGAGGAAACGAAAACCCCACGGCACAATCAATTCGTTCCTTCGCACGGTAAACTTTGTGAAAGAGTCGAAAGGATGAATAAATTTACAACAAAAATTGATTAGAACACGTGTAGGTACGAGAAAATCCGAAGCCATCCCCGATTTCCAAGTTCCTCGCCCGATCGAACGTTCGTTTTTTTTTTCCTTTTATTGATTTTATTTCCCTCGTTTCCTTCAAAGCGCTAAACGAGGCTTTGATCGATCGGAATCATTTAACGAGTGCGTTTCTCAGCTTCTATAATGATCGAGGAAAACTGCGTCGAGAGAGAGCGAGAAAGAAAGAGAGAGAGAGAGAGAGAGAGAGAGAGAACTGCGTGAAATCGACAAATGCTACGAGGCTGCCGCTTTTGCCACACGGGAGATACGAGAACGCGAAATAAATGAGCACGCGCACGAACTCGCGTCCACGGTCAAGGCGTGGTTTATCTTATGGATATACTCACAAATATACATATATATAGCTATATCCACGTTATATATTCGTAGTTGCGTAGGGTAATCCTGATCAATTTTTGCTCTCTTTTTTCGCCCCTTTCACGGATAATTTATGGAATTCGCGGAATCATTGGTGGCGGATATAAATTTCTGTACGACGTAAATACACACGTATAAATATAAACATACATATATATATATGGCTTCGATTCCATAAAGGATCGAGTAGTCATCGAGCCTCGCGTATCTATTTACGTACGACTAAATTTAATTTGTAATCATGCGCATTCACGTAGAGAGAGCGCGTATGGACGGCCTTCTTTCATTGCTACGATCTCCGCACAACCGAAGTTCTAATTTCCTATATCACCATATTTGTTATAATTTCGCCAAAGGCGAGAGTTCGATCAATCGAAAGATCCGTTTATGCTGGTGCAGGAATCGGGCGAAAGTAAAATCGAGAAAAACAGAGGGGGGATGTCACTCTCTCTCTCTTTCTTTATTTATTTCCCTCTCTTTCTCTTTCTCTGTCTCACTGCGTGTGTGTATGTTTTTCTCGAAGTTTTTCTCGAATTGCTCGTTTCGAAGAAGGGGAAAATAATATCGAGTGTCGTGTTATGCTATGGTTGAATGAATCGACGTGGTCGTGTGCAGAGGGTGAGTGCCCTTTTTCTTCTTTCTCGCAGCCCCCTTTCACGGCTAATTCTTGAATCGCATCTAGACATGCTTTTCACTATATCACGGCTTATGGGACTTTCGATGAAATCGAACGAGCGCAATCAGGGAAAATGGGGGAAATAGAGCGCATCGCGATCAGAACGAGAAGGGCGAGTATGAGGGGGCGGGAGAGGATGCAATTGCATTATTTCGGGCACTAAAGTTCGTATGACGCATGGAAAAGCCTGAGCGAAATAGGATTTTCCATGCTACTCATAGGGGTTGATTTATATCAACCCTTTCGTTGCTTTCACAGGCTTGTAGCAAATTAAGGCTGAATTCTCTGAAAGCTTTTTGCTCTACGATGTTTCATCAAATTATCGCAATTTTATTTCTGTATAAAAATTATAATAATTAGGTTTAAGGGCTCACATTCTACTGAAATTTTAAAAAATTGATTTTTTTTACAAATTTTTATTCTTTATGCTTTTGCGAATCTTTAAAAAAAAAATCAATTGTACTCCGTTACAAAGTTATAGCAATAAATGTGACCGGACATCGGGTTGAGACGGCTACCTCGCTAACTATGGCACGTCCCTCTCGACAGCTACGTTTCGTATTTCTTTTCTTCGCAAAACTTGGGTTTCTTAAAAACCAAGATCGTTTATAGGACTTTATAGAAACTAGAATTGATAAGAGATTGCAGAAAACCATAAAAAACACGAAAATCGAAGAGGAAGAAGGTGTACGGTACGAAGCTGGAATGGGAGACTAGCCGTAAATTCACGTTTTACCTACCAGAAACTTTAAAAGCGTTTTTCTCGAAACTAAGTTTTTAGACACGGTCTGCACGATAACTCAGTCAATTTTTAATATTGTCTAACTTCTTTTTTATAATCTTAATAACTATTTCCTCTATAGTCTGTCGAGAGAATTTTTGAATTTTCTGGTTGGTAAATTTTTTCTAAATTATTAAACACTCATTTTTTCTTTTTAAATTGCATACTAAAGTTTGAAGTACTGTCATTTTTTTATTTTTGACAAAACAAAAAATGTCTCTCCGTCAAACTATAACTACTACATTTCTTTATTAGATTCTGCTTTATTTTTGCAAATTGGATCATTTTTGGTGAAGTTAAAACATAATATTAATATTTAAAACAAAAAAATCCTACAGTTGAAAAGTCAATAAAAAATGTGAAATCAGACAATTTAATTTTTTTCTCACCATATAACATATATAATCATTTTTCAAATTTACTCAGTTTTCAACACCCGTAGGTATCCATGAGCCCTTAATTTCTGTTAATTAGCGACGAGAATCATTTTGTTATTTTCACACGTGATTCGCATTTCTAAGAAAGTAAATACGTTCGTTGGGATAAATTTCTCGCGACAGGGTCTCACGGACCCCCAGGATTTCCCGTCACAACGAGATCTCTGTTTAAGGGTGGTTGAAGAAACTGAACGGTGATGTCTAATGGCAACTCCGTTGGCGCCGGCGAACGAATGCCGCATCAGTGTCAGCCTCGAGTAAGGCAAACGAAGCTGCGAGTACGAAGAGAATCCTTGCCTTGTGTTCTTCTCTCGAGGCCTAGAGAAAAGAGACGCGCGTTGAGATGAAAGATCGTTCATTCGCAACGAGATACGTGGATCGTGCTATTAATATACTCTATAAGCATTTCTCGCCCTCTCCATAGATCGCGGAACATGACGAGTCGGCTTTATTGTATGGCGCCACGGCAAAAGGATCGCGGTCGCGAAGATGAGCGATTCTCGATGATTTTATCACACGCGTTTTATATCTATAGCGAATCTCGAACATTATTCACGATCATCATGAGAAAATAAACCGCGCCGTGTGTCCTAGTGAGGAAGCTCGATTCTGTTTCATCTCGTTCGTTTGATCGAGTCAAAGATGAAACGTTCTTCTCGTTCTTTTTTTTTACTCGAAAATAAAATTCTTATCGCTCGTTTTTCACTCGAAAATGAAAATCTCTCTTTTTAATTAGTAATAAAATTAAATATTTTTTGGACGTATTTGGATAAAAGTTGGATGGAAATGTAAAAAGAAATGTTATCGACGCGTTTTCTCCCTATGTGACAACTGCGACGGCTTATTAAACGATTCAAGTCCGGTATGAAAACGTATCTTCGAAATTACGTATAAATCCTTCGAGGTCTTTATTACGGCCGATCGAATGATGTACGAGCGTTTAAAGCGCGTAATAAACGCGCGTATGCGCGAATTTTTAATTTCGTCGTCTCTCGTCCAAGTACGGGAGACGCGAGGACAGGCATTATATTTTGGAGTAAGTAGAATGTTTTTCGGACATCGTAATACGACGAGAGAGAGAGAGAGAGAGAGAGAAAACGAAATAAATTACGTACCGAAGTTCTTTTTTTCATAAGAGTTATGCAAGTCCTCTTTCGTTGTTGCTGGCCATTGCAGTTGGTCGTAAAAACGACGTGAAAAGAGCGCGCGTAAATAAATCGCCAATTTTACGTGTCGGCGCGTATACGTATAGACGACGATGCCATGGGCACAAAATAATGTTTATACGTATAAAGTAAAACTGGGAAATATGGACCATTGGAAATATATCCGTCAAAATATTGACATTATAACAAATAATTAAATATTTAAAATAGTCAA
The DNA here is from genome assembly GCA_951802705.1 of Netelia virgata. NCBI lineage: Eukaryota > Metazoa > Arthropoda > Insecta > Hymenoptera > Ichneumonidae > Netelia > Netelia virgata. The sequence continues at coordinate 44,324,118 of OX637865.1, read as the reverse complement.
ATTATAATTATTCTTATACAATATTCATTATCAATTATTTCTTCACTCTTTCGTCATAAAATTAACAATAAAATTAACCCGTCTAAAAATCCCATATAATAATTTTTGTCACTAAATCAATTATCGTGATTAACAAAAATTCAATCGGTGTGAGATTTTTATTAATACAAAAAATTTAATTAATTCGAACGAAAATTCGTCTAACCGGTCGTTTCCAGGAAAATGATCAAATGCATTTTAGCGATCTGGGCCATATTCCCCCGACTTTGATCATCGTGTATTTACAGCATAGTCCGGCCCGTGACCAATTCTCGACGGTGTTGTAATCGAGCGTGGCCTCTTCCCGTCTTGCTTTTTCGACCTCTCTCGTATATATATGCGCAGATCGCCGAAACTGCGAGACGCGCCTTCCTGTGGATCTTTCGTCGATGGTGCAACCAGGTGGTGCGAAATCGTGGTCAACATTTTATATATATATATATATATAGAAAGGTATATAAACGCGAAATGTTTTCAATGTAACGGTCAGTCTGATAGTTTCAAATTTGTGGTATACATGTAGAAAGAGAGAGAGAGAGAGAGAGAGAAAGAAAGAAAGAAAGAAAGAGATAGATGTAGAGAGTGTGTTTCTTGCATGAGAGTGAAACTCTGGCCACATCGAGCCACGAAATTCGGCACTCTCGTAGTATCTCTCGAATACTTTACTATAACGTACGTGATATACCGACCGGGCACGTAAGACACTCCGAAACTCGCTACGTAAGCTTGTTTTTTGTCTTCCCCAAACGCATTCTCTCTACGTTTCGACCGTTGCCCGAAATAAAAGAAATTTATTTATAACAAACGGAAAATTGACCGATATAATACGAAATTTATGATAAATATTTAACTCGCGAAAACAATGAGTTGTTGTGTAAATCTTGAAATTGTAATCAAGAGTATCGCGTTTCAGGTATAATTTATTACGAAATCACGCTGAATTACTCGAACGATTACGATAAGGGGGGAAAAAATTGCATTATCTCGCGCATGGCATTATTATCCTCGAAGGCTAATCACCATCCTTTCTATACAATTCTCATTACGCGATATCGTTTTATAGACGAGTCGCGCGTAAAACGAGTTTCACGAATCTTTAGAACGGTCTCGCCGATGCCCGAGATTAATCGCGAGAGAAAGGGAGGGGGACTGTTCGTACCGTTATGCGGTATTATCATGATTATTAGAATCTTTATAGCGAGTATGACGGAGGGGTTCGAGGGATGAATGAAGCAAGGGTGGTTGAATTCCCCTTTATATGAGAGTAACCGGCGATATAGCTCTTTCGGTTCGTGTATATACGCCTATATAAAGTTTGCACGCTATATAGTACGCTTACTCCCCCGAGAGTGAGCCGAGATGATAGAAAGAGAGAGAGAGAGAAAAAAAAGAGAGAGAGAACTAAGGGGGCGCGAGATCAGAGTCAGGGTCGTTTGCATTTCCCTCTCTCTCTCTCTCTCTCTCTCGTCTCTCCGAACATTGACTGGGCGTATGCTTTACCTCTCCTCGTTTTTCCCCTTCGTCTAAACGTCCCCATGGAAATTCCCACCCACACATAGAATCTCATCGAAAAAGCCTTTCTATACGAGATTTCTCGATCGTACGCTATATACATATATATATATATATAACGTATGTATGTTCTGCGCTAGAGCAAAGTTACGTTACATAGACAACGCTCAACGAGAAACTCTCTTTCATAGATTGAAACAGCTGTCGACCAAAATCGCCTTTCCTCCGTCTCCTCGGACCCCTCGCACTTTTTTTCAACATCGAGTTATATATATATTCCCTATACGTTATACAAATAGTGCGTAGGCGGATTCTCATCTCTTACTTCGGAGATTTATACGCGTCGCTCTTCTACTTTTAACCGTTCTTCCGGTACTACAATTTTTATTAATGTCAATATATCTGTATATGTATAATATGTGGACGAATAATTTTTTATTCATACACATGTAAAGATACATCGGTATGGATACAAGTGTGTAGGTTTTTTTTTTCTCGAGCGATACAGAGTGCATCGAATACAAAACAGACGGGAGATAAAGAAGCGCATTGGAGCGGCATGATATTTTGACAGCTGGCTGTTCTCTCGAAGCGTTTCTTACATAGACTCGTTGCCAGCTTACAGTTCGGCGTATCTTTATCGTCGAGCCTTTTTTTTATCAGGAAAAAATAGACGTTTGACTATTTTATCGCTGCGTTTCTTTCACGCAAGAACGAACGACGAGTCGCACGTGCGTTAAACAAATTTTTCGAAATTTTGTTATTCTTACCAATAAAAATTCGACGATCGTTGTCTAGATCGACGATTTTTGTCAAATTAACATTTATATATATTTAATGTCATTCGTATATTTTTCATCCAAACCTCTTCTTTTTTTATAAAAATTCAATTATTGGGCAACATAAATCATTTTTTAAATCGCCAAATTTGCGAAACGTACGCGGCGAACGATGCGTGCCGTATGAGACCGATCGCGGCTCGGGCTTCTACGACACGCGAGAGTGCCATGCCGGTTTTTCCTCCCACCCCGTTTTCATACACAATTCGAAAATGTGAGCGTGGCTAGGCGCGTGTGTGAGTGCGAGCTCGAGAATTCAACGGCGTGGCCGGCTGACTGCCTTGCGACTGTCGCTGCGCCATGAGACTCTCCCCAGCATCGTCTCGTCGTCGTGGAGCAATATCCACATACATAGAGAAAGAGAGAGAGAGAGAGCGAGAGAGAGAGAGAGAGAGAGAGAGAGAGAGAGAGAGAGAGAGAGAGAGAGAGAGAGAGAGAGAGAGCAGCGAGTTTCCCCGTGCACGATTCTCGTATCTCCCTACCGGCCTCGGCCCGGCTCGCGGAGGCTCCCCTCGTCAGTACGAGCCCGACGATCGGACTGTTCGCATCCGCAGCTCCATCTGCCGCGTCTCCAGCTCCGATTTCACATTCTTTTTTTTGTAACTTTTTATTCAACGAACTTTGAATCCCCGTGTCAATAATTTATTTACGTATTTTCGTTGAAAAGTTTCTCCATCACTGGCACATTACGAAAACGAACGAAAACAAAAACAAAAAAACATCGTAATTTTTGTTCCATTTTTCGTCAACTTTCGTAATTCGAGAGATCGAACGAAAATTGATCGAGGAAGGAGCCGAGAACTACCGGTGCGCGGAAAAATTAAATCGTCGTTAGGGTACCGGCAGTGACGTGAAAGTTCGAAAAATTGAACAAAAACTACCCTCGAAAAGAAATTACGAAGGGCGAAAGGATTAACGAGGATTTTTTTTGGCTTGTTTCTGGTTGAGAATTATCGACGATGAAAAAGTAAAGCAGAAACTCGGGGTGGCGATATTATCGGGGAGAATTTTTATTCCGGGGTCGTTGTTCGCGGGTGATAAAATAAGGGATGATTCAACGAGAGACCTCTGGTGAATAAATAATCGAAAGCGAGAAAGAACGAGGATAACGAGGATTCTCTTTGTTCCGGGTTGTGCGAAGGGAAAGAGAGAGAGAGAGAGAGAAAACTTTTCTTTTTTGGAGACTTTTTCACGTTCTCGATCGTCGCCTGGATTACGTCGCGAAAATAGGAGCAACCCCCTCGTCGCGACGAGAATCCCGGCGAGGCGTAGAAGCCGAAGGGGGAGAGTCTCGTGTGGTTATTCTCTCCGACATCTCGATCAATCTCGAGATCGTTTCGCGAGCTGATAAAAAAAACGAGAGCAAACATAAATAAATCGAGTGACAACGAAAAAAAATAAAAATAAAAATAAATAAAGAAATAAAAAAAATCGATTTTCGAAAAAAAAAAATCGAAATTTTTTCGTACACTGTGACCGAGTCGTACATTTGTGAATAACATACTATAAATAACGTTGTTTTATTTCATTCTTTGCATTATTATTATTGCATCGGTGCGTCGGCTGTGTGAAGATTTTCCTTTTTAACAAGGAGAGAAGCTTGGATATCAATCGCCAATCACTGGTGAGCGATTTTTTTTTATATTTCGAGAGTTTCGAAACTTTCGCGACGATGACATCGATTTTAATCCCCGAAACATTAAAAACACATTTTTCCGTTATTAAACGATTATATACAATTTTCCAATTTAATTTACTCTATATATTTGTCATAAAATTTGTTTGATTAATTTTAACGATATAAGAAAAAGAAAAAATGTGAAATACATAGAATAAATATTTTAATAAGACGGGACAAAATTAATTGAAAGTCCGTCATCGTCGCGAAAGTTCGTCAAATTATAATTAAGTATCACGAAGTTTTCTCGATTTTATATATAACGAAATTTAACCGTAACCGGACGATTTTACGACTATATTTATGAACTTGTCCCTGCGACGATAAGAATCTCAAATAAAACAGAACAACAACAAAAATCTCGATGTTTTGTTTTTCAAAGCAAATGTCCCAATTATCGGTAAATTCAACCTGAACTGGTAAAAACTCGTTATTAACGCAAATTGCGAGGCGTTCGGACAGGCCGGAGTTAACGAAGTGCAAAGATGAATAATCCGGATTATTTCGTTTCGATTAGCTTAGACTCGCTCTCGGATTCCAGTTTATAACTTTGCTCTCAATTTTACTATATATATATATATATATAGTAAAATATATATATATAGTAAAATATATATATATAGTAAAATATATATATATAGTAAATACCTATATAGATTTGCGTGAATCCGCGCCCGACTCTTTACGGGACAACTCGAGCACGGACAACAGGTACCCCTCGTACTCGTCTCCCGTCGAATATAGATAGATGACTTACATCTCTAGCGTGTCAGTGCGCCGGTTTTGTTGTTTATCGTCTTCCTACTTGTCGTCGTTTACAGAAGGCGCGTTTATAAATCTCGTTCGACTTGAAAAGAGATGCCTATATATATATATATATATATATATCTGGTCTATGGTGGATAGATAAAATGAGAGAGAGAGAGAGAGAGAGAGAGATATGATAAAAGGTTCGAATCACGTGCGTAAATAAGTTCGGTACGTACGAAGAGGACTGCGAGGGGTAACAACGGGAGGAGATCAAATCGATCCGCGAGGCGTGACGGAAATCGGCCTTGTGAATCGGCGTCGATGCAAGAGACCTCGCGCGTTTTACGCGCTCGCGCGAATCTACGTACAGCTATAAACGACACGATTCCATTGGGAATTTCGACGGTCCTCGGTACATTGCGTCGATTCTTTCGTTTTATATGACAAATTATTACGCGTAAAAGCGAATTAATGTAAATACAAATATACGTCACGCACGCTGTACGATTGAAAGGACGTTCGCAAGGACGTTTCTTTTTTTTATTCAAAGCTATAGCAAATATAGCAATTTGATTTTGTCCCATTTTAATTATTAAAACAATTTTTGTTTGGAAATGACCGATTTTTTTATTGTATTCGTAATAATAATTCTACGAAGTACGAAAATCGTGCAATGTGGACAAAAAATTGAATTGTTCGAAATGTGTCGCATTGACACAAATTCTCGGATACGAGTCCGTACGCGGAGTAACTCTATCTATTGGACGAGAGAGACGAAGGTCGATCTTTTTTTTTTTCAATCGGCATTTCCTCGGACGAACCAGCTGCTGACTGGAATGAGGTGTCAAGTTCGTTCGCGAGTAATTTGAAAGTAGGTACTTAAAAAGCATTCGATCGAGGAGCATTAAAGTCGCTGCGTTTTCGTCGTTCGAAGTTAGAAATGAAAGAGCGAGAGAGAGAGAGAGAGAGAGAGAGAGAGAGAGAGAGAGAGAAAGAGAGTGAAAAAAAACGAGTATAAAAAAACGTACAAATTGTACGTATTTAAACTCAATCGACGACACCGAAAAGTGCCCGAATGAGCGAGAATCTAATGACACGAAATTACACCGAAACGACGCGAGCAGAATGAACGAGAAAAAAAACATTAAATACAACAAAAAAATAAATTGAAAAACCAGCCGAATTATTATTTCCGAAAGGTACGAACGATATATTATTACTTTTTACCGTAAATAAGTAAGTACTTTCTTCCGGTCTCTCTCTCTCTCTCTCTCTCTCTCTCTCTCTCTCTCTCTCTCTCCCCTCCCTCTCTCTCTCTCTTTCTCCCTTTCCTACTCTGTGCGGTACGTATGTTGAAAATTTGTCGGGGAGATTGGAGTTCGAGCCCTCAGGGCTCTATCTTTCTCTGTCTTTATCGCTCTTTTCTCCCCCTCATCCACGTATCTATCTATGTGCATGTGTGTACGCCACTTTTTGTGATGCGCTACCAGCCTCGTGGTCGCCCTGTCCTCCTCTTCGTGTGTACGTTAGAGGGGGCAAAAACGCGATAACTCGAGCGTAAATCCAGGATGTGGACGTCGGGCGAGCACGAGGATGCGTCCACTAGGACGGTATAGAGGTCGTCCTTCCTCGTTTCCTTCCTTCTCCTACCTTTTTCACGTTACGTCGAACGTAAATCACAAATTCCAGACTCGTTTTATCAACGAAAGAGAACGAAAAGAGAGAGAGAGAGAGAAAAAAAACAAAACAAAAAAAACAAAAAGCATTCGACCGAACAATCGCCAAAAAAGATTTCTCCCTCGTTACTTTTTTACACGATTCACTCTGTTTCGAAATCGTTCGACACGATTTTTCTGTTTTTTGTCGAAATACAAGACGTAATCAATCGTTGACGAATTTTTTTTAATCGTTTGTATAAAAAAAATAATCAATCGATCGAAATGATAATATTTGATTGAAAGGCATTTTTTTCTCTAATCAATGAATTCGTGAATGAAAATTGATTATTTTTTCTTCTATTAATGAATAAACTAGTAATTAAAATAATCACAAATTATCGTCCACAATTTTAACCATTTCTGGGATTATTCGCGACTGTTATTTTCCTCATTATTTTCTTAATCGAGAACAAACGGAAGGTCAAAAAGAGAAAGGTTTTCGTATATCTCCGTTAAAAGTGTGATGATGAAGACGGACAGAATGAAAGTTGGTTTTCGCGACGTATACGAGCTGACGGTGAAACAGTAATAGAAGCAGAGCCTACGGTAGCATTTGTCCAGTACACTTACTTCACACACACACACAAACACAAACACATATACGGATATAAAATAAAATAAAGTAAAATAACGTAAAAACGCACATACACATATATGTGTATGTTTATGTATATATATATATATATATATATATATATATATAAAGCCATTCGAAATCGAACGAGGCTAATAGGGAAGAGGAACGCGCGAGCTAGTCGCGTCGACGTGGTAATTTCACCTACGCGCGAGCCTCGAGTTTACGTGACAACGGGCAGGATAGGAAAAAAGAAAAAAAAACCGAGAAACGATGCGTCTTTGGGACGAGGATGAGAGAGTGAGCGAGGGAGTGAGGAAGAGGAACGAGTGCGAGTGCTCCAGTCTTACAGGCTTCTCGCACCCGAAGGATAAAACGAGACGAGGATTCTCGACATTTATATATACATACATATATATATATATATATATATATATATATATATATATATATATATATATATAACACGTATAGTCTATTCCGACTGTGAAAACCGGTAGGAGACATTATTGACCCGATATGGTCAAGGCAGTCTTGAACCGCCGAAGAAACCTCGACTCGAACCGGTAACGAGAACGCGCCCGCGCCATGGCGTGTATAAGCGAGATATGTGTCCAGAGTCATCGGACTTAGTCACCGGACACAATTCTCCCCCACCCCCGTGTAAGTATCGCTCTCTTCTCGTTGTCTCTTCGTTGAGGGAGAGAGATAGAGAGAGAGAGAGAGAGAGAGAGGGAGAGAGAGAGAGAGAGAGACCTATCCGTCGTCCTCGCCTCTCTTTTCCAAGAGTGCTTTTCTACTCGATTAGAAATAATTGTGATACCCGTAGGTATCTATATCGAACGAGTCTGACAGGGAGCGCTCTTCGATCTTTTCATATCTTCGTGGAACGATCTATGGTACTACTTGGGCGACCCTGTCACGAAAATTCAATCACACTTTCCGCATTCTCTCTTCTGTTCTAATCTTTATATATATATATATATATATATATAGATAAGATATGTTGGTGTAGAGTCTGTCATTATTTTCATCAACGAGGAAACTATCGAGAAGACTTCCTAGAGAGGACACTCTTCCTACCAATTTGCCAGTTGGCTTCTGAAAAAAATGAGGATAAAAAGCACCGGGTATCGCACCGTAATTGAAGAAATGTTGCGAGGTGTCCGTTTTAAATCGATTTTTTATTCTTCGATATATCGATCGGATCTATCGATTCTCATCACATATCCCTCGAAATAATTGGAATACTTTGAAAAATAATTTTACAAATATTTCAAAAGATTTTTTTTGTTTTATTTATAATTACGAAAATAATTGAAACAATACAATTTTTTAAGCGTTATATCGGAACGACGTAATATAAACCGAAAGTCAAAACTGCTAATTGCGAAAAGGAACGCAGAACATAAAAAAGTGAAAAAAAAAAAAAGTTATTGGAAGATCGCGAAAGTTCGATTTCTCGATTATGTAGTTCGACGCAAAAGACTATGGAAGTATATATTCCATTCCGCCGTGTATACCTACCTATCACTCGTGATGTGTGATCGGGAGAAAGACTCGTTCGCGGTTAATATCGCGGGCCGGTCGGGCGAGAGACGCGATTTCGTGGATTTGAAAGTTTCAATTAAAACAGACGTAGAGAACGCTGCCTCGCTTGCAAATATACTATAGCACATATAAATATATATATATATATATATATATATATGTAAAGATATAAAGGTAAGCAAAGCTATTTAGAGACCCAGTCGCCTTTTGCTCAGGGAGATTGGCGAAAGAGCACAAAGCGAAGAATACCGCACGACGGGCCAACGAGTCTCGTATGGACCGACGCCCGGCGCTCTTTCACGATTTTAACGCCAGACCCGAGAAAACGGGCAAACACATGCCCTTTCGCTATGCTAGTAAAATCCCATGGGGGACGACGTATAACATCGACATTTTCACCCGAACAGATGGATCACGTATTTCATTATAATGTTAGAATATATATATTTATTGCTGGACCGTGTATCTCTCATCGTCGAGCGCTCGTTGCTCGTTACGCGAGAACCTTTCGTCTGGCGGATGAATCCTGCTTGTAACGAATCTAACGCCGAAGTAGAACAACCTTCCTTCCCGACGATTTTTCTCGGATGGAAGACGAAGGTTTATATATATATATATATGTATATACGGCATTCGATAATTCTCAGTCGTGTATAACTCGACTCGCCGGTTACTCGAGACTCTAGGTATTTAGAAAATGTCGTTATTGACGAGATATCACGTAGACTTCGATGCACGTTTTTCAATGCTTTTGTGTCGATCGATGTAACTAAAAAAATTTACTTAGAGAATAACGTTTCTCGACAAAAAAATTGCACACTACTTTAACTTTAAACGAATCGAAGAACTAGAAAAATATACAAAATTTGAAGTTTTCGAGTGATTTTTTATTATTCCACGACGATTGTTTTGATAATTGTACGCCCTCTACTACTTTCTAAAAAAAAGACAGGGACTTTCATTCTTCTCACCAAGGTGGCAATCTTTTTATCCCCACCGATAATACACCGTGGCTGGTGTGCGCCACTCTGTGTGCTTCCTTATACGTCGGTGGTGCATTTTTCTCGAAAAAGCGAGAGTGCAGACGAGAGTGCATAGAGCCACGGAGAGGAGAGCATCGGAGCACGAGCGAACGCTCGTATAACGCGTGAAGAAGGATGAAGAGAGAGAGAGAGAGAGAGAGAGAGAGAGAGAAAAAGAGAAAGATAGAAAAAAATAATATACGAACTCTAATCAGAGACTAATTTATCTACTATTTAACTAGAGAACTCCATACGTAGATTTAATATCTTCTTGGCACGAGAGCCAAATAGCGTGCACTTTTGCCACTACCGTGAAGTGTGAAGTATCAAGAATGTGTTCTCGTCGACACGCGCCTCCAATGTATCACCAGGGACTCGGATATATTTCATGGAAAAACTCTCGCCAGATTCATCGCACCGTGGACGACTAACGAGTTCCACCGGATATGTATTTACGAATTAGTGAAAAAAAAAGAAGCTCGTGAAACAAAAATGTGCTCGACGCAGCCGTCTCTATTCTCTCAGTTACGAGACGACCCTAGACGTCGAATTATTCAGGTGTTTCGCAGTTGGTCGTCGATCAAACATTCGTTAAAAATAATTTTTTCGACAAATCATTAATATTTATAAGGAAAATCGATTTTTCAATTTGCTCATAATATTTCAATATCTTCGATCATTATCATTTGATTTATATAATTAATCATTGATTAATTGATTTTTTTAATTTACTTTGAATTATCGTCTCGGATTTTCCATATCCCTTATTTATTTTTTGCTTTTTTCAATTTAAACGCCACCCTTTCTATATCACCCTTATTATTCCATTGTGATGAAATTGATTGAAAACCGGGGCTGATTTTAATTATAAAAATAAAAGTGATGAAAAAAAAGAAACAATTTCCGAACGAAATAAGAGATCGGGCCGAGAGACGCTTTTGAGAGCTCTCGTCTCGTGAAAGCTCCGGCATCGTTCCTCTCCGTCTCTCTTGGCGTCTCGACATTAATAACCTCGTAGGATTCAGCTTGATGGCACGATATAAATTACACGCGACCCCACCGTTCTCTATCTCTCTCTCTCTCTCTCTCTCTCTCTCTCTCTCTCTCTCTCTCTCTCTCTCTGTCTCTCTGTGTCTCGCGCCGCGGTGTGCAACACACCGGCGTGTAGTGCAATTATTTTCATTCACAATGGCGGCTCCTTCGCGTTGCAAATCCAACACTATACAATATATATATAATACACAGACGAGTTATATGGAGAGAATAAAGTTACAAAGAGTCTCGATCTCGCGCGTACTCGTGCGTTTCGAAATCGGCAACTCCTCTCCCCCGTGTTTCTCGGGCATAGTCACGAAAAAGAAAAGAAAAGAAAAGAAAACGAAAGAATGAAAAAAAGGAAAAATAAGTGGAGAACATTGCTCGAGTTTATAAGGACAGTGAGCGTGTACGAGAAGTACGTGATGTTTCGCACCAACCACCAGGAAGTAAAAGGAAGTTACGTCAAACTGACTCTCCCTCTCTCGAGGGGAGTGGGGGGGGGGCCCTTAATGCGTCTCGAAACTCCCTTCGAAAATCGGACGTTCGCGTTATAATCCGTTTCGAAAATGCATACGCGGTGTATATAATGAGCGATACGAGACCACTCTCACTTTGGCAATTACTTCGTGGCTTTTCACCAAAAATTTACGAGCTCCCTCGATCTCAGAATTGCGGCGGACTCGGTGTTTTTTTGTTCTGTCTTTTTTTTTACGAAACGTACCCGTGGTAATTCTTTTTACATAAGCTCTCGAGAGTATCAGGTGCAACCGTAAAGTTGAATCGAAAACTTTTTATTTTAATGTTTTTCTTTTTTTTTGTATTTTTGTATTATTACGTCTCGCTCTCGAATATCATCGTTACGTTTTTTTTTTGTTTTTTGTTTTTTATAATTCCCCAGACGGATAATGAGAAATATATTTCGTGCCAGGCTGACGCAACGAGTTCATTATTATCTCGTTGAGCTTTTATCGTTTCAACTTTCTTTGGCAACGTCGCTGTTTGCCATGGGAAAAAATGACTTTTCTTCGGGAACTCGAGAGAACGAGATACGAGTGAAAACAAAAAATGTTTATCCGATAACCCTGGAGACCTTTTTCTTATCTTTATCTGCCCCCCCCCCCTCGCTTCCTCAAACTACTTCCTGTCACGGAATCGAGAACGGAAGCTCGACGAAATTTCTCATAAATTGTGTCAACGCATTCTTCTCCCAACTATTCTTATACCCATGTATATCGTTATATAATAATTTTATAAAGAAATATACATATATATAATATTTATAAAATAATAATTTATTCTTTAAACAAATTAACGTAGCTATTTTTTGACCAAGTCATGTGCTCGTATACAGCTCGTATGTAAGAAATGTCTCATAAATTGTGTCAACGGCTTCTTCTCCCAATTATTTTTATACCTATGTGATATCATTATATAATAATTTTATAAAGAAATATACGTATTTATGATATTTATAAAATAATAATTAATTTTTCAAACAAATTAACGTAGCTATTTTTTGACCAAGCCATTTATACAGCTCGTATGTAAGAGCGTATCACAGATTTTACAGGTCGTACGGTTAAGCCTGATGTAATTCACACTTCTCGCTTGCTCACACATACACGCGACACAGGATATCCTTGACGCCAGCACGGTAACGGAACCGTGATCGAGAGAGAGAGAGAGAGAGAGAGAGAGAGAGAGAGAGAGAGAGAAAGAGAATCTCGCAGCATCGTCATCGTGTCACCGGTCTATCCCCGTCCTCGGCAAGAATTTCAATAACATTTTCCCACACGTGAGTAGGTTTCGCTGGCGGCGATGCTGCATCAGCAGCAACCCCGGGTGCATAAATACAGACATAGCGCCGCTGCCTCTTTTCTCACCAGAAGCTTGAAATCCAACGTGCTCGTTACCTGCATTCTCGAAACCCCGATTTAGCCACTGCGCTAGTCGCACTGCTGAATTCTTTTTTCTACGTTTATTTATTTATTTGTTTTGTTTTAATTTTTCTTTATTTCAAAGAATTTTGTTTATTTTTTTGCTATCGGTAATTATTTCAAGGTATTCGCGAAGGGGGATAAATCGTCGAGGCAATTAGATATCTTTAGGCACGAGATTGTTCGACGTTTTTTTGTTTGTTTATGATTCTTGCCATATTTTTTGCTCTCGGGAATTTTTACGATTCCTCGATCGAGTTTGAACTAAAACATAGGAAATTCGTGGCAAAAAGGCCGTTGACTATAAAAAGGCAAATAAACTTTAAAGGAAGTACCGACTCGAAATGGCAAATTAATGTTAAAATCCTTAGAACGTACGAATAAATGATATATAAGTCTGAAAGTGGCGAATGAGTTCTCGTTTAAGTGTCTTAAAAAAAAAATCGTCGATGCCAAAGAGATCTAAAAACCTGTTGGTACAACGAGAGAGAGAGAGATAGACGAGATATGGTGTGGCTCGCGTGCGTGGCAACTTCGTTAAAACCCCCTTCAAGGAGAGGTTTCAATGGCGATTTCCCACACCCAGTTAGGTATATAGAGAATCCTTCGCCCATTCGGATGTATTTTTCTCTCCTCTTCCCTCCTCTCGTTCTCTCCTTTTTCATCGTTTTTTTCCTCCCTGCGCACATACCGTTAGGTACACCTTCCATTCGCGGGTTCCCATACCGCAAACGCAAACGCATACGCATATATATAAGAAGCTATATACGTATACGTATATATATATATATATATATACATAAGTAAATATATATATATATAAAAGTATATAGCTTCTTCTCTTATCCTCGTCGCCTCGTACTTGTCGCCTGGCACGCGTGCGTACCGAAGAGACACCAAAACGGCGAAACACAACTAGTGACTACATGCCTTATTGTGCCTGCATATATAGGAAAAACAATCCGCGTATCCGAAATTCACACCTCTCTCTCTCTCTCCCTCATTCTTTTTCACAACTCGTTATTCATCTGGAAATGACGATGACTAACGTCGAAAAAAATTTCACAGTGCGTAAGAGACCTTGGGAAAACCCTCGGATCGTTCAATAGCAATTATCGAGTTACGATGTAAATAAAAATGAACATAGAATAATAAAAACGAAAAGCAAAAAAAAACAATCTTCGAAATTTCGTCGTCACGCGACGTGGGATTCGATCGAGGGATCCTTCTCCTTCCTCCTCGTACCGTCTTCGTCCTTCGTCGGCGAAGCTTGGTAGGAGTCACGACGATTGTTCCAGAGGGGAAAAGCCGCGACGCAGCAAGAAGCCGGTGTACACCAGCTGGCGCGCATTATCCTCATGTTAATGCGGGGTAGGGACGTATGGCGAAGCGTCTTGTCCTATATATGTGACTACCACCTACGTATATATATATATATACTTATTCTCCGATCGTGAGAATGCGATCCTCTTTTATGGGAAGCCATTACTGCAGGTCTCTCGGAGGGACAAGCGGGACACTATCATACCGCGAGCATTCGTGTGTATATAAATATATAATATATTAACTATATACGTATACATATATATATATATATATATATACATTATGTATATATAAATATATATATATGTGTATAGATAACAGACAGAGCGTTCGCCCCATGGAAGATCTCGGATGCAGGAAAGTGGGCTTTGACCTTATATCAAACGGAGAATCTAAGCCAGCACCACACTTGTCGTCTCCCTCCTTGGTATATACATTGTTTGAAGTCCATTTAGCAGTAGTCAGCGGTACAGTGATATCTCTCCTCTCCCGTGTGCGAGGATGGAGAAACGACGATTCGGTCGGCTCAGTCGTCTTTCAATGCGAAAATATATTTTCTATCTGTACAGGCGGTTTGAAAAAAAGAATAGGAAAAAAATAGAAAAAGAGAGAAAAGAACACACACGCTCTTACTTACGTCGAACGTGTCACCGCATTTTCCACCGAGTCGTTCTTGCGTAACGCCATTTTCTAATTATACCTCTTTATTTACGCGTTTTTTTTTAGGTCACCGCGATGTGAAAGAAAGAAAAAAGTTGCCCGGCCAGTCTCTCCCTCTCTCTCTCTCTCTCTCTCTCTCTCACAGACACTTTTTCTGTCTCACTCTTTCTGTCTCTCGAAGTATCGATGAATATATCGTGGTTGAATAATCGTCAATGTTATTCAACGCGCTGTGAGAGGAATATATTATTTATGTAAGGTTTTTGTTATGCATTTATGCGGAGGATTCATTAGTTCACGAGGATGAGAAAGGACGAAAGGTGCGCGAAATGTTAACGATAGTTCGTCCGGATTAATTAGTCGGGGATTAGAACCCGGCGTTCCACATTAAAACCAGTATTGTTTTATTTCTTTAATCGTCCATCCCATGGATCGCTTCGAGTCGAATCGATCATTTTATTTCCTGATTATTTCAATTATTTCGCACGAAATTCGACATAACGTAACTCCATCTTATTTTATATTTTACGTATAAAATGAAACAATTAATATGAACAAAAATTCCAAAATTACTTCAAATATATTTTTCGAACCATTTTCATTCCGAAAACGAACTAACGTCTCTAAATTATTCGATATTTACGAAATTAACAAATTTAAAAAATCAAGAAACTCGTTGATTTCCCGAAGATAAATTTTCCGTTTCATACGTCCGAGTTAATTCGACACTAATAATTCCTTGCCGCGTAACAAATTGAAACAGCCGTGAAAATAATTGGTAGGCGATACGACGTGGAACGCCCCATACGCTAATCAATCTACGGCATTAATCAATTTGTCGTACATATACGTCGACGATTGTAGATTAGAGGTGAACGTGGAAGAAATCTCCGCGGTGTTGGAGAGAGAACCTGATAGTCGAGGCTGTCAGGTTCGTTATCCACTCCGTGTATGTCTCTCGTGCTTTCCCCCTCTCCACCCCCGTTGCGCTCTTTATGTGCACACTAGGTGTGTTCCAGGATTGTGTATGTCCCTAGAGCTAGGAAACGAGTATTACGGTTGAGCGTTCGATTCACCACACGACGTTAGAGACTCGTAAAGAAGTGGGAGGAGGGGTTGGGGGGGTCAATTTCACCGGGAAATCTCGCTGTCTTATCAATATCGATCGTGGTGGCCGATCGATCGGAGAGATTCGATCGATATCGATTACCGGAAGAATCGATGAACGACGAGAGTGAGAGAGAGATAAAAAGACAGAGAGAGAGAGAGAGAGAGAGAGAGAGAGAGGAAAAGATGGAGACTAAATCCATGATCAGGCGAGCCTGAAAGGACCTTTATAATTCTGTCGCGAAGGATTTCTTCCGCGCGCGCGCACACACATGGAAGCAGAGGAGAAGGGTGGGAGAAGCTGGGGGGTGAAGGGAGGACAAAAGAGCGCATGCGCGGACAAAACGACGAGCAGCCTCTGCCGCGATAAATCGACGATTAAAGCCTCGGGTCGTGACCTCGCATTAGTTAGTGAAGACTCCGAGGCTACCACGATGAAAGAGGGAGAGAGAGAGAGAAAGAGCGAGTGGCAGGGGGCGAGGCGGAGGAAGGGGGTGGTAGCGAGGAACGCGGATAGTCCTTCGGTCCGATCCTTCCGGGAGAGATGCACACCGAAGTCGACGCTTTTTCTTCGCTTCGGTGACCTTCCCCACGCCCTCTCGCGATAAACTTTTTTCTTTTTATATGTATGTATAATAGTTTTTTTTTGTTTTTTTTTGTTTTTTTTTTCATTTGTCGCTTTTTTTATTGGTGCAAACAATCGCGAATCATTACGGGGAAGATAATTGTCTCGAATTAATCGAGGAGAGAAGAGGGTCGAACGTTTCGAATGATTAATCGTTGAAATGAGTTTAAAAAAATTAATGAGAGAATCGGAATGTTGTGAATTAATTGAATTTTGACATTTTTTTCAATACTGTTTTATTGATTTTTTGTTTTTGGTTTTCTAATTAAGGACGCGACCTCATTTTTCATCTTTCGCAATTAAAAATATCAAGATTTTGTAAATTGATCGGAGACTACGCGAATTCTCATAAACGATATACGACCGAATAATTCTCGGCGGGTCCTAAAAACGTAAAGGTCATTTTTTTCGCGAAATTTCTCATCCTCCGATTTCTTTCGCAACGAATGAACTATTATCATCATTATTATTATTATTATTATTATTATTTGTCAAGTACGACCATTTTTCTTCCGATAATTTTTTTTTTAACCGTCGACCCCATTTTCGTCCCGTCGATAAAAAATGATTTAACGCGCTAGATGCGTATTATCGTTTATGATAATTCAAGAAGGTCGCGAGGCAAGGTGCCGCGTATACATTTATATAAAACGATGGTTGAAGAAGTCGTTCGCGACCTTAATTGATAAAATCGAGTGAAATCCCAAGCGCTTCTCCTCGATGTATAATCGCATATATATACGCGTAAATGCGCATGAGTGTTTGAATACCTGAGAGACAAGTCCTGTAGCCTGTTACGAGCGTGATTCGTGTCGACCGTCCCGTCGGATTTCCCGCGAGATCGAGAGACGAGTCCCGCGGGGTCTACACACGACTATTACAAGCATATTTATATATATATATATATATGATTGCAAGAAAAATGAAATTTGTACGAACATTGTATTTTCGATCGAAAAGACGATTGTCTTGCAACCATTGCGTCCAGTGACAAAAATCACGATAAATTTATATGCTCGAAAGAGCGGCTAAATAATATTTAAGTTGTAACTTTGACAGTTTTGGGGGCTACTTTGACAGAGCGCTAAAATACGGGTTAAATGGGCTCCGCAGCTGTGAAAAGATCGACTATTTGTGTAAATTGCAATATATCGAGATTATAATGGCGATATTCGTGTTGCGCGAAAAATTTCCGATTCCGTAATTTAGAATTGAAGCTTTTTTGGAGTTAAAAAATGTTGATCCTCGGTAGGTGCCGACAGTCGACGTTCGTTAGAATTCCCCCCCTAGTAATTTTTTTACAGACAATTTCCGATTTCGTACGATCGAAAATTTCCCGCGCAACACGAATATCGCTATTATATTCTCGATATATTGCAATTTACGTAACTATTCAGTTTTTCGATCTTAACAACAATATATAAGACTGATTAAGTGCCTATAATAGAACCCTAGGTACTTGATATTTGTATGTAAAATTTTTCCTAAAGATGACAATTTGATAGTAAAAAATCGTTGTTTTTCTTTAAATTTTGTATCACAATGATGTTAAAAGTAACCATTACGCTTTGGATCTTCGATATAAATTGCATTTTAATACCTTGTCAAAGAAGCCCAAAACCGGGGTTATTTTGACACTTTTTAAAAAATATATAAAAAATAGGGGGGGGGGGGTCGGCCTTGACTTTCCTATACATTTCATAGCCAAAGCACACATTATTCTATTGGACCAAAAAAAGTTAGAATTTAGCATGTGAAAAAAAAGCTACGTCCAAATAACTAACAAAACCTGTTCAAAGTAGTCCCGTTTGACGATACGTATACAGTCGTATTCATAAATATAATGAAACGACAATAAAATTTTAAACCTTATTCTTTTGTTCTCACCATTTTCCGAAGTTACTTTGGACATGGGATGTAAATCATGGAACGAAGAATGAAGCGTCTAGAGACGATGGCTTCCGCGCATCTGACGCCGCGCATCGCGCCGGCCTCCATTTCTCTAAAAAGCAAAAGGAAGATTTATAGGTTATGTTTTATTCATTCAGAAGTGTGTACATATTTTTCACACATCGTGGATTATTTGTACGACCGCGTATACCGAATTTTACGATATTTCCTTCGAATTTCGTAATTCATTAACCGAGTGAGGCTCACTCGCGAAGCGTAAACAAGGAAACGGAACGAAAGATCACGAACTCGTATTTTAACGCGACTTGCACGTACGTCCTGCGCGCGGTAATGGCCTTCGAGACGAAACCATTTTGTGAACCCGCGACGGACATTCGTTCTCGCTGCGCAAAAGGACGATCAACTGTTGCAAAGAAATCGATAATATATCCTATCGCCCCTTAAGCATTAAATTCGTCGTGTTGCCGTTTGACAACACATTTATTTTCTGGCTCTACATTCGCTGCAGAAACGTTTCGATGTTTTTTACACATCGTAGCCGAAGGCAACAAACCGCTCACATGTATTTGCATACGGTCCACGCCATTCATGCGTCGTGGATTTTCTAACCGCAAATAATGCCCATATAAATAATTTTGTAATAACAAATATTTTCACGAAGATTTGATTTTGTTCCTTATTTTTCCCTTAATATACACTCTTTTTTTTAGTAATGTGTGATTAATATAGAAACTATAAACTATAAATAAATAGAACAAAAAATCGAGTATTTAAGGGTCGAGTATTAAATTTTTTAGAACACCTAAGAGCGATACATATATTTCTATATAAGCGTTTATTATTTATAAATTTCGAGAGTCCTTTGATCTCGTTAGTAACACATCAGGCCTCGCGTATCCCGACACGAGAGGATAGAAAGAAAAAAAAGAAAGGAAAGAAATAATGAAAAGTCGCTCGTACCGCGAGCGAGAAGAGTCGTACTCGCGGCGGGGGATTTGAATGCCCGGATCTCGGTGAGGTAGAGGTATATATGCAAATCGTAATTTCATAACTCGTTATACGCGCTCGAGACCGAGAGGCCCCTCTCCCCCTTCCACCCTACCGCGACACTACGAGAGCGGCGACGCCGAAGAGATTATCGCAACTCGCGATCGCCTCGACGACTCTCGACGTTCTTTCGATATTATTATATCGAACCGGTGTACAAAAATTCCACATGGGTGTATACTTATACATATGTATGTGTATACTCCGTATCCATAAATAAAGATAGACGAACGTACGTACGTTATAAAATATCTATCCTTGGTAACGTTGGGAAATATGGCACAGCCTGACAAGACGGACCGGAGGAATAATGTATTCGAATTTCGATGTTTAAAAAATGTTAATCGTCGTAATGATAAAATTCTGGTATAAAACATTTTCTTCATAATTAATGATTAATTAACGGTCGTACTACTTTTTATCGTGATTTTTACTTTTTGGGCCAGCAATGGCGATCGATGCTATTTCCACGATAAAATTATTTCGATGGTCCATATTACCCCCAATGCACGACACGGTATACACACAGAGGGACAAGATGGACCGGAGGAATAATGTATTCGAATTTCGATATTTAAAAAATTTTAATCGTCGTAATGATAAAATTCTGGTATAAAACATTTTCTTCATAATTAATGATTAATTAACGGTCGTACTACTTTTTATCGTGATTTTTACTTTTTGGACCAGCAATGGCGATCGATGCTATTTCCACGATAAAATTATTTCGATGGTCCATATTACCCCCAATGCACGACACGGTATACACACAGAGGGACAAGATGGACCGGAGGAATAATGTATTCGAATTTCGATATTTAAAAAATTTAACTCGTCGTAATGATAAAATTCTGGTATAAAAAAATGTCTTGATAATTAACGATTAATTAACGGTCGTACTACTTTTCATCGTGATTTTTACTTTTTAGACCAGCAATGGCGATCGTTGCTATTTCCACGATGAAATTATTTCGATGGTCCATATTACCCCCAATGCACGACACGGTATACACACAGAGGGACATACATTATCATAATCGCATTAGTTACAAAGCTACTGCATATTATCTACAGTTCTACGTTGGGTTCTCTCGCGTGGATCACGATGGGGTCGAGAGTGCCGACAGATCGCGAGTAGAATGATAAACTATAAAGGTTTCGTATGGATTATCGGATCGATACTATATTTCGCCCCGATCGGTCTAGTAACGTGGGTGTCAGCAGCGTGGATTTAATTTTTCTTTTGTCTCGTTAATAATGAATGACGATCGATAGAGACCGCGCCGGGCACGGACAATATTATCGCAGGAGCCGAGAGTCGTGTAAGACACACCGAGACACAAACTTTCCGATCTTCATCGCTCCTATCTCTCTGCCTGTTGTGCGGACCGATCGTGAGGCACTTCGATCGATATAACGAGAAATCTCGGCCTCGCCTCTCTCCTCTCTCTCTCTCTCTCTCTCTCTCTCTCTCTCTGTCTCTGCATCAACGTCCGTAATTATTACGTCGCGTCGTTCGTCGTCCGGGTAATTGGGTCGTGTGTGCGCAACGCCGAGAGATCGGCTCACTCTCTCGTGATCTCTCTCGCGAAAGATCTCGTTCGTGGATCATTTATGTCGCAAAGGAGAAAAAGAAAAACGAAAAGAAGAAAAAAAAAAGTGAAAAAAAAAAAAATAGAAAAACATAGAGAAAAAACAGAGACCGGAAGAGACATCTCGCGGTAAGAATTCAGCGACTGGCAAAGTTCTCTTCCTAGAGGCGAGATATGACGAAAATATCATGACGCGATGTGTTGAAAGAAAAACAAAACGAAAAAAAATCTCTCGCACCAATCCACGTCGGACCTCTCGAATTCCTTGCACATTTTTTTCCATGCTTCCTTTTTTTTCGGATCCCCCGAGTTATATTTGGCTCGGCGAGCTCAGAAAGCAGGAGGAGGAGGCTGCTCTCTACCTCGAGAGAGGACCTTCTTGGAATTTCCGAGTGGCAGAGGGGGTTTCCGAAGGACTCGCTCGTTTGGCAGCCTCGCGTGGGGGTAATGCTGGTCGACCGAACGATTATTCAATCTTGACCAAAAGAAGACGATTGCGTCGCTACTACCAAGGTCATTAGCATTTTTTTCAACGAAAATATCCTCGAACCCTCGTCGTGTCTCCTTTTATAGAAATTCCTTTTCTTTTCAATACTAACGTTTCCTCGAAAATCTTGCGAATTAACAGAAAAAAAATAACAACGAAACAAAAAAAAAGTCTTTCATCCATTTTCGTTGCCTCGAAAACAAGTAAATGCGTCACAGCGACGCTGAATCATCCCCAAAATTCATCGTCGTCATCTCGCAACAGCCTTAAACTCGTATCTTTAAAAAAAAAAACATCTACCGTCGAAACGCATACAAAAAAGGGTTCGATCGATCCGTATTACCCCAAACACACTCGCAACCGCCACTATCACCCAAGATCAGCGACTTCTATTCTGGGCTCTCTCGAGTTCCACCCCCGCCTCCTCCCCCCTGCCCCGTCGTCATTCCGCCCAGAGCCAAGGGCGGCACTCGGTCGCTCTCTGCTTAAGATTCAGTGTAACAGACGAAGAGCGTTTCGAAAACGCGATCCGCATTTTCTCTGGCACTGAGCAACCGATAGCGTTAAAATTTTAAGGGTATCTAGAGAATTATGGCAAAAAGTGGCTAAGAGTTGTTTTTTCCCAAAATTGTTGTCATAATTCCCTCAAAATTTCAACGCGCTCGGTTGCTCAGTCCCCAAGAAAGCACGGATCGCGTTTTCGAATCGCTCGTCGCCTGTAACACCGTTTTCAAAATTTTGGAAATAAAAAACTCTCATGCACTTTTTGCCATAATTCTCTAGATACCCTGAAAATTTTAACGCAATCGGTTGCTCAGTGCCAGAGAAAATCCGGATCGGGTTTTCGAAGTGGTCGTCGTCTGTTAGACTGACTCTTAAAGGCACTTTGTAAAATCGAATTCCGAACCTATCCTAACGATCGGACGCCAAGCAGGTAGTGTGTGGAGGTTGGCTAGGTAGATTTTTGTATCCTCGCGTGGATGGGACTATAGGTCGAGGCCGTGGTCGAGTCTAAAAAGAAGTCGAAGAGAGGGGAAAAGAAAGAGCGAGATGTAAGGGAGAAAAAAAGAAGACGGGTAGACACCGTGGGTTGCCGATAGGGGGAACTACTTAAGGGGCGCCTCCTCTCGCCCCTTTTCCGCCCTTTACTTCGAGACTACGGCGAGGGAGAGAGAAAGAGAGAGAGAGAGAGAGACGGTCGAACTCCTCTCTCCCGGGGAAACAGGTCTGCTTTTGCTTCTTCGCTTTATAAAACACGGTGGAGATGCGGTTTCGTGTCTCTCAAGTGTGTGTTACAGGGAACGCGACCCGTCGTGATCCGCGGCGAGAAACGGTGAGAACCTCGTCCTAAGGTTCTCACTGGCTTTTGATGCCCGCGAAGTGGGGTTAGGTTGGGTTTAGAGCGTGTAGGGCGCGACCGCGAGCACGCGGTGTGTGCCCGGCTTCTCGATCTCTGCAACTTTGTATATGTGTGTACGTCTATGTGTGTGAGTGTGTGTGTGTGCGAACGTAAGTGTATGTGCCACCCAAGAGTCCGCGGAGCGCTACGGGTCGCTCGAGGTAGAACCTGAATCTCGAGGGTTCTCATTACAAATCAAAACTTCGACGTCACACTTCATTGTCGAAACGATCGGGTCAAAAGACAACATTGATTTTACAAATTTATCCTAAAACGATCATTTTTTTATTACGAAAAGTGAATTTTTTTTTTTTACGAGACGTGAAATTTTCGAGATTTCACGGGGACGAGAAAAGATTATTTTTTTAAAAATAAAGTTATAAGAAATGTCACGAGAAAATTGTCGATGAATGAGAATTTTTGCTTTTTTATGGGAAACGCTCATGAATAATAAAAAGAAAACTTTAATTAATCAAATTTATCCAACGCCAATGTTTTTACGATGAACGTTCTTTTTCCCAGAATTTTGGTTTTGTGAGAAAAACGCGTGCGCGGTTGAGTTTAGTGAAATTTTCCAGCTCGTGACCGACGGAAATGGAAAAGTATCGTCGTATCGGGAGAAATCTCAGGGTGATTGGGTAATTGAGAGTTTAATGGATTAGTAGCCGGTTTATTTGGGTGAAGTGGACGACGATGAAACCGCACGTTGCACCACACGTGCACTTAGCTACATATATACGTATATACATATATTTCTATATATATATATGTATATAAATATATAGATATATCGATGATTCCTCTGAAGCTTCCAGTCCGAGAGTGTGGCGGACTCTCCACGCTCTATCTTTCTCTCTCACGTTGCTGGAACCTGAATCTCGCGGGTTCTCAACTCAGAGCCTCGTGTTTGCAATATCTTTCTCTCTCTCTCTCTCTCTCTCTTTTTACATTTCTCGTAAATAAGTCGAGTGAAAAGTGGACAAAAGTGGACAAAAGTGGACGATTGGTAAAATGTACTTAGGCAGAAAAATGTTCGAACGTTACTTTTGGCGAGGCTTAACGCGAGGCGAGACTGGCGAAACTTCTTCATTCAAAAGACATCAAGAGGTCGGAGCGACTATCAGAGAGAGAGAGAGAAAAAAAGAGAGAGAAAGAGGTACTCGACCATTTATGGAGGACCACCGAGTGCCGATCTTTTGCGTAACTTCTCGTTCGAGCGTTATTCCTCTCGCGAGAGCGCCTCTAGACACCGTAACGAGAGTGGAGTGCGTTGCACGCGAGCCTCGGACCCGCAACCATTTTTGGACGGTGCGCTTACGCGGATGACGACCTCTGCTCGAGCCTCGAGCAATAAGTGCGAGAGAAAGAGAAAGACGCGAAATAAAATACTCACGCACACACTTTCGGCTCGTTTTGCGCCGAGTCTTAATTATTTTTATCGCTCCCTCCTTTCAAAGTTCTCTCAGTCAGGAGAGAAGGTGCAATCACTCGTATTCTTTTATTTTCATTCTTTTGCGCATGCGCAATCACTGTTTCTACGACGTTTTTTTATGCTACAAGTTTAATTTTATTTAATCGAATTAAAATCGATTGACGTTTAGACAAATACAACGTATTTAAACACGTTAAATTCGTTGTTTTTTTGTTGGGAAAAAATCATTCGAAAATGAGACTTTTTATTCATTTTGATTACGTAATCGATGGTAATAAATCGATCTAAATTATTTTCGTGCGAAATTCAATATTTTATTGTTTTTTTTTATGATTGGAAAGTAAACACAATTTCGTAACTTTGTAAAAGCAAATAATATAATTGTTAACGACGTGATTCAAATGTATTCTCGCCAGTCGAGTGAGAATCCGTCGAAAAATAATTGAAAATCGGAAGGACGAAAATAATTTCTCGTCTGTTTCGTGTCTATTCGATAACGAGTTGTTTTTCTCTCTCCCTCTCTCTATCTCTCTCTTGGTTTCTCGGGTCTTTCCGACCCAGTGATTTCTCGCAAAGAAATCGACGCGTCTATATCTATATCGATCGCGACGGGCTATATCTTCGATGTTCGGTAGAGCTTCTGATGGACGGTTAGACTTTCCTTCCTGCTGTTGCATTTAGGCACGTTGCTCTCTCTCTCTCTCTCTCTCTCTCTCTCTCTCTCTCTCTCATAGAAGGTTGGTGACCAACGTGAAAGAGGAGAAATGGCAAAGAACGGAGAACAAGAGAAGAACATTGGACATTGGCTGCGTCGCGAGAGCGATGCGAGCAGAGAAGAGTGGGATTTCGAGTCGCGTGTCCCGCAAAGACAGATAGAAAGTTTTCCCGACTAATCCTGCGTCAGCGTGCGATCTCACTCATATACACAGTTATATATACATATATATATATGCACGAGCATATAGATATTCGTACGGTCGTGAGGAATGGAAAAGCCGGACAATGTTTAGGCGAGCGAGTGATGCGGTCGGAGACGAAACGGTTTTCAGGGTTAAACAAAAATTCATACAAAATACGTAAAAGAAAAAAGAATTTTCATTTTCGTACAATTTATGTTTTCAAAGAAGAAAAATTCAAATGTCGAATTTGAATTGGAATTTGGAAATTATTAAAACGAAAAAAAAACTATATTTCTTACAATTAAATGTAATTTTACAGAATGATAATTTCATCGAAAAATGAATCTCGAGAAATTTCTTTTTGACAGACTTTTTCACCAAACGATAAAAATAAAAATTGAACCCGTTTTTATTTATAATCGGTGAAGACGATCGTATACCGATGAGAAATATAATAAATAAGTGATTTTTAAAATAATGAATACCTCGCGTCTCCTCTCGCTTTACCTACATACATTAATGTATGTTAACGCACAATTACCGTATGAATTCCGATATCGCGGATTCGATCTCGAGAGAGAATTTTACTTCCGTTTCGAGGATGACTCGACGTATATTCCGGTCGCGTTTCGCACGGCGTGTTAAACGTGAATAGGAAGCCCACTCGAGATTCGGAGCAACTTCGAGTGTTAAAACTATAAAAATATATGTATATAATAATATACGATTTATATATGTATATATATTTATATATATATATTCTTAATGCAGAAATCGCTTTCCCTCATTATTTCGTCGCTTCTATACCGACAACGAAAAAACAAAAGTAAAAAAAAAAGAAACGGAACGAGCCAACGAGCCGCCTGCTAATTGGAAATTATACTTTTATCGCGGCGAATTTTCGTCTCTCGGGTATAATCCGCGAGCAGACTTTTCTCTGTGACGGCACTACCGGGAACTTTTCTGTGATGGGATCGAGCGCGTCGGTACGAGAGAAAGAAAAGGACTTTCGCCAAATTCTTTTTTCTTTCTTTCTTTCTTTCTTTCTTTCTTTTTTCAACTTCCGGTCTGTTACTTCGCCTCGATCTTTCGTGCCTCGGTTGGTCCCTATTTTGTGCATTATGTATACATCTATAGGACATTATATGTATCAGGGACGACGAAGTAATTGGCCCCACAGTCGCGAAATGCTGAGACGTGCAAAATAGACGAGCTCGCGCGAATTGTTAGAAAATTAGCCGAGGGGAGAGAGAGAGAGAGAGAACGTTGGTCGCGGGTGTTTAATTGTGATTTAATTAGGCATTGTTGGAGGTCTAGCCACACGACAGCGTGGCTGTGTCTCTCTTGTAAAGTCTTTTGTGAGATTGAAAGATATAAAAAGGAGAAGAAAGAGAAAGAGAGAGAGAGAGAGAGAAACGAGATTGCAGCTGCGAGTATCGTGAGATTGTTTCTCCCTCCTTCGCTGCCCCTCGTTCCTCTCTTTCTTTCGTACAGCGAACGAGAAATAGGAAAGAAAGAGGAAGAATCGCGAAGGATCGAAGGATTTAGCCTTTTGAACCACGCGCGATGTTGCTTGAAGGAAGATCGATATCAACGTGACGCTATCGCACCGCGAAATCGATCATTCACGATCGCACGGGGGAAACGCGCGAAACACGGAGAGAACTGGCGTATTACGATGAGCTACGAAGAAAGGACTTCGATCCTCGCAGCTTGAAAATAACGTCGTGCGCGAATTTTGTATTTTTCGTTGAACGAAAAATTGGAATTTTTAATTTAGAATTTAGAATTTAGAATTTGCAATCGTGGATGAAATAAGAAAATACAAATTTCAAACTCACCTTTTCAATTATACAAAATCACGTAACTTCGATTTTTAATAATTAGATAATTTCAATTATTTTAATCATTTTTTTAAAAAACGATTTTTTCAAATTTAATCGATCGAAACGGTTCGACGCTTTAATTTCCACCCAGCTGAAACATCGAAACACGTTATATATAGTATCGCTTAATGATTTAATCGAACGATCATATCCTTTTAACGTCATCTCTCGAGTCTCTCGCGTATCGTCCAAAGAAACGCTAAATACGTCGTCGAACACGTCATTAGAACGATTCCGGAATCCGCAAATAGTTAGGCCAGAGATAACCTAAACGGGTAATCGTACGTCACGTATTATTAAATTAACCCTCGGACAACGATAAATAAATCGTTCCGCGAGAACGAGTAAAAATGCGGTACGAGATTCTTCCTGGCTAATTATCGTCGCGCGTCCCACGATCGTCTCGTTGCGCGCACTCGCACACGCGAATTGAAAATAAAACCTCTATCCGTCAAAACCTCTATCCGTCTCTCTCTCTCTCTCTCTCTCTCTCTCTCTCTCTCTCTCTCTCTCTCTCTCTCTCTCTCTCTCTCTCTCTCTCTCTCTCTCTCTCTCTCTCTCTCTCTCTCTCTCTCTCTCTCTCTCTCTCTCTCTCTCTCTCTCTCTCTCTCTCTCTCTCTCTCTCTCTCTCTCTCTCTCTCTCTCTCTCTCTCTCTCTCTCTCTCTCTCTCGAGTGTCCTTCATTTCCGTTAATAGGTTACCAATGCAACGGATCTCTCTAATAATTATATAGCGTCGTGGTATTAGGAGGGAGATGGTCTCTTTGTGCCAAGTATCGTCGTATCGAATCCACGAGCATCGATCTTGACGGCTTCCAGTCAATTAACAATAAATAAATCAGCCCCGCTGTGCACAAAACGGGGATCGAACGGCCAACGGCAGCGATCGACGATCTCTCGAATGACATTGGGAAAAGCTGACAGTAGGCCGGACGTTAATAAATTTATAGGCCATTTAGCCGTTTCCGGCTAATCGCACGCGCGTTCGTTTCAAACCTCTCCCCCTCTCACCCCATACACACCTCTCTCTCTCTCTCTCTTGTTCTTTTTCTTTTTATCCACTCGCGACTTCTCCGACACGAGAGTACTCTCACGATGAATCATATATGGCAGAAAACTCACTCGGTCGTCGAGTGCTCCATCCTTGTGCAACTTAATACATATATATATACCTATATATATATATATATATATATATATATATATATATATATATATGTATATATGTATTGTATATATGTATATAAGATTGGTTGGGTGGACGTTAATTGAGACTGCGCGTTTTACGGGGAATTCGTCGTCGGAACTTCCAAGAGGCCGCGAAGTTGCACTCCTGCGGGGACTTTCTCCTTCGCACGGTTGTCCGCGCGCGAACCGTCGCGGTCGCCACGCGTAACGGCGTGCTGGTCTGCGGCGGCGCGGGTGGGGAGCGATTTGGGTAAGATCAGGGATTTCATATTTTTCTATCTTTCATACCGGTTCGTTCTCTCGTGCAATCTTGACTCGACCATAAATTTTACGCATCTTGTATTTTTTTTTCCAACGTAATTTGAAATGTTGATTTTTTTTTTTGACAAAATTGTTTCGAGAATTTCTCGATAATTTAATGTATTATGGACGATTATTCGATTTATAAATATTTGATTTGGTTTTCAGAAGGTGTTGATTAATTAATGAAACGCGAATTTATTGTCAACGACATTTGGACTATTTATCACGGTTAATCGAACGACGAACGTCCATGACCGAGCGAGAATGCAGAAGCTTAGCGTTTGAATTATTTATGCTTCACGGAATGGAAATTAACGCAAGGATATTGTTCCGATCGTGCGACGGATCATTGAATGGAGCAGAAGTGTACCAGACGAACAGAACAGAAACTTTGATATATATATATATATATATATATATATATATAGGTATACACATATATGGAAAACTAGTTCACTCGTTCGTTCTCTCATTTTCTCGCGTACTCGTACTCCTCTTTCGCGGGAAGATCTCTTCTCGCTTACCTTTTTTTTCTCTTGCTCGCTCGACGCAATCTTTCTCTGCAAACGAGCGGCATTTACCGCCTCGTATAACACTCGGCTAAGGCGTAAGACCGAAGAGTAAAAAAACTTTGAGCCTTTCGGCACGAGATTGACCGACAGAGAGAGCGAGAAAGAGAAAGAGAGATAGAGCGAGAGAGAGAGAGAGAGTGAGCGAGGCTGAATTAGACTTCGAGCATTCAATCTTCGAGCGACTTCGCAACACTTCAACGACCCTTCCCGTATTCTGCAAGATCGTTGGCACGCTCGCGAGACTCGCTCAGACAGCGTTGAGTTAGAAAAAAAAAAGAAAAAACCCGTCGAAGTGATCTTCGTAACGATCGAAGTCGATCTTTCCTCGATCATTCGATATTCAAGATCAAGAGTCGCGAATAATGGATCGCTTTTTTTTAACGGGCCACCGTGCGCAGAGCGTAGACCTCTTTAACTCGTAAACAGACCTCTTTAACGCTTCTTCGCGGAAGAACGATCATTGCGGTTCATTGGAGCAAGAACAAAACATCAACGACTCCACGTGACTATTATTTTCTGACGCTTTTGCGCTTATCGAATGGAAAATTTACCGAGAATATAGTCGATATTCGTATATCGATATATTTATTTATTGATATTTTATTGTCATATAAATTATCGAATAATAAACGAAATTTCATGGAATTTAATTGAGAAATAAGGAAAAATTATTTTCACATCACGTTTTATTATTTGTCGATTAAATTGACAATTGTTTTTTTTGTTGTTATCCGTTTAATCGAACTTTGTTTTTATGAAACAAAGCCCTTCATCTCTTTTTGTAAATTGTCCCAGTACCATCGGTGCTAAATCTCACGAAACTTTTCGTGCGCTACGATATCATCCCCTTTCGCGAAAATTCCAACGAGATCTCGAAAATATATCCGGCGTGTTGGAGCAATTAAGAAAGTTTTGCCGGGATTCTCGAATCCCTGAGGTAGAAAATACAGCGTTTATCTCTTTACGAGACAACGCCTTCTTCGTTCCATAGAAACGTCGCCATGGAAAACAAGAAAAGTCGTCTCCACTCCATCTTCATCAAAAGCTTTCAAACTTTCCAGCGTATCTCCGAGTGAATAAAATGTTGAGGGGTGAAGTGCGGTAAAAGGAGAGGAAAGGGGTAGATAGCTAGACAAGAAAAGGGAAAAGCGAATAAGGCCGATATTGAATTCCGTGTGAATTCCTGTGTGACTACGACGACCATTTTATCCACTAGTCTGGCGTTGGACGCGAGAGTTTCGCGAGTGACGCGGATGCGTGACAAGTCGAGAAGATACTCGGAGTGAAAACGTTGAGGGACGAGAAGGTACGAGACCGTTGGTGGGATTTCTCGGGAAACTTTATCGGCGATGGAAACGTTTCTGTACCTCCTTCGTTCTTTTCTCTCGGGCTGAAAACTTCCGAATTCTTTTTTCCCCTTACGAAACTTGTCCGAAGAATCTTTTTGAGAAATTTCTTTATTTTCAAATAATAAGAAAATTGTTAAAATTGTAATATTATTATTTTGTTTTGCAGTAAGGATAATTAAATTTGTACTATAATATAATAATCGTAAAAAGAAATTATTTGATAAAAGAATCGACGGAATTTATCGATGGATAATCGAATAATTAAATTATAAATCGTTCAATCGATAATTCCGTAATATAAAAAGTTTTGCTGTCGTATCGAGATTGAAATATTCATTTAATTTCAATAACTCTCTCTCTCTCTCTCTCTCTCTCTCTTTCTCTAGAAACCGAGAGACACATCACGAATAGACGATACTGACGTTGAAAAACAAAACCCACGTCTCAATTATAATCGTGAAAAATCATTTTTGCACCAGATACAGGATCGACTCTCGAAGCAACGAGAGCGACTGCGAGAGAAAGATAGAGACAAGGAGAAAACCTTCACCGCGATATATATCTGCTGGTATAACATAGAGTAACGTAGGCGAATACGTCTCTCGTACATTTCGCCTCCGGGCATCGATCTCTCGATGAGGGATGTACTCTCTCTCGTTGCGGTGCAACGCGGCCACGGAGCAATACGATCATTACACCGGACCACACACGATACACTTTATACAGTATTCTCCTATGGACGAAAGAGGGAGCGGAGAGACAAAGAGAGCGAGAAGCTTTATTGTATCATCTTCAATGATCGAACCCTTCGCAATAATAACGAGCATTATCTTCCTTTCTTTATTTTTATTTTCGTTCAATCTCACGAGATTTCGCATCGTATTATTTTCAATTTTTCGTTTTTTCTTTTTTTTTCGTTTCATCGGTAGATCTGTTATCCAGGTGTATTAGCGTCTAGATATAGTGTGTATCAGTTTTCCAACTTTCCAATTCGTGATAACTCGTAAATCCTTCAACCATCCAGACACGTGGCACAAAACTCTACATATATACGTATATAAATATAAATACATACATTTATTTATATATATATATATATATATCTCGATGTATACGTAATAACTGTACGTACATCTCTTGTGAGAACTCTTATCGTCGTCATCGTCGCAGATATCCGGTCTGATCGTTCTGTCCCGTTCACCCCCTCCCACCTCCTCCTCCTCCTCCTTCTCTTCGTCACAGTGAATTACAACGTTTTAGTTATTATTCATTTAATGACGTGCATTAAATTAATCGGGTGTCGCGAGAGAGTCACGGGACGGGACCCGTGTTTAACTCGAGTCCGATAACTTGCTATATACATAGACGTATAAAATCCTTATACGTATAAATACTCGTTCACATCGAGAAACGCGTATATGTTTTATATAAACGTTGATGGCATAGTGAATTATGATCGAATGTGAAACTACGAGTCCCTCGGGGGCCAAGCATCGTCGTGCTTTTCGCACGACTCCCCGGCGAGAACTCCGAGGTCGCGACGCGTCCTTCTCGAGATTGAAGAAAAGAAGAGGGAAAAAGAAAGAAAAGAAAAAACGCTCGTGACGCTCGTTGAAACAAGATGAAAATCATTTGTCCGCGCGTTAACTTTTACATGCATTAACATATACACATACGTATGTACCGACGAATAATATAACGAAGGTAAGGTGCGTATATATATTTTGCAGTCACGTTCCGCCGAGAAAGGCGATGCAAATCTTTCGATTACCCCACGGAGCATCGCGCGCGTCGAGACCTGCGAGCGAGACGACGCGACGCAGGACGACGAGGGGTGCTTATAATATCATACTCCGCTCACGGTTTGATAATAATTCTCGTACCGCGTCCTACGTATTTGTGTTCACGTGTTGTACCACGCGATCATGTGTGAGAATTATTCACAGCTTATTCCCGGGTATCTTCCAAAGAGCCCCTTGCGCTGCTTCTGGCCACTCGGCTCTCGCGAATTAGCAACGAGAAATCTTCATAAAACGCGCCATTATACATATAGTTAACTTATTTACAAACATATATATATATATATATATATAAATAAGTATATAGCGTAGTTTTCACTCTCGTGAATTTACTTCTATAATAGGCTGAGATCTACAGCCGTATAACTATATATATATTTGACGTATGCTTATTTAGCTTTGTATATATATATATATATATATATATATATATATATATATATATATATATATATATATATATATATATATATAATATTTTACGAGATGCACGACTTTGCGCGTGGCTATTTTCCCCTCGAGCTGCAAACTTTACGCATATGTGCAGTGGCTAAAGGCACGTCGTCGGCCCTGTCGTCGACGATGTCCCAGGTGCGGTTTTACATCCATGTGTATATATATATATATATATATATATATATAGAGTTGAGCTAGGAGTATGTGCGTGCGTACTCGGCTATAAGGTTACAGAAGAGGCCACAGGCTGATATAAGCTAGGACATAGACCGCACGTTCGAGCCCCGGGGATAGAAGTCGAGTGTGCGCGTGTCGAGAAAAATGTGCAGCATCCCCGCCGCGAAGATCACAGTCATGGTTTAGAGCGCGTTGCGCGTGTGTTGGAGATACGTGAGACACGCTAATCGAGCGCGAAATAGGCGTAAAGTGGACAGTGCCGGAAGGGAAATCATCGGAGTAGAAGAAAAAGATCGATCGAAAAAAATCGAACGATCGGATTTATTTACGAATTAACGATTTTTTTCTTTTTTAACGTCACATTTCTTTTTTTTTCGTTATTGTTTTGATTATAAAAGAACAAAATATCACTTTTGCTTTCACCCGCTCGTTCGTCGTACGCGGGGGTCCACTTTCTATCCGTCCCTCGGCGAAGATCCTAATTTTCTTTTTTCCACGATTTTTTTTCTCTCTTCGTCATCTTCAACGCGTCAAGTGCAAAATACTTTCTACTCGGAAGCGACGAGGATGAGAAAGAGAGAGAGAGAGAAGGATAGACTCGATGTCAAAGTGCATCTGGAAGAGGATCGCGAACGATCGAAACGAAGCTATATCTCGCGAAGACGAAGACAGCGAGCTCTTCGTAAAAGGGAGAGTTTGTTTTCAAACAATCATCGTCTTCTCTTGTATCATCTCTCTTGTATCATCTCTCGTCGTCATTCGTCGAGAACGGAAAAAGGAAAAGAAAGATTTTTTTTTGTTTCAATTTCTTTTTTACGACTCTATGATTTTTGTCTCGTACCAAGAGCCTCGGCGTCTTACGCGCTGCCGGAAGTATACGAAGGCGCAAAACGGGAGGAGAGAGAGAGAGAAGGAAGAGAAAGAAAAGGAGTCTTTGGCTGGATTAACGGTTACGAGATAATAAGGACGAGTCTCGCGATGCACCGACCGAGAGCAAAGAGTATACTGCGCTATCCATGTATACACACACATATATATATATATATATATGCATATACGTGTATATGCATAAGCCCGAGAGGGCTTTTTCGTGTTTCGCGTGTGCCTCTGACAAACAACACTACCCGAGCATGTCCACGGCGTTTATTCCACTTACCGATCGAGACGACTTTTGCCTTGGCGAAAACCGCGCGGAGAAAGGCTTCCGGGGTTGTCCTTGACTGGGTCATAATGCATCCCGAGCGATCCTCGTCACGAACGTTACACATAATTTTCACCTTCTCACTTTTCATTTTCTCGTTTTTATCGCAATTACGTACTCGTAAAGAAATCGATTAAAATTAGCTCTCGGGATAAAATTTCGAACTCGATGTAATAAAATTTATATATTTTCTCCCACTTTCAATAAATATTCTCAATGTTGCACAATCTCGAAATTTCCCCTTCCAATTTCAAGATTCGT
>OX637865.1:44074784-44287284 GCA_951802705.1 Netelia virgata | reverse complement strand
GCGTTAAAAATGTTTCATAAAATAAACGAGAGAATGAAAGTCTCGAGATGCCTGCTGAATTTTTTTTCATGTAGCCTCTTCGACAATGTCTTCGTTCTCGTTAAATCAGTCCACCAAACCCCATGGTCAGTCTCACCGCTTTAAATGGACGAACGTGACGTAGACCAGCCACTGGCCATACTTGCTATATATGTATATGTATATATGTGTCTGTGAAGAGAGAGAGATAGAGAGGGAGAGGGAGAAAGACAACTGCGAAGAGGGAAGCTTGTGCTATCCTGGGTGGTCCCCGGGAACACACGAGAGATAGTACATGTCCCTATATAGCTATATATATATATATATACCCACATATATATATCGATATATATATATATATATATATATATATATATATATATATGTATAATAGCAAGGGTTTCGTGCTTGCGGCACTATATTCATAACGTATCCGCGCGCTATGCAGAAAATAATATGCCAGGCGATCCATTATGCCGAGAGAGTCCGTGCTGGGCGCGAGTTCGAAGAGCGGAGATCTCCGGATGAACATTCGTACTGGACTCCTCGCGATCCTTACCACTCTTTATACATACGTAAGTGAGATTTCCGAGCGATGATGCTTTAAAATTTAATTTTTCGTATTTTGAAGAATACGTCGGCTATTTAACGTACGATTTGGTTCGTGCTTCTTTATTTAAATAAATTCGCGAATTATTGATTTTAGATTAAAATTGCTCTAAATTCGAATCGATATAATCATGAAATGATATTTAATTTTTCGTATTTTAAGAAATAGATACGACATTTAACGTTCCATTTCTTTTCATGCTCGTTTATTTAAATTAATTCATGAATTATTGATTTTAGATTAAAATTGTTCTAAATTCGAATGGATATAATTGTGAAATGATATTTAATTTTTCATATTTTGAAAAATAGTTAAGACATTTAACGTTCCATTTCTTTTCATACTCGTTTATTTAACTGAATTCGCAAATTATCGATTTTATATTAAAATTGCTCTAAATTCGAATCGATATAACCGTGAAATAAAAAATCATGAAAATGAAAGAAAAAAACAACGAGAGCGGGAATAACAACGTCGCGACCTATTTGACATTAGTAACGCTCTATATATCGCATCACGGTCTCCCTCGTCTTGTCTCATGGATCACAGAGCCGCGAGAGGTTCTCCAGTTCGCGCGATGAAAAACAGATCGGCTATCGCAAAATTGATACGGAAAGAGGGGAAGGATACACAGAACGGACACGCGGCGTATCGAGTGGTATACGCCGGAGATCAAATCTCATCGCTACGACTCCGGCTACGAGTAACGACCATCGAGGAGAATCCACTCACACGCGGAACAAACACGCGCGCTATACAAAATCAAAAGTACATACCATAAAGTGCTTCGGTATTCAAGACGCTTGAAGATTCTCGAGCGTGTGTCGAGGAAGGAACTGGGACGCGGCGGCTGAGTTTAGAAACTCGAGAACCTGAAAAAAAGGAGAGAGAGAGAGAGAGAGAAAAACTGAATAAAAAAAAAATCACACGCGTGAGTTTATACGTCTTTTCGTGCGTCTTTTTCGCACCGGACGTCACGCTGCAGCATTCACGGACTTTGTGGATGAAACGATCGCCGAGAGATAAGCCGCCCGTGCAATCACACGGGAAATATAAAAGATCTCTCGTGCGAAAGGAGAATCCTCGCGATTGGCTCCGAGAGACCGCAATCGTTGTCACATGTCGATTTCAATGCTCCTCCTTCATCGAGCGTTCGTACACGATGGGAGTTCCCTGTGAGTGTAAACACGCATTTCAAACTAAAGATAAAATAATAATAATAATAATAAACGCGGGTTATAGTTATAACAGACCACGAGATATTCGCAATGCCATAAGCTGTCATTATCGCGGCATTGCTACTTTTTTCTTCTTCTTTTTCTCTTCGTTCTTCTCGATATATTTGCCGCAGGTACGCTTTTACGGTTCGCGGCGATTCTTGAATTTATTGCAGATATAGATATGCGATGAGATAGCTATATAAACTTATATATATATATATATATATATGTTAAATACGAGTCTACATATATACATATATATATTGATATAAACGCGTATACATTGATACGTATATGCAATCCTAAGATTTTTGTGCTCGACGAAGCGAGAGATATGCAAGAAGAGCGTGTGCGGTCTGTGAATACGGGTAGACCGATATTTGCGCGTGTGTCGCCCTCTGTGCTCGCGATAATTCTATAGTTCGTCAAATCACCGCTAGGGGGTACTAACCGATAATACGAGGGCGAGCGTGTATGTCGCGGATGGAAGAGGAGCGATTAATGCCCCGAGGTGCTTCCAGGGGGCGCTGTTGATCCAGAAAAAAAACAAGAATACATACGTATATATATATATATATATATATATATACATGTATATATATATATATGTATGTATATATGTATGTATATATAAATATGTAGAATCGCAAGAATCGATAGCACGATCGATGACAGATCACGCTCGGCAAGAAAAAAAAGATCGCGATACGGGTAGCAAAAGGCAAAATTGCACATGTGTGCAACATCTGCGCCGTCGTAGAGCAAACAGAGTTCGAGAATATGGCGTGCCGTCGTGATCGAACGATCTTGACAGCTTAATCGAGCGTCTCGTTGTGTTTATAACCGTCGCTTCAACCGCGAAACGTGCGGATTAGATAAACAACCCGTCTCGTGCCTGTGGCAACGATGAAACCGGAAGGGTATTTGTATAATCGGAGAAGGAGGCGGCGGAGACCAGAGATTTCCCCGATGTTATCTATCGTTAAAAAAAACCTTAGCGCACTCGGCTACGAGCGATAAAGCGATAAAGGATTTCAGGAAGGATAATAGATTCTCCCGTTCCTGGAACGATATTAAATTTTTATATTTGATATTTTGTTCATAAAATCGTGCGATAAATCATAATATTCCGTTGTTTCTTTAATCGCGCGATAAAATTGTTGTGTGATTACCATTATTCATTATCGCGAACAGAATTTTTCTTGTTAATTAATAATGATAACGACGTATTTTTATCATCGTTATCAAAATTAAAATAATTATTATGGATTATGATTTTGTTGTTATCGAAAATACTTGAGTATACTATCAAATTTTATTCGTGACAATGAGACGATGAGTACGACGACGAGTGTAACGAAGATATGATGAGAAAGTGAAAAAAAATAAAATAAAAATGGGAACATGAGAAACTTTGTGTGTACGTTACTTTTACTTGATCGAAAGGGAGGGGAAAAAATCGGGGAGGATGAAGAGCGAGAGCAAACAAAACGAGATGGACGAGACAGCGGAAGGGTCCCAGAAACTCGAATGGTTCATCGAGCGTATGTACACACATCATCTATGAATACGAACGAGAAAAAGAATCTCTCATCGAGTGGCTCTTCCTCGAATAATCCCATGCCATCTGGACGGTCTAATAGGCACGTGCAACGAACCGCCACTCTTACGACGCTACGTCGCCGCGAGCCTTCTTTCGTAAATTCTGGTCATTCGCGTATAACCCTCGTTCCATAAAAATTTGACGATCGAATCCCGTTTCGAGTTACCTCAAACTACGAATAAAATAATAAACAAATAAAAATGCAAAGAAAAATTTCCAACAAAAATATATAAATATAAATAAAATTTTGTTTTTGTTTCATAACGATTATAAAGAGAATGAATAATTATCAATAAAGATTATAAATAAAAATGAAAAAAATATTCACAATTTTTTAATTCGAATTTTCCATTCGACACGAAACGTCCCATATACACCCGTCATCTCGTTCTTTGATTTCAAGTACCGCGTTTCAGAGAAAAAAAAACGTCTACGTTCGGCAATCGAGCGA
This sequence comes from Netelia virgata, assembly GCA_951802705.1. Lineage (NCBI taxonomy): Eukaryota > Metazoa > Arthropoda > Insecta > Hymenoptera > Ichneumonidae > Netelia > Netelia virgata. The sequence goes on along the minus strand of OX637865.1, from coordinate 44,283,382 downwards.
GAGAGGTCAATTATACAAATGTCTCCTCGAGCCAGTGAAAAATTGTAAGTTTTTGGTAGCCCCTCTTCCTATCTCGAGAAAGAGAATTTTGTTTTTGTTTCATAACGATTATAAAGAGAATGAATAATTATCAATAAAGATTATAAATAAAAATGAAAAAAATATTCACAATTTTTTAATTCGAATTTTCCATTCGACACGAAACGTCCCATATACACCCGTCATCTCGTTCTTTGATTTCAAGTGCCGCGTTTCAGAGAAAAAAAACGTCTACGTTCGGCAATCGAGCGAGAGAGGTCAATTATACAAATGTCTCCTCGAGTCAGTTAAAAATTGTAAGTTTTTGGTAGCCCTTCTTCCTATCTCGAGAAAGAGAGAGAGAGAACCGCGCTCTCGGTCACGTCAAGACCTACGAGAGGTATAAGAGGACACGCCGAGGTATATGGTTATAGCGGTGGATATATGGAGGCAGTTGCAATTAGAGGAGATCGACCAGACGACCGGTGGATCGAGTGAATGGCGCGCGCAAGCGTGTCTCACTTCTCTCCGCGCGATCGTCTTCTCAACGCCGTCCTACCTAGTCCGTCTAATGCACGACCATTACCTACTACTTCTATTTTATTTTATTTTACTTTTTATTTTTACGCAAACCTCGAACCTCGACTGCAACTTGGCTTTGCCACTTCTCCGAGAAACCATGAGAGGAGATACGCGCTCTTGTCTTGGGAAAGAACCGATTTGTTCGCGAGACTGTTAATATATCTCGCTCTTCTCAACGCGAGTTTAACGCTCTTTAACGACAATCCAATATACGCATTACTGTCCGAAACGGGATTGTAAGGATTATAAGGATTGTAAGAGATTCATCGTAAAACTGATAATCTCGTCGTTCGTTATCTCTTCGTTGATCAAAGTTTTTCTCATTGAACATTTTTTCAGACGTTCACAACGAGAAACAATAATATTTACTTTTCCTGCTTGAAGATTTGTGTGAATTCTAATTTAGAAATTCGAATTACTTTAAAATGCAAATTAGATCGATTTTCTCGAAATAAAATTACGATCGTTTTCAGAAACTTATGAACTTCCATAGGTCATAAAAATATTCTATTTTTGGCTCGAAAATTTCGAACCGTTTATATTCCTCGAACGAAATTAATATTCCAAGAAATCTGTTAAAGGTCGTGGAAAAAATGACGCAACGCAACATCCAGACATTTTTCGAAACGTATATAAAAATTATCATGTAAATTAGCAAAATTCACTTTCGTCCATTACGTAAAAATAAATTTAAAAATTTAAAAAAGAAACCCCGTAAACTCGGGTCGACGTTTATCGAAGGAAGAAAAGAAAAAATCAAAAAACCGTATCTCTCGGTTTATATTTTCCCCTTGCGATACGTCATCCCGATATCCGGATTATTAGATATTCCACCTGTTTGTAAATGACGTCAAGGTATATTAAAATTTATTTATTCTAATTTATTCGATAACCCGTTCATTACGAGTTACGAACGAAAGCGGCTGGGCATAGTCGGGCACCGCACAGATAATGTCGGTTGCAACGGACCTCGACACTGCGGCTATGATTTGATCGAAGCTTTAAACTCTCGAGCTCGCACAGGGGAGGGCAAGGCCCGTTACTCGTGACCGAAAGGATCCGACCCCGTAGTTTACGGGGACGCTATCGTCCTTATATACATATATATATATCTATATACATGTAACTATCTCCGAGATTTATATATATATATATATATATATATATATATATATATACATAGTAGTTGATGTAGAAGAAGGCTGAAGCGGCTTCTGCCTAGTTATACCTACTAGGCGAGCAACACAGGCCCGATAGTATCGACCCCGCGTCCACGAGAGCACGTCGTACGTACAAGACTAGAAGTAGGAGGATCGTTTCAAGCCGGGGTAACTTCAAAGGGGCACCAAAGACGACGTTCCTCATTCTTTCCTTCTCTCAAGTGCGCGCGGGTCTCTCTCTCTCTCTCTCTCCTTCTCTCACGGTGTTTTCCAATCTTCTCGATGTCTATGTCTAACTCTTTCTCTCTCGAGAGAGAAAGAGGGAGAGAGGGAGAGAGAAATAAAACACGAAGATTTTCACGAGTGTGCGTAATATTCCAGGATAATGACGAGGGTCTGGTTTACGCGATGGTACGTACAGGCAAGGTTAATCATCGATTTTGCTCCGAGAAGTATCGGAAAACATCCACGGTCTTTTCTCTCGTCTCGAGCTTTTATGGCACGGCGAGTAATGTTGACCGAGCGATTTAACCGGAGATTCGCGGCGTATGAAAATTTATCGGGCGACGTTTAAACAAACAAAAAATTTACGAGTTTTATTCCCGAGGCTTCCGCGCGTTACGTATTTAATGCAGAAATAAACGGTACTTGGAGTTAGCCCCGTGACACGAAGATCAGGGTTAAATCGTCGCTTTGACTTCGTCTCGGTTTATATATTCGCGAGGAAATAGGATTTATCGTAATCGAAGAAAATATTCATCGATCAGTGATCGAAACTATTCGTCTCGTTTAAATCTCATTTCCATTTCCGATATGGTGTCTGTAACCGCTCACTCGTTTTCTCTCTCTCTCTCTCTCTCTTCTCGAGGCCATCAAGTAACGACCTTTCGTATAAACCAAATAACACGGCTGATATTCACCCAATGAAATTCGAATCTCTCGCGTCACGTCACGTACAATTTTCCTAGGATCTTTAATGACGTCGATAACACTGTTATCATCGATATTATTATTACCCGTTGGTTGGTTGGGAAAAAATAAATAAATAAAAATAAAAATAACAGGAATTTTTTACCAACAGGAGAAAGTAAATAGTAAGCGATGAAACTGTTTATGGACATGGCTTGTACACGTATGTGCATACGTGTACGAATGGCTGTACCGTAACGAGAGATGGATAGATCGATGGTAATTAAAATTATTTGATTGAAAGAGCTCGTCAAAATTTAATGATTATTTCGAATGAACGAGAGAAAGAGAGAGAAAGAGACAGCGAGAGAGAGAGAGAGGCGAGGGAGGAAAGAAAGAGCAGAGATCACGCTGATCGATGGTGCACTATACGTGAGATCGATCAATCCTGATCATTCGCAGCTACGAGTCTTCACCTACCTTCCCATACAAAAAACATACACACGTGATTATATTTTATTTATTTATCTAACTTATTATTCATTGCATTTTCATATTATAAATCAAATAAAATAAAATCTATGTATGAAATATTTGAAAAAAATTCTCGTTAGTCCCCTCTTTCACGACTCGATACGCCTGCCCAGTTAATACACTCGTGGCTACTTAGGACATGTGTGCAAGGAACATACATTAAGGCCGAGTTCACTCGGCCTACTTTTTCAACGGCAAACAGAGATCTTCGAGCTGGCCTACGCCCACGCACTCCAACTACACACACACACATATATATATATATATACGACCTGGCTCTCGATGTCTCGAGCAAGAGAGTACCCTCTTATCTTATGGGGTCCCCGCGAGAACGCGTTCTGCATGTCGCGTATCACGTGTTCGATTCTCGACTCGTCGCTCTTCCCTTCACCGGTCGGTCTGAAAATTTCCCATTGTGCTGCCTCTCGTACTTACGTGAATACTCGCTATACGCGGTAACGTACACATTAGGCTTTTGGTACACACGTCCACCTTCGTCAGGTCGAACCGACAAGTCTGTAACACGCGGATTAAAGCATCGATCGAGTACTAATGTCCGAATGGACGATCGACCGTGTTTTCTTCCGGGCTTTTATATACGCGTAACGGATACCACTGACGAGTGTACGCTCCCGACTGAGTCTGGCCCAGTTTCAAAAGATACTCTTACCGAAAAGGCACTCGAGGCTAATGACGACGAGGAGAAGAGCGCAGGCGAGAGCCGTTTTTTTGGCGTACGCGCGGCAAAGATATGGGAAGAAAAATCACTCGAAGAAGGAGGAGGTAACGTTATCGAAGAGCTCCTTTCGAGTGACGGCTGTTAATTGAATTTCCTTGTTTTAGAGATTTCAATGAGAACCTGTAACTGTAATTTATATCTTTCAACGAAACGATGAAATTGTGAAGAAAAAAAAAACAAGTAATTAAACGAACGAGAATATGAAAATAGAATTTTATCTCGGGGATCGTTTTCTTCTTATTTCTTTCACTTTTTTCTCAGTGTTATTTGGTCGTCGATGTCTTCGGGTCAGCCAATCATCGTTCGATCGAAATCGATCGATTATTGACTACAGTGATTTTCGCAGTCGGTTTTGCTTATATACGTCACGAAAATATATTATAGAATGCATTAGTAGTTATGGGTACGTGAGATAGTACTTGTGGCCTGTCTCTCGCGTTAGGTCTACCTGTCGGAGTAGTAACGACAAGCTGTGCGCAATCGCCTCGCGCGAGTACTTACAACCCGATCGTCGTCGTCGTCGTTCGTCGTCGTCGTCGTCGTCGTCGTCGTCGTCGTCGAAGAGCCGCAAGAATCGTCGGTCTATGTGGCCGACGTACACTTTCTACAGTGAAAGCTCAGAGATACGTGAGATGGTGTGCAATGGAGTTTTATCCTCTGATCCAATATGGCGGATTTCTATATAACTATATATATATATATATATAAACATATGTATATTTATATATTTATATATTTATATATTTATATATAAATATACACTTGGACAGAGTCATATTCGCGCAAGCTCGGGAATTAATAGAATTCCTAGTGGAGATTACCGATCAACCTGGTCGGTACGAACTGGGCGCACCACCGATGGTGATAGATGGCAGAAAGGGGAGCTATGGTATGTATGTACATACTGATATGGAGTACGTACGAGATATACCCGGTTCCATTTATCTTGCTGGCGCGTTATTATTACCGACTCCTTGCCGGTGTCTCTAACTCTCCGTTTTCATCTTTCTCTTCGCACACCTCTCTCGACGAGATAGAGAGAGAGAGAGAGAGAGAGAGAGAGAGAGAGAGAGGGAGAGAGAGAGAGAGAGAGATAGGACAACACTTACACAGGTAGGATTCAATTCCATGCAGGATAGTTTCACCGTACCAACCTCTGCGACATTTCAGATCTGCGAGACACTTTCGACGTAATATATATATATCGAGAAACTTAATAATCGTTCGAAACAACCGTGTATTTGCGCCTGTGTCCGTGTATGTCATTGATGACAGAGGGAAAAAGAGACTAAAGTATAAAAAAGAAGGAATCGGTATGAATATAGAGCGAGAAACTGAAAGAAATCGATGCATTTAAATTGCTACATTTTTTTGTTTCCTCTTCTTCGTCTCTTTGCGTATCACGCTCTATACGAGTCTGTGGAAAATTTATGCGATTCTTCGAAGATACGTGTAGATTCGTTTGGAAATGGCGAACCAGGTGGAACGTAGCCAAGATTTTCTTTTTTTTTCTCGCGAGAGAAGAAAATCGATAGGACGATTGCCATAAAACGGAAAATAGAGAAGAAGAGGGAGGGTGAGATAGAGGGATGTAAAAGAAAAGATCGGATCAGGTCGTTTAGAAGCTTTTCGAGAGGCAGACAAGGAAGGCTTTGACTTTGGCTCGAAGTAATCTGCGGTCATCTTCATCCCCTCTCTCTCTCTCTCATTCTCTCAACGCTCTCGACTCGTCATCATCCCCTAGTACTTTGTCAGTAATGTCCTTTTCCACCCTATTGTAGAAAAATAATGTCGAAAAGTCCGAGTCAATGGTACAGGGTGAAAGTAAAGAAGGGTGGACGTACGAAAGACCAAATGGCGGATGGGAGTAATTTCATTCGTCCGCCGGGCTTTGTCTCGGGTCGAGTTAGTGGTCAAGTTCTTCGCGTCGAAAGCCAAGAGTCTATTCGATCTGTCACTTCGACCTCGAGGATACGAGGCTCAGCCGTTATGTAAGCGTGTCCGGGACAGCCAGTTGACTCATCGCGGCGATAATTCTCCTCAAGGATCTTTCTGCTAACAGTACGACACTTTTATTCGACCTCCGCGAACTTCTTCGCGTCGGGCCCCGTAGACGAAAAATTCGTTTCGGTCGAGTTGGTAAATTATCCGAGTATTTATGTTTCGTGGGTTTGTCGAAAGAGAGAGAGAGAGAGAGAGAGAGAGAGAGAGCGAGTGTGTGTTAAAAATATTGTTTTTCTTCATTTTTTATTTTTTTTTTGTTTCGTCTTACGTAAGTCCAGCATGATACGTACCTATGCGACCAAGCGTGTTGACTCATCGGTTCACCGGTAGTTTGGCGTTACCATTCTTCTCTCTTTCTCTCTCTCTCTCTGTCTCTCTCTCTGGTGGTCTGTCGAAAGTCGTTGGCGATACTTACGGTGTATAGAGCGAGTTGTGTATAACTGGATGTAAAGCTGTACCGCGCGCGCGCTGTCCCGCGTGTAAAACGTTCGTAGAGTCCTGAGAGCGAGTCTGTGACCGCCATGCGGTAGGGTCAGGGACGTCCGATGGCGCCAGAGCTCCGAGAGAAAAGAGAGTGAGAGAGTAAACGCGCCGGTCCTCCGTATATACAGCCGACAGGCGCAGTTACAGCAGCAGCTCCATTGCAGGCGTTCTGCGCTCGCCGACCGCGCATGCTCTCCTCCCCACCATCACCGCCAGGCCGCTATCCCCACCACTAGGCATGCGCGCTCGCGACGGGCCTCGCGCGGGGCCCGGCTAACACAACAATCGGCTCGACGGAGAGCAACCGTGAGTCACGCGACAGGAAGTCCTTTTTTCCTCCCTCTCTGCGCATCACCGTCTGTACTTCCGCCGGTTGAACGTATATAACTGGTACAAGGTGAAATCCTCATCGATCTCTCGTAGTTCGCGTGAGATCGATCGCCCGGGAGTGGGGAAAGGTCGAGACCCGAACCGAAGGATGAACCGATGTTTTTTCACTCGATCGGAGGATCGAGAGGATCGGAGGTAATACCGAACGAATTAACGATCACGTTCGAAAAATTAAGGGTTTTTTTGTTTGTTAAATGGATGCGATTCTTCGATTTCTCTTGGACAAAAAGTCGTTCGATTTCGAAAATTTATCGTTCGCGGTTTATAATGCGAGAGGCATTGGAACTTGGCTTTAAAGGATTCGATAGCGCGATGTCTCATCCGTTAGAAACGAAACGATATCGACGCGTCGATCGCTTATAGAATTTGCATCGATCGATCTTTTCTTTCTTTTTCATTTGAAAACGTACATCGGCCGATACGGTAAAAGAAACAAATATTACGGTGGCCGAGACGCGTTCTCCCGTGGTAGAGAGACACTCGAGCACTCTCTAATTACCAGATGACCCACTTCCGCACGCACGAACACCTAATCAAACATCGGGACGTCAGCGTGAGACTGGAAAGATATCAAGAGAGTTGAAATTATCGGGACGCGCGCGCGGGCTCGACAACGTGTCAAAAATTCAACGAGCAATTGCAATGGTCCCGATACCGGCCGAGAGACACATCGATGGCGGTTTGCATCGATGCCATAAATTAGTTCGACAACTGTATCGATCCGACGAGAGGCGATGCGAGGAACAACGATAAGAAAAAAAACAATAATAATGACGCTGAAGAAAAAACAAAAAATTGGCGAACACGACCACGCCGGAGATATCCCGGACTCGATCCAGACTTAATTAACGCCGCGAATTGCAAATAACAGCGAGCATTTGGCTTGTCACGTACCGCGTTAGTGCCCGAGAGACCGAGAGAGGCCAAGAGAGAGAGAGCGAGAGAGACCGAGAGACCGGAACGGCGAGTGACAAAAAATAATAATGACGGACACGATCGAGACACGAAGGCAAAAAAGTGAGGCGAACGATACTAGCTATTCCGCGTCGGCTCGTTCGAGGAACTCGAAATTGCCCCTTAAATTCTTAAAAGTTGGCAAACTCGCCTCGAGAGATCGGGTCTAACGAAAAATGAAAAAAAATAAAACAAAAAAAAAAGGAAAATTGGATCCCGACCGAACCACGAAATTCCCCCACTTAAAGATGCATTACTCGTAACCGCATTGGCAACGAAACTCTATTCTCAGTCCCAACGAGGAAATATTCGTGCCTCGAGGGTGTCGAGAAACTCGCCAAAGCAAACTCGAAGAATTTTTTTAAACCGCGCATCTTCGTGAAAACTTTTCATCGAATGGCAGAGAAGCGAATCACTTTGCCAAGTTTTTTTTTCAACGTCTTTGAACCGGAACAAATTCCTTCCATAGTTTCTCAAACCCGGCAAATGTTTTTCAAGGGTTGGATCGAATCAATCCCCAAAATTGAAGAAACTTCCCAACTTCTTTTTCTACCACTATCGATCTTCACCCAGGATTCGCTTCCCACTAGCATTGTTCTTTCCCTCCCGAGAGCAAATAATCCCTGGAAGGAAGTCATCGTTTCTGAGTGCTGGACAGCCGGGAATGCCTCGGGGGCGTGAATCAATTAGACGCCTGGTGGTACGTGTGTTGGCACTGTGTGTTGATACAATAAAGTTGAGACGTGCCGAACCGCCACGAGAAAAGGCAACTTACGACCCAGCTGGTATTCCTCGTGTACACACATAACTGTCGAGATCTCTGCTGGTCTTCACGAGAGTCTTCTCGACGTGAACAAAGTGTGCTGGGGTCACGTGTACACACAGGATGAAAATAGACACGCGATAATTCCCCATGGCTTCGTGTCAACTGGAAAGAATGACGAATGACACAGACAATCAGGACACACCTCTAGCATGGAAACTGTTCGTTCTGGACAAAAAACCCCTCTTTCTCTATTCCATCATTAAACTTGGACTCTCGTATCATTTGTTATTACTCCAGTATTCCACACTACACTCAATTTTCCATCGACCCTATACCCACATCGTCGTATCTAGCTGGACTAATGGGCTTAGTGTTAATTACCGTCAAACCAGATCATAAATCGGGCCAGGAACACCCGTATACTTCGCCTATCTAATAATCCCATGTAAGATACATTCGCGACTACGACGGTAGGCGTGGAACACTTTTGAGAAATAATTAGTACGGTTTCGCGCGGATTGAATAATCCCCAACATTCGCATCCGGTCTTTTGCCTCGTTGGATATTTCATGCGCGATTCTTGTCTGTCCAGGCTGTCCACCGTCTGTGTTAGTATATACACGCATAGTTTGATATACACGAGGTGGTACTATAATCAGCCTATGACTTTCCCTCGGTGAGGTATAACGTTCGTGGCAAAAACCCCACGACAAGTTCCTCAATCTCTCTCTCCTTCGACGATTGAGTTCTCGAGAGTCTCGCCGCGCGGGATAACTCCAACGTTTTTCGTACGTAAACTATAACGCGGTATGAAGATTTCCGTGGTAAAGCTTGAAATAATCCCGGGAATAAATGGATGAAACTTCCGGGTGGGCTGAGTTCAACTTCTTAGCATTTCTGGTTTACGATACGAGATTGCGAACGTGATGTACGGAATACGAATCTTCTCTCTCTCTCTCTCCCTCCAGGATGATTTGACTCAAACCCAGACCATGTGCATTCTTATCCAGTAGTGGTGCACGCACACCGTTCCCACAGAATTTTACCAGATAAACCAGGCAAAAAGAAAAAGAAAACGGCTTTTTCATAGCCCATCATTAACAAGGAGCATCTAATCTAATAAAACCGAAGTTACTTAGGACTAAACTTGCACATTCCATCTGAGGAGGGAGTATTTTTGCATCTTGACTCGATTTAAATAGATAATTAATATTACATCAACGCTATATTCATGTCTCAACGAATTAAGTATAAGCTTCTTTAATTATTTTACTGTACTGTTTTGTAAATTTGCCCCATAGCGAAGCTAGGGCATAATAAATCTATCATCATCATCATCATCATCATCTCTCTCTCTCTCTCTCTCTCTCTCTATATATATATATATATATATATCTTTCTATCGTTCGGTACCATGTCTATACTATACGCGCGTGTATGTGTGTCTGCGCATGCGCGCGCCCATCCGCGGTTGCACCCGCATGCGCTCTATAACTATATATATATATATATATATATATAACGAATTATTTCGAAAGAACGAGAAATTGAAACGTTCTCTTGTGTGTGTTTCTCGACAGAATAGATCTTGGTCGGTGGATGAACGTGATGATGCAGCCGGGGCAGCTACCTCCCGTGATTGTCTGTTAGCCAAGCCGGGCCGTAAAATTGGCTCGGAAGGAAGTTATTCCGCTTAGAGGGCATTGAGATAGAGCGCCACCACGAGCACGGCGTTCGGTCGCCGTAGAAAATGGCTTCGATGCTCGGAGATGGTACGGGCCCAGGAGGTCCCGGTATGCCCACGAGATGTTTGCTTCTACTGCAGAGATCGTTGGCGATACAGCTCAGCCGTGGACCACCACAGCACGTCCTAAACACCGGACAGCAGCACGAGAGTACCAAGGAACATCCGGCCGACGAGATGTGGATGTACGACAAGGGTTACAATCTATTCCAGGTAACGTAATACACGTTATTTTTTATTTATCTGATTTTCACCCTTTTTTCATAATAAAAATCGTACAAACATCTTTGATATACGAATTTGTACAAGGTAAACGTAATACGGTACGGTATTTTGATTGATAATGCGATTAATGCATCGTCATAAGCGAGAGAGATACTTTTTATGAGCTTTTCCCCTCGAACTTCTCATATCCGTTTTTTTTTTTCATTTTTCTTTCTTTTATGACGACGATCATCATCATCGAGTGTCTGTTAAGGATATTACGTCGATGTATATGTATATATAGTCAGCAGCAATTTACCAGAGAAACGACAAAAACACTCGATCGTCTCACGTCTCCACCGAATTCTTATCTTTTTTTTTTTATTGTTTCTTTTTTTGCTTTCTCTCTCTTCTCGTTCTGTTATTTCTCCAGGGCTTTGCGGTGCCGAGTCGCACCACCGTTTCCTAGCTTTCTTTCTCTCTCTCTCTCTCTCTCTCTCGCACACATACACACACAGACTTTCGGTTGGACGAGTGGCCAAGTACAATCGTTAAACGAATCGCCGCGGTAACCTATTATACCGCGAGCCGCGACGACGAGATGTTATGAAACTCTCGTCGTGTCGACGACTTCGAACCCAAACCACCGAACGGATAGTCCTTTACGCGGCTGTTATTACGCGGCCTCGCCGCTTCTCGCACCGAGACGCATTAGTGCGATCGGTATATACTTTACGGCGCTCTCCCCCTCCGCAATGTCTACGACAAATTGATATACACACATATATATATATATATATATCGAGAGAGAGAGAGAGAGAGAGAGAGAGAGAGAGAGAGAGAGAGAGAGAGAGAACGTTTAAAGAGAGTAAACTACGAAGTAAAAGCCGTAACACGCGCGCGTCCGTTTGTGATTGCTCTCGGTCGAACGAACCGTTATAGCGAGTGAGTGAGCAAGAGAGGAAAAAGATAGACGGCAATGAAATACAATGAGTTACGAGCAATTCGAGTAAAACGCGAGAGAGAGACTCTCGACTACGACTCTTTCCTAACTCTCGAGGTAGATCGGCGCTCTTTCGGCCATTGGCGCTTTTTCTTACGTCTCTTTTATCTTGTTATACCGACGAATCGGCGTAAACGCCGGAAGCTCGTTTAGCTCATCTTGGAATGAAAACAGACGGGTTTTTATCGAAGGAATTGGCCGTTACTGGAAAGAACTCGAGACGAAGCTTGAAACTATTGTTTATTGAGAATCTTTGGGATTCGGCAGGGAATCGCGAAATTTCGTTATTCGAGAATTAAATCGATAAAATGAATGTTTTACATTAAATGTATTTATTTCAAAATAAGAAAAATTTGACAAATAAATTGACTTAATTTTGAAAATAAAAAATTTAATTTTCACTTTTTGCAACTAAGTTGGATTTTTGGCGATTTGCCCGTGCCCCGAAAAAGCGCGATCAATCGAAACCGGAACGAGCGAAGAGACACAAAGCTCGAGAGCGCGCTTGGAAATTCCGCAGCGTGAAATCACCTAGTTCGAGGTGAAGTCGATACGTCGACTTCGTGCCTGAGTCGCTAAAGAGCTCGGCACGTGAGAAGACGAGTTGCTGAATCGTTAAATATTCACGACGACAATGGAAAACTCGAGTTTGAATTATCGAGGCCCGAAAAAAAAAGAAAAAAAAAGAAAAAAACACACATACACAAGATCATTGGCCCTATTTCTACTCAGCGATAAATCGGCCTTCTTTCCACGAGCGAGTTCAAAGACTCCTAGCCACGGGGAAATCGCGATCGACGGCGAAGTCGTAAATTTTCTAATTACGATAATTCATTGCTCCCACGATATTTCGCAATTACACGTTTCGGGTGAAAAAAAAAAGAATAAAAAAATATTTCTAACCAACGATAAATCACTCGTAGAAAAGCCAAATGACGAAGATAAAAAAAATAAATATTATTCATCCATGCCAGGCCAACTTGGCTAATCTTCTCGTCGAGGAGAGCGACGAGCGACGACGAAGACGACGACGACGACGACGACGACGACGATAAATCTTCGGATGATTCACGGACCGGTTCGTAACAGGTGTCGATGATCAATCGTCGCTCGTACAAATGTTTCGTACTTTCCAAGAATTTTCAACGTAAAACACGCGCGTACAGTGAGGAGAGGGAAGAGAAGGGGGAGAGGTAGAAAAGCGCTCGAAGCAAAAATTTATGCGTCAACCGCGTTGAATTTATACGTACGCAAATTCGTATTAAATTACGCGTAATAATAAATTTTAACGATGAGTTCCGCGCGCATCGCGCGAGAAAACGAGGAAAGACGAGCGAGGTGAGAGAACGATGAAAGAGAGAGAGAGAGAGAGAGAGACAAAAAAAATCGTACGGAACTCGCTCGTTCGAACCGTTCAATGTTTCTAAGTACCGTCTTCGAGTTTGCAATAAAATATAATACAGTTTACAGTTAACCCTCGTCTCTCCATGACTCCCCTCGTTTAAACATCTATATACACCAATATAGTTCTTATATTTTTTTTCTTCACGTTTCTACTTTCATGCTCGATAAACTTATGCGTCCCGCGAATATAAATAAAGACACGTGCACGGGTAGCGCGGAGTAAGCAGCGCGTAAGCCAAAGATATTACGCTCGCCAGTTACGCCTAATAAAGTGTTATCGGATATATATATATATATATATATATATATATATATATATATATATATATATGTAGAATGAAAAAAAAGCTAAAGAAAAAAGTAAGAAATATTAGCTTCGAGGAGAGTGTGCCGTAACATTTAAAATCGATATCTCGTCCGGATATTTATCCGTGAAAAGAGAGAAAAAAAACAAAAAGGTCGGTAATGGACTATCTCGTCACAGGTACTAAATACTAAATATGAAAAAAGACACCGGGTATTACGAAGTTCTTTGCGAGAGACCAGACCCATTGGCGATAAAATATCAATGTATATACGTTGTGAGAGGGGAGGGGAGAAAACGCTCCGATAAATATAGCGTTTTGTGTCTCGAGATACCTCGGTCTCGTATCCTCGTGGCAAATAAGCATTATGCGTACCGACGACGAGTGCATGGCGTAATAATACTCCGTATCTAATATCTGTTTTATATGGGACTATAGTCCGTTACGGTGAACACGTGGAGTTTGGCAAATGTAATCAACCGCGTTATCACGATCCGAAGAGCCGGACCTCGATGCCCCGCGGGACGCTGAAACTCACGGGGATATTGTCGATGATGTGTGCGTAAGAAAAAGTGGGGCAAAATGGACCGGCTGACAAAAACTACGAATATCGGCGTAAATTAAAAATAAAATGATCATATTTTGTTCAAGTTTGAAAAAAAAACATAAGAATTTGTGATTTGTTTTTTTGTTTCGATGAAATAGAAAAATAATAGAATTTTTTAATGATTTTTCGGAAGTGTAAAAGACGGATTTTCATGGTGGTGTTCCATTTTGCCCCACGGTTCGTTTTGCCCCGATCTACTTAGTCCGTACGTGCTCAGCATGGGATTGAAGGGTGGGTGGATGATTTGCTCGGCTGCTTCGCAATCAGATAGGACTCGGCGATCGATATCGCCTTAACGAGAAAGGCCTTATCTCCCAGGACGCACGTGTCTTTTTCTTCCAATACGAGACGAGACGTCGTCGTCGTCGTCTTCATCTCCCAGAAAATTATCAATGGGGATGTAAAACTTTATCATTTCGATAACGAGAATTAATAAATATTTTTCAAACATTAGAAATTTCTTTTCGCAATTTCTTCAATTTCAAGTTATTTCGAATTTTTTTTTAATTCTTCAAAAATATCGGCAAAAAATTGAAAATTTTCTTGTTGACTCACGATTCATCTGATAAGAAGTAGCGTATGCTTATTTCACGTAGTACGCATATGTACATACGCGATAACTACGAGTACACGACTACATAAAATTCTCGGTTCCTCGTGCCAGAACGAAAGAAAAAGTTTGCTGAACCAGCAGCACGTTATATATATACATATATAGATATATATATACACATATACACACACACATATATATATATATATATATATATGTGTGTGTATACGTAGTTAGGTAAAGAACGGAGGGTCTTCGTACTCCACGTGTATGCATAAAGATAAGAGAGGCGTCTCCTCCTTGGAGGCACGAGGAATTTCCTACGGAGCGCAAATAATCCCAGGGTTAGTGTGTGTATGTGTTTGTATGCGTGTATGTGTGGCAATATGCAAAAATCTGTACATATGCATAATATACGGTGCATAAGAAACTGCAGCCCCGCGGACGAGTCTTTATCTTCGTTTACCGTAAACCGCAAGAGAAATGATGAGGACTCTCGAGTTTTCTCCTGCCGATTTGAAAAAACTGTGTGAAAACAGGACTATGAATTATGAATGTATCGAAGAATCTCGTAAATATCGTGCATTTTACCCTCGGGCCGTTTAATTCAATCTCGACTGTTCCGTACCGTTGTTCTACGAACGTTTCGTCGACGGACGAACGTGAAAAGACTCATAAGTATAAGTCGAAATAATCGACGTCGATTATTTCGACGAATGGAAAGAAAAAGTAATTTGAGACAAAAATTGATTTATCGTGACGATTATAACAGCGAGAGAATCAACGAAATTTCGCCAAATTTAAACTCTTAGGAAATTTTCTCAATTTTATTTTTTCACATATAATAATATATATATTATCGTTATCTATTAAAATGCGATCACGAAAATTCGAAAATCAAACGAACAAAACAACAAATAAAATATATTCCTAGAATAATGAAACGATTTATTCCAAAACGATGGATAAGAAATGACACACGAACTAATGATTGTGATCTTGTTGATACAGTGAAAGGTGAATTACAGCTAGGCTCGTATTAATACTTATATATATATATATATATATCGTATGCATACAAGCAAATATACATAGATATACACAAACGCACAAAAAATTGAAACAAAACGTGCAAATCAACGTTTCGTTTTCCTTCGTATTCTCTCTCTCTCTCTCCCTGTCTCCCTCCGTTTCTCTCGTCGTTCTCGTGATAAAAAAATCTTCCTCCCGAGACTGACTTTCGACTTGGTGCGTAACGTGAACGGGAGGGGGGTCGACCACGCGCGCCTCGTGGAGACGAAAACCACTAAGTGACTTTCGCCCACAAATAGCAGCAAAATATATAGTTCTACAGATTCATCTATATATATATACACATATATATGTGTATATATATAGAATTTATCGGTTGTTCTATTCGTCTAGTTCGATTCTCGAAGGCGCATGCTGATTCTCGTGGCAAAAGGTACGGCGTCATTCCCGGACAAAACCGCGACTCGGCGTCCCGGGCTTCTCTCGAGAGAAGAAGAGGGGCGGATAGGAAGGGAAGGTTAGGTGAAGGAGGGGGGAGAGACGATAGTCCTCGCTGATATTAAACGCAAACGGCGCGACGTTGATCGTTTTTTTTTCCTCTCGGCTTGAAATTGTCGCACTTTCACTCGTCCTCCGTATCACGGGCAAAACCCCGAGACGATATTCGATAATAAATATGTATCGCAACTGATTTGGCCTCCGCGCGACTTCTAGCTGCGTGCCAATGAACGTAGATAAATTTCTGTATGCGAGCACACATTTCTATATCCTCGTAATGACTTGTATACATATATATATATATAAATATATTTATACGTGTTCAGCAATGATCGGTGTGACACGACATTTGCAAATCGAATCTTTCTTAACGACCCTTTACGGCTTTACAGCGTAGCGAAACCTCGTTAAGATAGTAATGCATGTTCTAAATAATTCCAGTTCTTAAGTATTTTACATTTTTTTTATCTTGTTGTTGTGGTTTTTTTCTTTTGTTTTTTTTTTTAAATTTATTATATCTGTTCCTTTCTCAATCACCGTGGGTGTATAATATGGTACACGAGGTACACGTGGATGAAACGACCGCCATATATATAAATATATATACACGACGTTTGACTTGTTTTAAAATAATTTTTATTAATCCCCTTTTTGCGTTCTACTTCAATGCAACTCATATCTAACCTCTCCGTTTACGAGCGATCCCCGTATCTCCGACACTTTTAATTCGTGGCATCCAGTTAATTAGCGCGCGGCAATTGAGTCGATCATTAAGGCCGTTAATTCGCTCTACGACTTTGTTCGAAACAGCGATATTTCTTGAATCTCCAGAAAAAAAAAGTACAAACAAAAAACGATTAATAATAATAATAATCGAACGAACGTGCCAGTATGAATTTTAATCGGTCGATAAATTATATACGCGCGTTACTTTGTAAGCCTGGTAGGTTGCAACGTTGCCCGGTGTTAAAAAGTTCTTCAACATTTCTGGATCTGCATCTTCCCGTGCGGTAAATAACAGCGCTCTCCACCATCCCCCTCTCCCTCTCTCTCTCTCTCTCTCTCTCTCTCCATCTCTCTCTCTCACCCCGAGAAGTATTAATAAAAATTCTCAGATTACATCGGTAACGTGTATTATTTCTCCATCACGTACTACACGAGGCTCGTACTCGCGCATCCACTGATTTATCGGTATCGCGATATGAAACGACGACCGAGCCAGCCGGGGTAGTAATACACGATTTTGAAAAAAAAAACAACGAAACAAGCAAAATTAAAAAAAAAAAGAAATTCTAAGGAAAAAATCCTTTCTCACTGCGCGACGAACAAAAAGAAGAGAACGCGTGTCGTAGGGACTTGAACGCATATGTCCGTTGGGTAAGAAGCTTCTCTGTGCGCGATAAAAAGTGAGAGAGAAGACCAAGTCGAAATGGCGTTCGTGCCATTATACGGAGAGAACGATGGGCTCGGCTCCTCGAGGGCCAGAGAAGGACGTCGTCTCATCGTCGAGTCGGTAAATCAACCCTGATATACGTTTATACACGAACTCGACGGACTATATACAGAGACCGTAAACGCGTGTACGTAAACGCATCATCTCTAGTCGTATACCTGTATCCCGATAAAACAGTATTTCGTATCGCGAAACGAGCCGACGAGTCGCGATCGTACCGTTGGGCGAGTTTCCTGGCTTTAAGGGGTTATCGTAGGTTTCGAAGCCAAAAAAACAACATATTTTCTCGGTTTTTTTTTCATATTATATATTAATTATTTTATTCAAAATTTTAAGTACATCAAAGACTGTTTCAACAATATTTTAAAAAATTGTTATAAAAAAATGTTGGAAATTCAGCCAGTGGGAAAAAAGCAAATATTTTCGGTTAGGAGATAAGTACAGTTAGTGATTGAACGAAGGATTTAAACGAAAAATTGAAATTTGAATTTATAGCAGAGTCGTGTGCAAAATAATACATTTTTTGTGCATTTTACACTACGTATAGTCTTGTAAAATTAGTTGTAGAAAAAATACAAAAAATCCTTCGCTCGATCACTAGTCGATGCTATTTCGAAGAAGTCTGCAAAATTTCGCTAAGATCGATGCATTAGTTTGTGAGAAATCGTGTCCATCGACTTGAAAAATAGTGTTTCGAGAAAAACGCGATTAAAGCCGCGTCGCGCCCGACTGGTTTTTCCTACCTGGGGAATTTCTAAAGGCTCTATCTTCTAAACTTTCATTTCGATAGATTTAAAAATTTAAGACACTATTCTAGACGTAATGTGCTATATAAGATAAAGAACTAAATGAAAAAAATTGATTGTCTAAAATTTCTAAACCCACCTAACTCCTTAATCCCTCGATGAGGACTCGTTTATCCCTCGTCGTTCGACGACGGCGAAAATCTCGCGAGAAAGAGTTACCTCGTACCCCTTAAATCACGTCTCTTAAATTACGTCTCTACCATCAACTTTCATTTATATTTCCTCCCTCGTGTTCTTCATTGATTCTGCTCTATATTATTTTTCACCACGATATCATATATATATATAAAATACTTTGAAAAATCGTGACCGCCACCGCGACGAGCACATGGCCGCTGTGTGCGGTGACTGGGAAAGTCGAGTGCGAGAGACGAGTTTACGATGTCATTGAACGCGACGAGAGATACTTCGTAGAACCGTGGCCAACCCTCGTGGTAGCTCTCGATGCAAAGGTCCAGACGGCGCGACGAGAGACGATCGGACGAGCGCGGAAGAGCGCGCACGCTGGCCAAGATACGAAAATGCACCAGTAGGGTCGAGGGGAGCGGCTCGCGCTGCAGTAGGTACAACCGCAGTAAACGCTGTATCGAGAACTATAGTCGCACGTAAAAGTAGCTACGTGCTTTTCTCGCATCTTTAGACATATATATATATATATATGTGTATATGTGGGTGTGTGTGTGTGTGAGAGAATATGTTGGAGCGAAGGAAGGAACTAGCGGCGATACGAGCGCGGGAGACGCACGCACGCTCTACCCACGTCGAGAAAGAGATAGAGAAAAGAGAGAGAGAGAGAGAGAGAGAGAAAGAGAGAAAGACCAACCATTCCCGTATTAGCATATAAATTATGTTATCGTGATTTATGCTCGAGGCTCTAGCAAACTGTGCGTATACGTACCGTACGCGCCTTGTGCTTAGTTCTGCGATGGTAAAACGTACGCTTCGCGTGAAGCGGCGAACAAGTTCGAGGCGAACCGTTCTCTGTTTTCTCGGGGGTTGTTGTTGATTAAAGTTCGTGTACACGCTCGTTCAACACTGAGAGAGAGAGGGAGAAAGAAGACGGAGATACAGGAAGCAAGAAGTCCTTACCTATTGCAACTCTCTCTCTCTCTCTCTCTCTCTCTTCTATTCTCTGATTTTCTCTCCGAGTCTCTATTCTCGTCTCTGTGCCCCTTCAGGGCTCTGCCGATCGCAAATGACGGATAGTGCGTAAGGGAATTCGCGAGAGGAACGATCGACTCGCTTTATCATCCTCTGTACTTCTTTCATGTTGATACGTATATATATATATATATATAGAGAGAGAGAGAGAGAGAGAGGGAGAGAGCTGTAACTTTTTAGATACGATGGGTAATGACCTCGTTCACGTTGGGAAAATCGGTACAAGACTTTATTTATCGGCGTAGGTGGATACCCCGATTTGTCCCAATTTTTTTTTCAACCGATTTGATATATATATATATATTTTCTTTAAGCCGAATTACGTTCGATAATTCTAAGAAAAATATTAATTCAAAAATAAACAATAAAAATTCACAATCGATATTTATATCGATATCCAAAAATTATTTTAAAAAAAATGTAGCTATCGAATCTAAAAAATAACATTTTATTATCCGTACGATTCATTCATCATTTTACACGAAGTAAAGTATCGCAATGTTTGAATGAAAAATTTTCTCACTCGCATAACTGAACGTCTAAACGTACCGTTTATAAACGGAATTCAAAATAACCCGATATACATATATATATATATATATATATATAGTTTATTCCCCGTGGCTCTCAGTACTCGTGCGAGGGACTTTAAAGGGTAATCGCGCGCGTGTGAGAGCACGTCGCGCTAGAATATTGCATAATAATTAGCGGCTCCGCAACGACCATGTACACACAGAAATATATATATTTATATATATATATATATACTCTTCGTACTGCATAGTGTGAGCAACACTCGCCATCTATTAAATATATATCTATATATATATATCTATATATATAGCTATAGTAACACTGCAAGTTCATTGCCAGACGTGTGCGGTGAGGAAATAGTTGCATGTGTGTCTGTGTGTGTAGCTTTATACGTGCTCGGTGAACAGTCGAGCGATTCGCGCTACCATAAAATCTCGCACGACTCTCCCTTTTATTCATTTTTCTTCTCCTCTTTTCTTCCCTTCCGTTTTATTCTTCGTCTAGCAGCTCGACAAAAAAAGAGGACACGTTTCTCATGGAAGAAGAATAAAAATGGGAAAAACGTAAAACAAAATTTTTTAAAAATAACATTGTAAGAACGGCAGGAAAAGTTGAAGACGACTGGTAGAAATATGAACTCGAGTGCTTGCTCATCCCCTCTTCTTGCTCGCTCGCTGTATCTCGAACCAAAGACTTTGGCTTATCGATCCGACCGGCATAGACTCCCTAAGTCCCCCCTCCTTCTCTTTCTCTCGACACTCTCCTCGTGCGTCTGTCCCTGACACACGTTTGAAATATCTTTCTCACCCCCCTCCCTCCTGCCGTGTTCTTCACCACCACGAATATAAATTTCACGAATTTTTCGACCCGTGAGTGTGTTTGCGTCTGTGGCCTCGAACAGCAATAAAATTCGACTCCCCTCGCCTCTTCGTTCGCGTGCCATTGAGTCTCGATCGAAGTACGGCTTCGCGGGATCGCGAATGGCTCGACACATATAATACGTACCTATATAAAAGAAATATCCTAGAACCCGTTAAAGACTTCGAGGAAAAAAATGTTGTCAGCTACAAAAATACGCGAGATTGAAGAAAATGAAAAATTTTGTTATCGACGATGTCGCCATTCGATTTATCGATGATGATTCATTTTTTATTTCGTACGATTATTTTTCTAGCGTGAGACTGAATAAAAATCTCGTTTTTGTTTTAAATTCGTCGTTTAGAACAATTGTCGAAAGAGTGAAAAATATTTTTTTACCGATTATTTCGATCGACGATTTCTCACGAGGCGACGAACCGGAAACGAGCGAGCCATTTTCGAAGCGCGAATTGCTCAACGAATTCGCTTTTGGTCTTCAATTAAACAAACCTTCTAATCAAGCAGTACGAGAGCAGAGGAAAAAAAAGTTCGAAAAAAAAGAAAGAAAGAACGCGTAATCGACGATGTAAATGGTCGAAGGTATACCGCAAACGCGAAGTATCGATCGAAACTTGTACAATGTAGCGCGATATATATGTTACATCGATATATAATCGACTCTCCTTTTCTTCGCTACGCTCATCGATCAAAGTAGGCAACGCGTGTACGCTACATCGCTAAACGACCCGCGTTTCTTTTTTCTTTTCGCTCATTTTTATTTCCCTTTTATTTATTTTTTTTAAACGTCTCGACAAAGCAGCCTCGACTAGATTACCCGCGTGTGCTGTTTTTTTGTTTATTTCGTTCGAGAATCGCCCGCAGGTGTTTGCGGCCAGAGAGAAGCGCGAGCGTTGTATTTTATTTTCGACCGGATGGGAAGTAATCTCGTTGCGTATACATACGGTGCGATATCGACGTAACCAACGAGTAATCGAGAGTCTACTCTATTATGCAATTATGCTTCGAGATTGAATTAATATTTTATAAAAAAAGACGAAAAGAAAAAAACAAAAAGTAAAGAAAACAACGTTACAAAAGCTTCGTTTATCGACCAATTCTCGTAAAAATCTTATTCTCTCGCGAATCGTTTGATAATTCCGCACGAGAAAAAAAAAGGTAAACTAAAGATAGAATTAGTACGAGAATCGAATAAAAAATTCGTTTCGACGAAGACACGCTAGTCATGAAAAATCGATTGCGCGAACTCGTTTCGGACCTAATTCGACGCTTCGGCAGAGCCTAGGGGATTATCGAACCAATGGGACTAGAAGGAAAAGTGATAGAATAGAAAAAGTTTTATGACAGAGAGAGAGAAGAAGAAAAATCCCGTAGAAAATCCTATCCGTTGGACCGAAAGAGAAAGTGCGAGGGGGTGTCGACCCTGCGAGATCTTCAGCCCTCGTGACGAAGAAGGGGCTCGGTGAAAGCGTCCTACCGTAATGCCAATCGTGAACGACCGAAGGGTAGAAACGCACGGACGTTTCTTTTTCGCTCTCGCTGTTCGCTCGATTGCACACAGCAGCCACTCCTCCGCCCCTTTCTCGCTCGTGGCGAGAAGACGGGGTTGCTAGGAAAACTGTGTCCTCGTTCTCTTCGACTCCCATTCACCCTTACCGCACCGTATTCTTGAACCGCCCTGAAGCGGTAAACACTTATAGTCCCGCCGTCGTAATTCACGTGGTAAATCGTTGGAATTCAACTCCGTCTTTTTTACGAGATTACGACACATATATATATATATATGTCGTACATATATATATATATAGGTATATAAATGTATAAATATCCCAGAAGTCTGCCATAAAATCTTGACATTGCCAAGACGCCACCAAATTCTCGTTTTTTCTCACGATCCGTGCCCAGACGAGAGAGACCAATGACCGCGATAAAATTACGATATAAACAACGGAGAGACTGGCGTAGAAAAAGATTACGCGATAAGAATACGAAATAAATATTTCCGTGTATATAATGTTTTTTTTTTTCATCAATGTTTCAGGGTTTTTTGGAAGCGAATTCAAAGTGCTGGTGGAACGCTGCCCTGGTTGATGCCACGCGTCAGCTCAGGTACAAGGGTCACGTATCACCTGGTGTACTAATGGTCGGTGGACCACCCTGTGCCCTCGAGGTACTCAGGGCTGCCTGGTCCCGGAACGTCCTCAGACCGCCTGCCGACCACGCCATCACCTGCCTCGGTAAGTTGATCGATGATGACAATAACAATATTAATAACAACAACAACAACATCAATACTAATAATAATAATAACAATAATAATAGAAAAATGGTCAATTAAAATACGACGATCGGTTCAAAAAATGAACAAGTATGAAATTCTTCGAAAGTAAAATAATCGTTTGATAAATAGCTCCTGCGTTTTAAAACTAACATCGATAATGTCTCAATGGAATTCAGCGCAAGGTGTTCTTTAGATCTCTGTGTTATAACCCGCGTAGTGTTTCGCAAACATTAACGTGGTCGACTGCTTAAATTGTCTCGGTACGAAAGGATAAACGGACGATGTACCTTATCGTCTCTTATCTCGACACGGCGCACTTTCTACCGCGTTTTATCGTCGAGTTCGTCGTTTAAACGAATAGGAAGGTATAAGCAGCACGTTCGACCGAAAGAGACGCGAAAGAGGAGAGAGAGAAAATAGGAAGGAAATGACAGCGAGCGGAGGATTCTCGAGGGTATGTCGGATTACTGAAAATGAAAAGGGCGCATCTGTTATCGTTTAACACATCGAGCGATTCGTAGATCGGCCATTTCGTCTTTTAGCGATCGATATCATTGGAGAACGGGACGGGTTATATTGTAGATATAGAGGCGAGGGGAAAAATCGACGATAATGCCGCGCGTTCCGTTTCTTCCCTCTTTCGCGCAACTCGGACCATTATTATTCGCGCGCACCTACGCAAAAAAGGGAAAACGCTGTCGCTTATCAGGTAGCCCCGGAGCACACACGCCGGCTCGTTTCTCGTGCAACCGTGTTTGGATTTTCTATTTTCTCTATTTTCTCTCCTCGACCTCTTCTTCCTACTCTTCTTCTTCTTCTTCTTCTTCTTCTTTTTCTTCTATTTCTTCTTTCTCTTCGTATACATATATGTATATAAGTATATAGTTGAAACCCACCCACGCTCAAGCCGAGATTGTTCCTCGACTCTTCCAGGCACCATCGTCATTTTTTACTCGTTTCCGTCTTTGTCGGGTGAAACGCATGATGGCCCTTATGCTAATGCCATGTATGCGGGAGTACTCACTCGTGAAGGACGTTTTCTACGTTTGTATATATAACAAATACGCATTACGTATGTATGTGTGTAAAGCAAGTCGTTCTCGAGTCCTTTATAACTCTCTTTCGTTTCTCGTTTGCTTATTCTTCACTCTGGCTCGAGCATTAACATCGGCATTGTTAACGAAATATATCGAGATATTATATATCAAGATTAATATCAAAAATTGACTCGAGACGATTTGACAAAAAAATTGCAAATTTCGATCTAACGATTTAATTTTCAAATTTCTTTGAAATAAATCAAATCGTAATTTTCCTGGAATGTAATTGCTCGTATTTATCGTCGAAGCTTCCCGGATTCCGTTTATCACGGGGCTTGTCTACGGATACGCGTGGATTAGCTTCGAAGGATCGAAATGGCCAAAGGGGTGTGTCCCTGCGAACGTCGCGATTGTACACCTCGTATCAACCATCTATGTATCTATGTCTGCGTTTGTGTCTATGTGTATTCAAATCCAAGCACAAAATATATTCACACAGTGATATTGTTGCAAACGCTTATACGATGTTATGCGAGAGAACTTGGCACTATAAAGTCGAGACTTCCCGTGTGCGCAAAAGCTACGTAATTGGTCGGGCTGTCCGGTCTTTCTTCTCTCTCTCTCTCTCTCTCTCTCTTGGTCCCAACGCATACTCGACAACCACCTTAACTCATCGTACCAGGCTCTTTATAATACTCGACACTATTATAATATAACCTAACGCTTCTTTGCCGTGGCCCGTGGGTAATATAATATATATATATATATATATATATATATATATATATATGTATATCGCCTTCGGTGTCTTCGCTGACCGTTTCACGTCTTCCGGTTCGTTCATCTCAGCGTTCAGAAGAGCTCCTGCTGCTCGTTTTAGAGACATCTCTGGTCCTCTCTCTCTCTCTCTCGTTTCATTTTTTCTCTTTTTCTCACGTCGTAACGCTGTAACACGCCCGCATCTCTCTACTATATTTATTGTCCTCTCGACGTCCGGTTCGTACTCCTCTTGTCGTCACATATTTTCTCCCATCTCTCGCTATAAGCCTTCTCCTATACGGATCTTTATTCCGGCCCGTTTCCTCGATGCATTCCTGTTTTATTTCTGTAAGGCGTGGGCTTCGATCTCGGGAGTTCGAATAAAGCTTCGTAACTAACGGAAATGTTATTTCTTTTATTTTTCTCTTTTAGGGCGATTTTTATCGATCGGTAGTCGTTTGATGTTTTATTTTTGTTTCTTCTCGTTTTTTTCTTTTGGGTACGATCGAGATATAAAAAATAACGAGCGTTTAGGTTATCTCGAAACACATCCAACATTATTTTCAACGAAATGAGGAATTGAAATTCAACGTCGACCTTCATCCTCGTCGATCACAGTTAACTTTTATATGAATATTCGTAAAAACATAAAGCTATAAAACAAAAACGACTTTATAAATAAAAATTTATCGTACCATTTCCGATTAGTAACAAAAATTATTATAAACTCTTTAAAATCCTTCGACCCATAATCTCGAAAGTTGACCTTCGAAAAAATAATAACAATTTTATTTTATTTTATTTGCATTTAAAAAGAACAATTTTACATGCAATAAATATAACAAATATTGATAAACGATAAATGAAGTAATTATTAAGAAAATGAGCGTTAAACATCGCCATTAAATTAACACCCCTCTCAACGTAGTCACGCGTGAACGATACGAGAAATCCGTAAATTTAACATACGCATAAGTCTCGAAGGGGGTGTGAAAATGAGAGAAACGGACACGTAAGAGTGAAAGAGGTACAAAAGGAAGGTCCATAAATCACGATGCTGGGGTAGAGAGCACGGACAGTAGCAGCATTCTCGCGAGATTGATTAAGTCGGTAAGCGAGTCGTGGCGAACGCGCGACAACCACTCCGCGAGCGCGCGTTTCTCTGCATAATAGTCGCCCTATGCGAGCTCCTGGGAGTCTCGTATATCGCACCTCTGAACCTCGAGATTTCTTACCACAGCGATAATAATATATACGTGTATGTGCGTAATTTGCCAGCAGGGACGAGTGAACAAGCGATAATAATAACCGAACGAGAATACATCGAGCCCTTCGCGCACGATTATTATCATCATTCTCTCGCGTATTATAACGACTATTGTTAATGTTATCATCGGTACTCGTTTCACTTCCGCGTACGAGACGGACAAACGACTTCTCTACGAGTTAAAGATACCTCTCTCGCCTCGATCTCGCGACTTTATTTTATATTTACAGATTTTCTTTCGAGATGAATGAAACGAGAAACGTTAATTTCTTGAAATTCATTATCGAGATCTTTCGACGATAAAAGATCGTGAACTTTACGATCTTATCGAATGTTTGATAGACGCTCGGATTAATTTATCAAGCTTTGTGTTCTCACGGATTTGCCCTGATTTTTGTGTAAATACAGGGACGAGGTTGATAAGAAACAAACGTATTTAGATTGTTTTTTTTAAGATTATGTTCCTTTCTACTCTTTTCAATTTTTATTCGAATATTTTGTTTTCCGGGTTGTGAAAAATGAGAAGCGAAACGAAATTTCAAGCGGCGAGGCAAAGGGATTGAATTAACTCCCGAAGACGGCTGAAACGATCAACAGAGAGAGAGAGAGAGAGAGAGAGAGCAAAAGTGCCGACTAGTTGAGAATGATTCGTATACAAGCCGAGACGAGAATATTTTACGAGTACGTACGAGAATACGGGATGAATGATCCCTTGAGATATTCAGGAAGGAATCGTTAATATTATATTATCCCGAGTCGAGCGAGAACGGTGCCGGAGGGAGATTTTCTTAAGGGGGTTGCCAAGATCCTCTCGAGCCCCCATTGATGCGGATTCCTTCGGCGAATGTATCTTTTTTTTTTTCTTTCTTTTCCTTCTCATTTCTTTTTCTTTTATCTCGACGAGCTGTTCAGTGTTCGCACGCGCTCTCTCACAGAGCTCCCGCGATGCTCGTAAAGATAGGAGAGTGAGCCTCGCGCTCGCGCTCTACGGGGCTCGTTTCACGAGATGCCACGGGTACTTGAGAGAAGCTTGACTGGACAAGCCCCGGCATCGAACGAGAGGTTCCTATAATACTCGCGCGCTCCTCTTCTCCTCTCGTCCTCTTCCGCCGTATCATCGCCCCGGTACCGAGAGACCGGCTCGCCCGCGACGCTCTCGATACGCGCTTCTCTTTCTTTTCTATTTTTATTTTATTATTATTTATCTTCTATTTCTATCAAAGTTATACGCTATATCGATAAATTGTTATTTGAAAAATAATAGAAAGATTCAATTTTCAGTATTTTTTCTTGAAATTATTTTCAAATGATAAATTTACTTTTCAAAATGATAGAAAAATGTTTTATAGGTTTTTCATAAGGCGTTGCCATTTTTTTCGTACCTCGTGTATCTTCGCACATAACTCATCTCGCATTTGAAACGTATCTAAAGCGCGCGACGCGTGAATAAGACTGTGACCGTTGTTACTTTAAAAATCCTCGCATCGCTCGGTTGTTATTCAAAAAATAATCGCAAGATTCGATTTTCAGTATTTATTCTTGAAATTATTTTCAAATGATAAATTTACTTTTCAAAATGATAGAAAAATGTTTTATAGGATTTTCATAAGGCGTTGCCATTTTTTTCGTACCTCGTGTATCTTCGCACATAACTCATCTCGCCTTTGAAACGTATCTAAAGCGTGCGACGCGTGAATAAGACTGTGGCAATTGTTACTTTAAAAATCCTCGCATTGCTCGTTTGTTATTCAAAAAACAATCGAAAAATTCAATTTTCAGTATTTATTCTTGAAATTATTTTCAAAATGATAGAACAATATTTTATAGGATTTTCATAAGGCGTTGCCATTTTTTTCATACCTCGTGTATCTTCGCACATAACTCATCTCGCCTCTGAAACGTATCTGAAGCGCGCGACGCGTGAATAAGACTGTGGCCATTGTTACTTTAAAAATCCTCGCATCGTTCGGTTGTTATTAAAAAATCAATCGAAAGATTCAATTTTCAACATTTATTATTGAAATTCTTTTGAAACGATAAATTTACTTCTCAAAATGATAGAAAAATATTTTATAGGATTTTCATAAGGCGTTGCCATTTTTTCCGTACCTCGTGTATCTTCGCACATAACTCATCTCGCCTTTGAAACGTATCTGAAGCGCGCAACGCGTGAATAAGACTGTGGCCGTTGTTACTTTAGAAATCCTTGCATCGCTTGGTTATGTTACGTCGCTTATTATACATAAATATATATATATGCGCATTTGCCGAAGAGCCAAACGAGACAGGATAGATAAACTGTCGAGGATAAATTTACGAGACGCTAAGAGTGTTTAGACACGTCGTGGTATACGTTCGCGAACGTCAAACTTTTCCTACTCATATCCTTTGATATATCTCTGATTCGTGGGGATAGATACAAACAAGCTATACGGTAATACAACGTATACCCCCGCTGTGTCTGCTACTGGCCTCCGGGGTTGGGTTCTCGTCCTCGAAACGAATCCCCAACTCTCACGCGCTCCTTCGCTTATCGCACCTATAATATACAATAATAAAGCATTATCTTGCATCCAGTAAACAATCAAAAACAATTAAACATCCGACAAAGTCATGTAACTTTTTCCTAACGCGAACGTTGACTAATTAAAATCCTCATTATAATAATTATTCTCATTACAATACCACGGTAATTAGAAAAATTTCGAAAAATGAATTTTTCGAATCGTTATAAAATCGTTATCGTCGATCGTAAAATTCTTATCTGACAAATTTGATAATTTTCCGTGCTCCGTCGGTCACAATGTCAAAGGTGAAACGATCGAATGGAGTCGACGAACGAGAAAATTCTCGTCCAAGGCCCCTCGAGGGTAAAACGCGAGCCCGGGATCATTCGCGAAGAGTCGCGCGAATATCCTTCGCGTCCTCGAAATGAGTCTCTCACGCTCGATCACACGTACCGTGCGCCACCTATGTGTCTACGTGGTATATAAAACGCATACTAAACGCGTATACGGGCATAGTCGACGTTGTTGCCAGACAACGATTTTCCCATCTCTTCGAGTGTATAAAAGGATCAAGACGACTATATGTTGCCAATGGTCGGTCTACACACACACAAATACATCTATATATATATATATATATATATATATATATATATAACGCTGGTTTACCGAAGAGTATGCAAAGCCTCCGGGAAACCGATGAGCGCTTGTCCCTCTTTTCATCGGCGGCGCGAGCTCAGAGATCCGCGTCGCTGTTTTCCCTCGGGGGTATATAAATATATATATATATATGTGTATATATAAGTGTGTATATATATATATATATGAAGCATGTGCATAGTCGTATAGTAAATCGTGATGGGGGAACCCATGCAAATTGCCATGACTCTCGAGCGAGAAACGATCTTCTCATTCGCGTTCTATACCCGAGGAATCCTTCGAGATCACACCGAGATCCTCTCGCGCATCCCTCGACGAGTTTATCCACGATATATAGAAAAATTTCCGAGAAATTCAACGTGCATTGACACGAAGAATTTTTTGTTTTTCGAATTATTTTCATTCCCAATTATTTGCTAAAATTCGAGATAATTTTAAGTCGAAATGTGATCTTTTGGGAAATCGATCGAACTTGATGGAAACAATTGCAAATAGTCGTATTATCGTTTTAATCGATTCTGAAAAAAGTTTATTTAAGTAAAATATAATAATAATAATAATAATAAATTTTATTAAAGAAAATAAATCTAGAATTTCACTTTTCGAGAAGTGAAACGTTGCGATTGCACTTGAAAATCGCATATCGATAAATTCAGTCGTTTCAGGTCGCACCGCATTGCTCGATCTCGTGTGCACAAGTGTCGACGTCGTCGCTGAGTTTACGCGCGCGCGCGCGCCAACGACTGAATCGAGCGTACCGGGGGGTCTCCCCCGATTGATCTCGGACGCGAGAGAAAATATCCCACGGTTCCCACACCCTCGCGGCACCAGTGGCAGCACGCTCGGTCGATCATCAGCGACCCCGACCCCCGCGTACGGGAGATATTGAGAAAGAACGGCTCTGGGGGGAAGTTGATTCGAGTGTTCTTTTCCTCCATCTCTCTCTCTCTCGAGAGAGAGAGAGAAAGAGAGAAGAAGAGAGAGAGAAAAAGAGAGATAGAGAAACAGAGACGAGGACAGCTGGAACACACCACATGTTAACGGAGTGCACGACGCGCCCGTGTTGATTATGATAGAGGCGCGCGCGTGGCTTTTCGCGTGCACGACGAGTCAAGAGTGGCGACTTCCTGCCTCTTGAGAGAAAGAAAGGGAGAGAGAGAGAGAGAGAGAGAGAAAGAGAGAGGGAGAGAGAGAGGGAGTGACGAAGAGTTAGTCGCGGCAAGGCGGTACCGCGAAGGCGTTTTAATTCATAATGCAAATTGCGAAATTCATTATTTCGTAATTATTCGTGCCGGTGATATTGCGCGAATCCTCTTAATTGTTCCTCGTGTATATGTAACAATAATAAACCGTCGTCGCGAACGTTAATAACAAAATACAAAAATTACACACGGAGTTTCACTACGAGATAAGATAAATTAACTTGATTCGATGGAATCTAATTTCTTATCGAATAAAAAAAAAGTGAGAAAAAAAAAAAAAAGTGTTATTTAATTCGATCAAACGATCGTTAATTATCTTCCCGCCCGTTTATCACACATTTTCGTAAAGCAAATAATTCGTTCGAAAATAAGACCGAGTGAATTATGTCTCGCGCGAATAAAATGTCTATCATAAATATTTTGAAATATGTGAAACTTAATGCGAATAAATGCTTTATCAGTCTCGCGCGTTAATGCGCTGTATCGCGTGAACGCGAGCGAACAGCCATGTAAATGGCGTTTGTGAATGACGCGAGGTCGCTCGGCTCGGATATCTATCACTGTCCTCCATGGCTCGTAAATATAACTATACAAACATTGAAAATTAATGAATTCGTATATAATGGATTGATATTAATTGCTTCAACACGTCACGAAACCGTGCTATCGGGGAATTCAATCAACCTATAAAGGTGCTCTCCGTACAGCGATAGAACTCTTGGATTAACTACACTATAGTTATGTATATATAAAATCCAACAGACACACGTTACACACATACCGTATGGAATACGAGCTCGCTCGAGACCTAATTAGCGAATACTTTACACCATAGCTGTCTCCACCTCTCGAGCTCACCCCTCTACTCTTCTAATCACTGGATAAATCGATCGGATCGCTTATGTACTAACATATATACATATATGTATAAATATATATAGATATACGTAGTTATACGTGTCCCAGAGGCGTTGCTACGTCGATTAACACGAAACTGCTATTTGATTCGCGAACTACACCTCGTGATTCCGAGTATAATTTCTCTGTAACGAAACCCTACGGGTACACGTGCACGTCCATGTCGATTCGCTGTTTAACTCGATAGAACCTTGAGAATTGGCGCACGATAGAAAAGCAAAAATTATTATTATTAATATAATAAAAACCGTGTTTATTAATTAAACATTAATTAATCGACGCGAATAAACTTTCCTTTTTTTTTCGACGAAATAAAAAAATATATATTCTTTCGAGTATTTTGTTTTTTCTTTCGCTCCGAACGTTGTAATTAGAAAAACGTGTATAAAAACAAAAAACAAAAAAAACATTATCGATGAAAGTATATTTCTTCGTCGAGGAGACCTTTTCGTACGCTCGAAGCCGATAGACGCACACGTTGCACACCCATGCGGTGTTTATAATCATTAACTCCCACCTCTTCCTACCGCGCAAAATCCTACGACGTGCGTGAGTGCACGCAACGCATCGCTACTACTGTATCGGTGAGGAGGAATTAAGCAACGGATAATTGCGAGCTGCTAATAAATTAATCCTCAGTCCGTGGACCTCCCTCGGTAACGCCCACTGTATTAAAGAGAGTCTCTCGGTGCCCGACCGAGCAACGATGCGATAGTTACGTGTATATATATTTACTTATATTTCTATATACACATACATCTACATATATATATATATATATTTAGTCGATATATACCGACTATAAAAGTTGATGCTAATACGCCTAATCGTTTCGCGCATTGGTACGCGCGTAAGTTCGTATACACATTTCGTGTCTCATCGCGGCGTTAATGTCGCTCGGTCTCGGCCGATACGTACCGTTAACGACTGTCTATACCTTTCGAGGCGTATCTCTCGCAGAGATTCTCTACGTACCTCTCGTCATTTTATATCACTATATACATATTGTACCGTAATCCAGGACATTTGTGGCTAGGAGTTGGAGAGTTACGTTTACTGGATGTTCAGTTGCAGAATTGCACGCGTATTTGTCGACATACGGAAATATATATATATATATATTACATATATGGAGAGAGGGAGAAAGAGAAAGAGAGAGAGAGAGGGAGACTGGAAGGAGTCGAGCTCACCAAGCCAACAGCTAAACGTAACGGATCTCTGAATAATTAAATAGTCCCGAGCAATTGGATAAATCGTCAGGGGACACGATAACCGGATTATTAATTGCTTACCTAGTACCACGACACGGTTATAAGATGCCAGAAGATTTCATTTCTCACGAGATTATAAACCCGCGGGTATCGATATATGTATAGCAGATACGATTAGCGGTGCGCGCGCATATAACTAATTGAAGCAGTTATCTCCCATTCTGTCCATATCGACCACTCGCCTTCGACCGGACGAATATATGCAAGTTTGTATATGTAAATTTGAAGAAAAAAAAAGTCTCGTGTGTATTCGAAACGAGAGAGAGAGAGAGAGCTGAGATTTATCCGAAGGTGAGAGAGACACTAGAGGTCAAAAAGTGGATCTCGTCTACAATCTCCCGCGAATAAATTGCCTCGATCGTTTTAAATCGTTCGCCAACGGGAGAGACAATATTTTAATGTTTTTTCTAACGTAGAAAAGGGCGAGGAAAATTCTTGATAAATTTTTCATTCGAGCGACGACGTTGGTAAAAGAAATAAAAAGGGGGGAAATTGCGTAGGAACGAAGTTACGATAATCCTCGCGACGATCGGAGTAATAACTTAATGAGACTCTCGGATAGAACGAGCTGCTCACTCGTGATTACAGGGTCTCCCGTGTCAGATCTTCCTGCTAGTCTTTTTACACATATGTATATATATACATATATATATATATATACACGAGGATACTTGCAAAGCGACATTTTTGCCCCGAGGGTGCGAAGAACGAAGGCGAGATGTCCTCCAGTCTCGGGCTTTTGTACTCGCGTGAAATGGCTTAAAAAGTATCTAAGATCCGCCTCGGTGTACTCGCCTCGTACTCACGGACATGGCGTGGAAAATATATAAATCGTCATAATATTCGAACAATTGGTCGCGCTATTTTACGTACTCTGTAACACACGGTGGTTTACGAGCAAGCGAATATGTAGCTCGGGCTCGTTTACCGTAATGTTAGAAGCCTCGGTCCGATACGCGGGAGACCAAGTGATGTATACGGAACGTTCCGTGCCAATTTATCATTCGATACGGTCTAAAGTTTCCCTTCCTGAGGAAAATTGATCGAAATTCTTTTTTTTTTGATAAAATTTGTTTCATAAATGCTCAGTAAATTATCGATTTTTGTAATTTTTCTTCGTTTCTCTTGTCACCACTATCGTTTCGAACGACACGAAAAAGAAAAGAAACTTACAATAATTCATACTTAAAGATTAAATTTAATAGAAATTTTACAAAATTTCACGATATTTTAAGAAATGTTATTAAAAATTAAGACAATTTTTGATAAAATTTCATATTTCAATAATTTAATTATGTATTTTTTTTAATAATTAAATTTAATATTTCGTCGTGAAAAAAAAATATTACAATAAAACTAATAAAACGAAGATAAACAAAAAAAAACATAAGAAATTCTGGACGAGACGAAAAATGGCCAAGACCGATTCGTAGCACCGTAAGCACGGAACGTCCCGTGCCGTACACGTTTAAAGGAGCTTCTCGGTACACGTGTAGTACATAGAAGATGACGATAATCGGGGAAGCCTCTATACGCAAAATGAGCCAAACACACGTTTAGAACCCTCCTCGAGCCCAAGATACATGCTCTCTCTCTCTCTCTCTCTCTCTCTCTCTCTCTCTCTCTCTCTCTCCTCGCACACACTCCATACACGTGAAAGAGTAACTTTATACGCCGCCGACGCCGTCCCACCGTGGTTATCGCTATCTTAACGAGAATCGGCAATTTTCTGGCCGTCGCACGAAGAGCGGCCAACGATACATACGTAAAACGTTATACGCTATCTATATGTATTATACACACACTTATGTATATATATATATATATATGTACGTATAAAGTCATACGTATAAAAGTACGTAGAGCGTGTACGTACTCGATGTCTCCCGACGCGTCCCATAGTCGAGCCTTAGCCACGATATATATATAAATATGCTTCAAGCTACGTATATATACATAAACACATATCTAGGTGGACTGTGAGAAAAGATCTCCCTGGACCGATTCCGGACGTCGCTCGTTCCACGGTGCCACCCGCCGTTCCTACGGACGACGACGCGTGCATATACTATATTCGTAATTGGCGAGAGTGAAAGCGAGCCTTGACTTCGCCACAGCCACTGTTACATGCCTCGATATTAGCTTTTGCGTTAACCTCCCCCCTCTCTCTCTCTCTCTCGCTCGCTCGCTCGCTCGCTCGCTCTCTCTCGTCGCTATCACGTTAAAAAAGAAAAAAATATATTTTCCCGAAATTAAGTTACACGGCCACGCCCATGATAATTCGTTTTATTCCAACGTGAAACATGCCTTGCCAACGGGATTTCCGTTGTGCAGTAAATATCGCTATGAACAGTTTACAGGATAAGGGAACGTTCGTACACGTTTACACCGTATCGCGTATACGTATACGTTGGAATAAATATTATATATATATATATATATATATATATTTGTATATATAGAGAGAGAGGAAGAGAGAGAAAAGTCGAGCATTATGGGAACTGGACCGTTCTAGATATAAGAGCAAGACGTGTTTCAGCCTCCCACTTGGTGTTTCGCTATCACTCTATCACTCTCGTTACGTTTTCATGATTCTCGCATATGGTCGACCGTGGTAGACCGAGAGAGGAATAATACACCGAGGGTTCTCCCATCGGTTTTGCCAAGGAGGCATTCGTCTCGATCTCCTTTATTTGCCGATGGGAAGTCTCTCGGTCTCTCCACCTACGCCCCGCGTCTTCATAAACATTGGAACGTAGGTACTCGAGTACCGAGTGCCGGAGTGGATGCTCGAACAAGTCCGCTTCGATGTTCGCTACGCGGAGAAGGGAGGGATAAAGTGTCTTGTATACACAGCGTTTGGAATTTGTGTGTGTGTGTGTGTGTGTGTTATACGTACGTGTGTGTACATAGGCAAGCACCACCCGTGGATGACGACCTGAGAAATTTCCATCTAGCAACCTTTCAATCATTCCTTGGTGCACAACACTCGAGACAGAGAAAGAGAGAAAGAGAGAGAGAGGGAGAGGGAGAGAGAGAGAGAGAGAGAGAGAGAGAGAGAGACAGAGAGAGAGAGAGAGAGAACGTTCTGTCCGTCTTTTGTATCCAACTTGTCTCGAATCTCTCGTAATTCTCTTGTATATTTGCAATCTCTTTGAATTCAACTCTCCCTCTCTCTCATACAGACACACACACAATGTCTTTAGCGAAAATACTCGTTTCGTACGTCGGAACGATGGCAAAACACGATACCGACAAATTGATACCACCGGGAATATTAGTTGGTCCGTTTAATGAAACGTCTCTCAATCTACGATTAAATTCAATCGCGAAGAAAGAAGAAGAAACAAAAAAGCATGGCGTTGTTTACCGACCGACGGTAATAATGGATTACATAAGCGAGAATCGATCCAGCGATTATTTCTATACCGTCTTCGTCGTTGAATTTTAATCGTTGAAACGAATGGAAAAAATTTATGAACTCGGGAGGGAAGCTCGTCGATTACCGGAAGTCGGACTTTTCTCGTGTCTCGAACGAAATGCCCGTGTAACGAATACACCCGATAAAAAATATCCTTTGGAACTCAGCACGTACAAAGTGCAACGCGTGCTCGATCCTATAGGATTCTCGGTTGACCATAGATCACCCCGGGAATCTACTTCGTGGATCTACCGGGATGCATAATCTTCGCCTCCCGGTGTAGATTACATTATCTCAGCAAAGTTTCTTTCTCTCTCTCTCTCTCTCTCTCACCCCTCTCTCTCTCTCTCTCTCTCTCTCTCTCTCTCTCTACGTGCTGAGAGGGACCATCACACGGACACACCGGGGCAACGAGTATCGAGTGCGCTCCTGCCTCGTGCGATATCCAGCCAAGTCCTCCCGTTTTTTTCATCGTCCTCGACGAAGCCATTCTCGAGCAGCACCCTGCGGGATTTCGAGCCTCGCAGGAACGTATATGGGAAGGCTTCTCGCGTGGCCTACGTTACGGGGAGAGAAGGATACACGCGTGAGATAGAGAGGACGGTGAATAAAACGACGATAGCACGGAAGTATTTATGCATGTTGGCTCGCGCATCTCCGCGTTACTCGCGAGGTTATTTTCCCTTACACGTGTACCAGGAAGGTAGGAATACGTCTCGGGTACGAGAATTTTTCGATCTAAGATTCCAAATTCTTGCACGAGGGAGTGGCGTAAAGGCGATAAATAAAAAATCTTATTTTATCGCGAGATAAACGTTTATAAAGAAACTAATAATTATACGATATTTGCTTACGTTCGCGAATTTTTTCGCTACGTCGATCGAATTTCAGGTGGAAACTTGTAAAAACTACGATTTTACAGTTGTAAAGAAATCGTCGAAATCGTCGATGGGAACCGATCGTCATCTTTGCCACGATCGATTTCACAGAACTTTCCAATTTTTCTCGCACAATTTTTCCCGTTTAACAATTTCACGATTCGCCATTCGTACGAATCTCGATATCTCGAGCCTCGATTGTTCCTCGATGATCCGATCGATCTTTACGACGGTTTTTTGTTTTTGTTTTTTTGTTCGATGTACCGACGTCGTCAAAATTCGACTCGAGGAAGCCAACAGCGTGAAATCAATATCGATCACCCGCATCCCTGTTATGATTTTCAAACACGATATGTTTATTACATCATCATTCATCGGTACACAACGTACATAACACGACATCAATGCTTCGCAACGTTTGCAAGAGATCCGAGAGTTCTCTCTCTCTCTCTCTCTCTCTCTCTTTCTCGCGAGAAAGAGAGAGAGAGAGAGAGTGCAAGGGAGATTGCTTGGCACAAAACATCGCTCTCAGGGAGTTGGCTCTCGAGATTTATCGCAGGAGTTTCGCGGTGCGTCAGCGAATCGATTGGCATAAAAGACGAGCGAGCAAAGCGAGCGAGAGGAAGAAAGACTGAGAGAGAGAGAGAGAGAGAGAGAGAGAGAGAGAGAGAGAGATGCGCGTTCCAAGTCGCAAACCGATCTTTGAACTTTCGCAGTCACTCTTCCGAGTTATCCAAACGTACATGATCGGGTACGTACGAGTGCGAGAGGTCCTCGACGGCCTCTCACTCTCCGTTGACTCTTCAGCGGCGCGTTGTACTCCTCGCGAAGACGGATACGGCACAGAAACGAGAATGAGAGATGGAAAATCGATGGACGAAAAGAAAGAGAGAGAGAGAGAGAGCGAGACACGGGGTGGAGGGCAGGAGGAATGCGGGGAGGACGAGAGGGGGGCGTATCGCAAAGGCAAACTCCATCGAAGCGAAACGAAGTAAATCGACAGACATGCACCTTCTATCCGTGTAACCTGCCCGGATCGTCGATCAAAGGGAGCCGTTTTCTTCGTGCGAGGTTGTGTACACCAGCGTCATTTGAATGTATGATACAAAGCCCGGGTATATACTTATCGGATTATGTGCGCACACAACAATGAGTAAGGAAAAAGGAGCGGTTCTTTGTCGCGAAGAAACCGAGCTCGCGCACTCGCGTGAGAGAGAGAGAGAGAGAGAGAGAGATCCGGTCGATCATCGTGCGGATCAGAGAAGGATTCTCGCGAGGACCATGCTCGATCATGGTACACGTACGACTCTCTCGCGATACAAGAGCTCCTCAAACAGGTGACCATCGATCGTTGACCATGTTTATAACGTTCGAGACTCGAAGCGGATGTTGCCTTCTCGCTAGTCACTGGATCGATCGATCGATCGATCGTTCGATCCTTCGATTCAACGAACGATGGAAGCACCGTGAGCCTTTTGATTTCACAAGGAAATGCGTTCGAGAGAAATGGATTAGAGTTCTCCATTACGCCGATGGCGCCTACGAGCCTGGGACGAAAGACGATATACGCGTTCGAAGATATTTTCGAGAAAACGATCTGTACGTCGACCCAGTGTTTTCCATGCGATTTTTACCAGGTGTAGGTATGTGGGATTCGCGAACTTTGGAGAAATTTTATTACGCGACGATAGTTCCGCGACGACTTTTATCCGCGCGGCGAAACAAGCGCCACGCTCTCTCGGTAACCGGCAAGGACGCTCAAGGAGAAACCGGGAACAGGGATTCCGAAGGACACACGCGCGTGCGCATTATAGGGCGAAAGAGAGAGAGAGAGAGAGAGAGAGAGAGAGAGAAAGTGGGAGAAGGGAAAAGAAGGGGGAGAGGCCATACTCTCCGCGTTGGCGACAACGGCGACTTTGACCGGTTTAGCGCCGTTGGCGCTCGACGCAAGAAGATCGGTAGGCGATCGAAACGAGGCGACTGACCACAACGCCTTTATATATTCCAACGTGAAATACACGTAGGAAGATGTGTCCTGGCTTTCGTCGTGTCCGAAAGAATTATCGGGAGTGGATACGTCTGTACGAATTCAAGTCGGAATTCACTCGAGAATCTTTCGAGGATTCGAAAGAATATCGGACAAGGGATTGCTCTCCGCGGACCAAGGACGATCGGACATTTTTGAGTCGATCGTCTCGTTGCCGGAGAGGGCCACGAGACTTCTTTTCG
Source organism: Netelia virgata (assembly GCA_951802705.1). Classification (NCBI taxonomy): domain Eukaryota; kingdom Metazoa; phylum Arthropoda; class Insecta; order Hymenoptera; family Ichneumonidae; genus Netelia; species Netelia virgata. Next base: position 44,244,230 of record OX637865.1, on the reverse strand, counting down.
ACCAGGTTTGGAAGGGTTCGCAACGTCCCGGGAGGAAGATCCTCCGGATAAGCCGAAAGAACTACGGAACGAGATTTCTGTTTAGTCTCTTTCTCTTTCTTTCTCTCGCTCTCACTCGTGCCTTCTATCTTTCTCTCTTCCACTTAGAAACAGCGAAACATGTTTCAGACCTTTGGCTGGTTTTTCACGGTACTTTCGCGCACGAGCATTAGCATATACGAAGTTTCGAGCGGTCGGGGCAGTATGTATCTGTCGTCCGGTTCGGCCGCGGAGATATCCACGAGAGCTTTATCGCGTCTCTAAATCCACACGGGACTACGCGAGACGGTTCGGAAGGATTTTACTTGTTCGTAGTATCGGGAGTGGAAGGACCCTGGATAGTATGAATGCCAGACTCAAGGTGGAATGAAAAAAAAAAGAAGAAAGAAAACAGAATCGGTAAAAGAAGAATAAATCGGCAAGAGAACAAAAAAAACCTTCTTAAACACGGTTCGTGTATGTCCACGAGCGTTAGAAAAATGCGCTCCGAGGATTCCTGGAAACGAACAACCGCGAGCGTTCTCGTTATGTACGAAATAGTGAGAACTTTTTCCCGTCAAAACGAAGATGAGGCAAGATAATATAATTCTTGAACCAACGAACTATGAGAATTCCATAAAAAAAAAACCGTACGAATCCGAGGAAGACTTCGATCTCAGGCTGGGAAGTTCGTAACGGTGAAATCGTTTCATGTTTCTCGAAGACGTGTGAATGTTTAAATCGTTATGAAGGATTCTGAGGTACTAAAGTGATAGTTTCCGATATCTTTAAGCGATTCCATTATCTACAGAGAATTGTCTAAATTACTCATGATTGCCACTCTGCTTTCTCTCTCTCTGTCGATCTCTGTTTGTCTCTGAAAATCTTAGCTCTCGTACGTCAAAATCTAAGTTAACACTCGATTTACCAGCTCTTTTTGAAAGCATCTCTTTTTCATTATACCAACAGTCATTTTAACTCGTGTGGTAAATCTAGTGTTAAATTTCACCAATCGCGTGTTCGCCATATAAACGTAACGACGATGTGGGAATAGTTCGGAGTTAAACGAATCGCAATTGTCGTAATTTCGAATCTAATGTAACTCGTACGTAATGGTAAATAGGATTGTAACAATCTGTGCCTACGAATGTCCTTTTTACTCCGTGGTCCGTGACACTCGGAGTTGGCTCGTTGTGATCGCAGTTGACTGCTGCTGCTGCGCCCAGCCCCACGGCCTTCACGGGCCTTTGCTAATTTCCTCGTGTGGGACGAGGCTCGGCGCTCACGCGGTTTCGATCCTTCGTTAGGAAAAGCTCTCGCGACTTCGACATCTCAACAACAGTCGGAGAAAGAGAGAGAGAGAGAGAGAGAGAGAGAGAGCGAACAAGAGACGAGAAGGATTTGAATCGCCGAAGAATGCGTGGGCCTTCATATTTTCCAAGCGTTGAGGCGCGTTTAGCAAAAAGCCGCGATTTCTTACGACGAAAAATAAAAATCGAATAATCCTGCCTATAATAACAACTATATAATACGAGTCTCTTCGACATTCCACGCTGTCTTTTCTAGATTTTTTTTTGTTGTTTTTCGTTTTTTTTTGCAATTTCGCCAACAACAAAAACATCTCGTTCGCGTCTCGAAGTCTTGAAAAGTCTGAAATATCAACCGGTCGGGGCACTCGAAGGACGCTGCAGAGGTGCAAGAACCTCGAGTGAGCCCACTCCCCTACATACGGACATAATACTCATTCCCGTGGACTCTTTACAACCTCACGGAGCAAAGGGGAGTTTCTCTCTCTCTCTCTTGCTCTCTCTCTCTCTCTCTCTCTATCTCTCTCTTTCACAGACACACACACAGACACAAACGAGCGTGCAACATCCTTTTCTGTCTTACACTTTTAGACTCGTTGCAACTCTCGGAGCACCTTTTGCGCACGCGCGAGACCAGAGACGATTATTAGTCGCGGAGAGAGGCGCGACGAGGACGAAGTCCGCGTAATTACTTCGGGCGTGTATAGCACCGTCGGTCCATTATAAAAGTACGAAATGCAAGTGTAGCACGAGCCAACTCTTGGGCTCCCTGCACGCGAAGACCTTTCTTCTCGCTTTCAACGCAATTCAGCTACGCGCACTTGGACGGTAATTGCTTCGAGAATTTACCATTTCATTATTCTTCAAATATTTTCTGTGCGCCAATTCGAAAATTGTAACGTTAATGAAAACTTTCGTTATTACGGATAAATGAAGAGAAAAAATAGAAAAAGGTTTCTCTGGATTTATAATTTTACATTTTTAATCGATAATTTCGTATTTTTAGTGAGAATAACTATTTTTATAATTTCAAAATGTTGTTTTTTTTGCCAATTTTGTATTTCGTTAAATCGACCGATGACAAATTCACGTTTGAGGGGGTCCACTAGCGTAACCAGTTGAAATAAAGATGATTTGTTGGGATTTTTTGTATCAATTTTCAAATTTTGCGCGAAAATTTGATGATTTTTGGGCTACCAAAATTACATTTTTTATTCGATCGGAAAACTGGAGGTTCGTGGTATGAAGACACATATATATAAGAAGCTGCAATAAGAATCGAATCGATCGCACGATTTGTCTTCCAGTTATAACTGCAACAAATTTGAAAAATGTAATATTAGGAAATTGCGAATAACTCGCTGAATTTTCAATTTTTCAGACCAAAAATTGTATCATCTATTTATTATATATCCAAAAATATATCCTCGAAACATTATAACATTCCATGCAGTAGTTTTCTTTAAAAAAATTCCCAAAAATCACCTTTTTTCAGGCGCTCACGCCAGTGACCTTAAAGCACTCGTGACCCAGAAAAATTCATAGAAATCGACATATATATGTCGTCAATGTCAAAATTAGTGGAATTAATGAACAAAATAATTATTATTATTATCGTTTCACTCCCTAATTGCGAGTACGATCGATAAAACCTTTCGTCGATTACAAATTAGCAGAACAAAAGGGCCGTGTATTCGTTAAAAAAATAATAATAATAACGAGCCAAAAGATCGATAGAAATCGATGCCACGTGTCGATGTAGAGATGTAAAAAATTGAGTATCGACGAGCGCGTCTACTTATTCCCTCACCGGTCTTTACTGTCTTATTTGGCGCTCTCAGCGTGACGCTCCATACCGATCTTACACTTCGCGTGGTGGCACATAAATACGTCTACGTCTCTATATGTTTATGTACTTTAAGTAGTTTTACATCCTACATGCGTACCAAGACGATGTGTCCGGCATGTAGGCTAATGCCAAGAAAGCATGACGAACCGCAAATACGACGTAGTGATTGATGATACGCGTCGTCACCCATCCACGGCGATAATACCCTACAGGGCCCCGCTCGGTATAATACACACTACTGAAACACACGTATTATCTTTAAACTTGAATGCTCGCCGGTGTGTTGTACCAGCTTGCGTGGTAAAGAAGACGACCCTGCAACTAACGTCTAAAGAAACCGATTTTTTCGCAAAAATAAAAAAAAATCAACGCGATTTTACCATAAGATTATAACATAGAATTTTTCTTACGACGACAAGAAGTAAAAATTCAAATTTGTTCATCTTTCGACCGACGAAAAGTGCGAAAAATCAGGAGGGAAACGAATTAAATCGATTTCGAGGATTTAAATCGGTTTCAGTGCCGATTTTTCGCAATTCGTCGTTGAAAAAGTGAGAAAACGAGGAAATTTAGTGTTTCGACATACTTCGAACAACATATTGAAAAATGATTTTCCAGCGTTAATTTAACGGTAGAATATAGCGATCGACTTTAACGAGTCAATCTAAACGTAAATATAGAACGCGATCGTAGGTTAACGCGTTTTCATTCCGCGACATCGACAAATACGTTATAACGGTTTAATGAGCCGACGCGGTCGTACAAATGATAAGTCGTGGGTGAATGAGATTTTTCATTCGGTTCGGTAAAAGAGTCGAGAACTCGATCACCGTTATGCATAATCGATATTTCGAACCGGAATCGATTTTTTTATCTCCCAGACTGCGCGACTGGTTGCAAGCCTCGCGGCCAACTGCAGAATTCTCTCACTATATATACATATATATATATATACGTGTGTCTGAGTGTGTATATATAGCAATAGATCAAGTTTGCCGTGTGAATACATTGCGTAAACTTATTTCACCCTCCGTCGATTCACATCGATTGCGAATCGATCTATTTGGACACCCGGCGTGGCCCGACTCTTGTCCTATATAAGTACACAAGGTGCATGTGGCGCACATTGCAATTCGCGTCACGCAATCATCGCGAAATAAACAAATAAAAAAAAAACGTTTAAAAAAACCCCCACCGTTTTACACAAACTCGCAAAGTTTGCCTCTCGGGCATTTGAATAACCCGCGTAATTGATGGATTACGTATCAAGATTTGCACGCACGTGAAATTTTTTTCTATCTCGTGACTCTCCTATTATCCAATCGAGCCCGTTGGGAACGAGCCGAGTATATCGCCAGACCCAGCTACGAGACTACGAACGAAAGTCGAGACGAAAAATCTTCGAGAGCACTTAAGGGTGGCGTGAGACACGAGGGGAAAACGATCTCGAGTCTCGTCGATCTACGCTCCGATAGACAAATTTTTACGTTAATTCGCCCTCTTGCGTTTAAATTCTGTACTAGTGGGGAGACCGAGGCCCTTTCTCTTTCTTTCTCGATTTTCGTGCAACTCTCTCGAAGCGAATTCCAAGTTTGATCGATGGATAAAAGACGATGGCCGAGTGAATATTCACACGTGAGTGCCGAATGCCCTAAAGCTATTTATGCTCTAAGTCTATATATATATTTAATATCTAGGTATATTTTACAGCCTATACCCATATATATATATATATATATATATATATTGTATAATATACCTAGATATTCGAATGTGCACGAAGCAAGGAAGATAGATCGTCGATCGCAGATATATCACATATATTAGTGTATTACACGTCGAGATAGACTCGCAAGTCCCTCGTACAGTCATATATATATCGTTGAGTACCAGTCGGGAAGAGTGGTCTCCTGGACACTCGACCGTTCACAGACTTTTTCTCACCCGCTGCGAGCACACAGTTTCACCTGTCACGAGTATTTTTGTAAGTCATATAACGGAGACATAATTCAACGAAAGAGAAAAAAAAAATTATTTCAAATTAATTACCGGGAAATAACGAATCGTAACGACGAATGAATAATAATAATGGTAATAATATTGATAATTTTAATAACCAAATTATCATTCATCGTTACGAGATAATTATCACGTTGAAAAATGGACGACGATAATTTTATTTTTTTCTACTAAATGCAATTACAATTTTTATCCAATTTTTTGTTTTTTCTTTTCATGAAAGCCGTTAAAACCGAAGAGATCGAGCGAGTTAATTATGCACTTTTTGTTTGTTTCTTTGTTTCATAAATATTAATTTTCTCAATTACGATCTTTTCCAATCTTGTGAGCAAAACACAAGGAAAAATAAAAAAAAAACGATAAAACGTAAAACTCTTGCACAAAATGGCATCGTACCTCATCGAGCTTGAGCACGAGACTCGAAGCAGTCACGAGCCACGTCCGTTTCTTTCTGCTACGACGGTCTGTATCTTGGTATATCTATGACCTTTTCAAAGAGCACACCGCCAATTTTTCGCGCGAAACAAACGAAAAGGAAGAAAAAAAAGCAACGAGACAAAAGAAAAACTATAATAAGTACCGTTTTACGAGAGGGTTGGGTTACTCCTTCTTCATACATGTACACACACATACACACACACACATATATATATATATATATGTATGTCTGTAGTTTACAAGCTCTATTCGATAGTGCGCATGCGCGAGGTAAGATCGCCCGAAGCGTGTCGTCCCGATCGTCTCGCGAGCGGGAGAGCCAGAGATAACGCGGCTTGACCGATTTCCCCGGTAAATTCAATTACACGTTTGCTAATGCCAAAGCGAGAGACCGACGGCGACGAGAAGCGCCGCTCGACCAGCCGTTATACACGCCCACGGCATTACGACGTTCGCGTCCCTTTTGCTCAGCATCCACAAAGAATAACCGAATGAGAAAAAGAGAGAGAGAGAGAGAAAAAGAAAAAGAATGAAGAAAAATTTCATCCTATCAGCCTTTCCATCTATACGTTTCTTCGAGCGTTCTTTGGGACATCACGGCACTTTAAACTATCGAAACTCTCTGTATATATATATATATATATATATATGTATGGATGGGTGGAATTTATATTAGGTTGCCCGGAAAGTGTCGAGGGAATGAGCGAAAGACGGGAGAGAAGCAAAGTACCGCGTGAGAAATTAACTTCGACTGTATCACACGCTCGCGTGTCTTTCGCGTAAAGAACTTTTCTATTTTTCTGTTTTTTCTGTTTTTCTTCTTAGCCTTTTTCTAGTCTTTTTTTCATAACACACGTATTATTCTCAATTGCTCGAGCACGTTGACTCGTGCGTCTGCTCGAAGGTACCGAAATTAAACTCTGCCCAATTTAACAATTTTCTTCCCATCTAAACCGTTAACACAATTTTTTTATTACAAACAGCTTAATATAATTAAAACTAGATCGGAGTTCTTCTTAATTAACGAGAGAATCACGAAAAAAAATGCTCAACCGCGTTTAAAATTCTCACGTAAAAACGTCTAATTATTATCATTATTATCATTAGCGTACGTGATTTATTCGTTAATCGCGTGTTCTCGATTTTTTCTTAAATCGTTTTTTTTATCGAAACGATATCTCTCTCTCTCTCTCTCTCTCATGTTTATTCTTAACTTATTCAAATTCTCTCACGCGTTCGAATTAAAAGTTTCTCGGTCGTTCGCGGTCGCGGGCGCGAGGCAGACACGAGTCGTGTGACAACGCCGGGTACTTTAGTTTTATCGGTTAAGGATCGATCGTGATCGCGCATTGCCTCAATGGTCGCACAAACCCGAGTACAATGTATAAACGACACACGAGTGCAATGGTGAAGCACGTAGAGAATCGTAGAGCGCGAATGGGCGAAGTAAAGACCATTTCTCGTATCTGCCTAACCTCACGGTTCACGGTCCTATATCGAGATGCGAGGAGGTACGAGACACGAGGACACGGTCGTTGGCCGGTGTAGAGATTATTGGCCACCCCTGCGATCGAGAGTAGGACGCAGGAAACTCGTCGACGGGATTTAAAATTATTGGCTCTTTCTTCGTCTGCCAATTATTGTCCCTTACGTTACGTTTTACGATGTTTGATATCGCGTTGCAATTTTGCACGAGGTCGAAGATCGTCGGCACGTTAGGCTTCTCGTTATATCTATAACAGTACCTTATTACCGGTATTATTATCGGTGAAAAGTTTTCGCGTTGAAGCTTCGAGCGACATCTATGAGAGGAAGAGATAAGTATCGGAGACGAAAAAGAAGGACATTGCAACGAGAACCGCGCTCGAGTTTATCGTTATTGCTGCTCGATCGGAAGGATCGAGGCCGTGCCGATCTCAAAGCACAAAACAAAACAAAATGGTAAACGTAAAAACGAGAAGATCTTTAACGAGACGATCGTCTATTTATTCAAATGACTAAAGTATTTCCGACTAACTTATATATATATATGTTTAAATTGTTTATCAGTTTTTCAAGATCTTCCTTTTTTTTCTTTTCGTTTCGTTAAATTCTTATTCATTATTGGGATTAAACTTTAAATTCTTTTTTTAACAAGATTAAAACAATTCGTTATAAATTATCGATAAAATATTTCTCTAACGATTTTTGCATGAAAAAAGAATTAGTGTTTGATTATCGAATTACATGGGTCAAAGTTAACGTGCCGGACCCTCGTGGTCGTTACCATTTTCCCCACTGACCGCGAGCTCGCAAACAACGCACTTGTACGGTTTTAAACTCTCGAATATATTTATATATATATTTAACATCCTGTACACAGCGTATATGCTTCGACATGAGAACCAGGCACGATTTACTCCCACACAAACTTTAACACCTACTTACGATCGAGCGGGCAACGGGGGATTACATCTGACCGTAACACCCAGTTAATGGTTGTTTATGATTCTCGATCGGACTGGCACACCGGCCAACGCTCCGTCTTACTCTCTCCCTCGGTCTCTCACTCTCGTTCGTTGAATTTATCCGGGCTGAGAGAGAAAAAGAGAGAGAGAGAGAGAGAGAGAAAGAGCGTAATGAAAAAAAATAAGAGCGATGCCCATGCGGGGAAAGAGAAGATACGAAATCGAGGGGATCTATATTGTACACCGGCGGAAGGGGGGATGTAAAGCATCGTCCGGGAGTATGATTAATGGCCGATCGTTAATACTAAATTGGAGAACGTGCGTCTTCTGTCATTCAATGCCTGTTATTCGAGGCTCGATACGAACGGTGAAAAATCGTGTAAATCGACAACGGGATCAAAAATTGCACAAAGCTCGAAAATAAAAATCAATGGTCAGCCAATCTTTTTAAAAAAATTATTCAAATTAAGTTTCGATCGATTAATTCGTTATTTCATCATTCTAATTAATCACAATTTTCAATTTCACAATTAAATTCACGAAATTTATTAATAAATTTAATAAATATCATTCGATATTCCATATAATTAGCTTTTAAACCGATGATTATTTGATATTTTGAATACGAAGATTTTTTTTTTTATTTTAATCGTTCGATAATTATCGATTCGAACAAAATTCGTACGTCTCGTTAGAAGGATCTTTCTTTCGAACGGAGGAAGCGGTGCCCGCCTCGTTAACACGGGTGACGCCGCACTCGTCACGTTGCGTGAAGGAACACGGGAATTAAGAAGGACGCTCGAGCACTTCGCTCTTACGGTGTGTTATAGCGGGGAACTTGTCGATTCTGTAATTGCAGCTCGGACAGAGAGAGATGCGCTCAATTTTTCCTCCGCCTTATTACAGTTCGCATCATTCTCGATCTTTCTCAACTTCTCTTCGTCTCCCTCTTTCTCTTTCTCTTTTTCTCTCTATCTCTCTCACACACTCTTTTTCTCTCTCTCTCTCTCTCTCTCTCTCTTTTTCTCTCTCTCTCTGTCTTTATCTCGATACTCTTATCCCCATTTTCATTGCGAGACGGCACAGTGCGGAGGTTTGCACGGTGCGCGGGCTCGCGGCAACGGCTATCATTAGGATCATCGCGAGAGACGCTCCTGCTCTCGCTTTACCAGCTGGCGCACTGCGCGATCCTCGCGAGGCGCAACCGAGCGAGAGTAATCGCGCGCTCACCCTTCCTACCAAGGTGTGCAGGCTCTCTCGTCTCACTATCCGACTACCTACGAGAATACGTCTGCTCGTGCGACGTATCACCTCGTCTTCGCTAAAAGGGCTTTGCCGCAATCGACACGATTTATATGTCGACACTCTGATTTATCAACAAAAAAAAAACTTTTATCTGCATATTTTGTACACCGGGCAAGATCGCGGTTCTTATTAAAAATATCGAACTGAATCATTAATAAATGTACAATATTCATGCTCAAAGGTATGTCAATAATTGTATTTAAAAAAAAACCTGTGGTAATAAAATACAATTGAGTTAAATGAGAAACGGAATTTTTCTATACTGTTTTTCTTAAAACATTTTTAATTATTCAATATAATTGATATAATTAATTTTCCTATTGTTTCATTAAATTATTATATATTCGATTATAAAATAAAAATATTCAAGACCGTTGATAACTGGATAAATTATTCGAGAAAGGCGTGCCCTCGTCTCGCGGTAACCAAAAAAAAAAACCTTTTATTTGCATATTTTTTACACCGGGCAAGATCGCGGTTCTTATTAAAAATATCGAACTTACTTATTAATTAATATACAATATTCATGCCCAAAGGCATGTCAATAATTGTATTAAAAAAAAACCTGTGGTAATAAAATACAATTGAGTTAAATGAGAAACGGAATTTTTCTATACTGTTTTTCTTAAAACATTTTTAATTATTCAATATTATTGATATAATTAATTTTCCCAATGTTTCATTAAATTATTATATATATCTTCGATTATAAAATAAAAATATTCAAGACCATTGATAACTGGATAAATTATTCGAGAAAGGCGTGCCCTCGGCTCGCGGTATGTCGCGAGACGAGGAAACGCGCACTTGCCGTAAACCTCTCCCACAACTATGCGAGCTTTGCTTATTACCAAGAAGAAAATCAGGTGTACATTGTGACCCAACGTACGAATAGGGCAGGCCAATAACGTAGAGGCGTCACTGGGACTACCCGATGCGCACGAAGCCACTTCGCGAGATAACGGTCGCGTTGCACGTTTCGCGAATCCTCGCGCTCACACACAAACACACACACACACACAGGCAAATACACTCGGCGAGAAGATTAGACGCGCACAAGCGCGAAAATGTTGTCTTGGAACGAGCACTCGTAGTCCGATACGGAAAAGGCTCGTGATGACCCAGTGACACGATGAAAATTCTTCAGTGCCGATATATTGCCCACACCCCGGATTCCCTCCGGTCGGCTTTGTATCAAGTACGTGGATCGTGGTCCACACCCTGAGAGTTTCAAGATCGTATAGCTGTATATATATATATATTGTAAATATGAAAGACGTAAAAGAAGAAGAAAAAAAATCCCCACACGGTTCATCTCGTGCGTGTACTCGTTAATGCGGCTGTGGGACGGAGCGAGCTCGTGTACGAGCCCATCGAGAGGCCTTCCTTGCACACGTGTGCCATATGAGAAAATTTTCTTTAGCCTTGGGTCAGGTACGCCACGTAGAAATCGTTTAGCTCGCTCGTACACACGATGATACGTGTATAATATGTATTTCCCACGTTACGGTTTCTCGGACACCGCGTTATACACTACACGTAAGGAGCCTCGAGTTCGAGTCCTCGCGCGTCCTTCTTATTCTTGCGCCTCTTTTTATTTTACACTCTCGTTCGCAACATGAATTATATTATACTCGTCCAATTAACGGATTCTTTCGTACATTCGCTACGCAATTTTTATCCCGGTGTTTAATCTCTGTTTCGATTAATCGATGGATATATTAACATCGTTCGATTTCAAAATTGTTTTTTATCCGATACGAATTAATTGATTTAAGGTCGATAACGAGGTTACCGTGTTGTTCAAGATGGTAAAAATTTGTCAAATCAATTTCATAAAATTGTCTTCTCCGTCGTAGCTAATTTCGTTTGGTGAGAAACGTCAGTCGTGAAAACAAGAAGACGAGAAGAAGAAAGGAAAAAAATCGCCGTCGCGATAATAAATCAGGCCGTCGATGAGCCAAAACCGGCAATACCGGAAGTACGAACGAGAGAGTTTTTTCTTGTCGTTGTTGTTATTTTTTCATTCGTACAATTTCCGACCCGACATATATACACGTACACCGGGAAAGAGAGCTCGTGCCGGGATATCTCGCGGTCTCGCTCCTGCCCGCGTGAAAACTGAGATATCGGAGGCGGCGAGCGACACGCGTGGGCGTGCGAGCGATAAGTCAATATATCTCAATTGAACCGCGAGTCTACGTGCACGATAATAATAATAACAATAATAGAAAAAATAATAATAATAATAATAATAATAATAATAATAATAAAATTCGATAGAGAAACGAAATAATTTCCCGAACGCGGTGCGTGAGCTGCGTGCGCGCCTGGGGCATTAAAAATTTGGTTTCTCTCTCTCTCTCTCTCTCTCTCTCTCTCTCTCTCTTTTTTTTTGTTTAACACAGTCTTACAATTTCATCGAGCACGAGCGAACCGTAATAGCTCGAAGGCTCGTTATATCAATGGTACGTAGAGCGACTCGCGAAGCCAGGTGCGAATGGACCGGACGGACGACGAGCGAAGCGAGTGTTGCTACGCCCGATGTAGGAAGTGAAAAGAAATCGTTGGTTAGAACGCGCAGAAAACGTCCGCCGGGCGGAGAGATAGCGGAAAACGGCCGTGGAACGCACCGCGCGAACCGACAGAAACGTAGAACCCGACCCACGCCCTCGCGCGCGCGCACGCGTAGAGAGAGCTAGAGACTATCGCCCATAAATTGTCCTTCGCTCGACGATGGCGATGTTATATACACCGGTTGTACCTACCTTACGTTCCAATGATACGAGAACTTAATATACGGATAGGGTGCGGGGAGCAACGGGAACGTTTAAATTAAATAGGCGCACATGTCGGAACTGGGCCGATGCGATGTGTCTCGCAACTTACGGTCGAGAAGCGAATATTCTCTATGTTCGTATCGAAAGCTTCTCGAGCTTCGAATTTTGAAGTTCGAAATGATTTTTAACGACGATCTAAATTTTTTCGAAAGTCGATCAAATATGAAAAATTTGTCGAGGAGGAAAATGTTGATCGTTACAATTAAATTTGAATCGCTTTAAGTAATTATTAATCTTCTAAGTTATTTTAATTTAGTTAATTAATTGAGTTACGTTAATTCGAGTTATTTGAGTCGATCGAATCGTATAAACATTTTTTCGACCCAACCTGCGAGCCTTTCTCTCGACGAAACGAGACACTTTGGCCAAGCGTTGTCCGATTCAGAAAAATAATTTTCCACAAAACTCGTCGTAACGAAAGTGCAAAGTCGTAACGCCAGCCCACGCGTAATTCATCCCACGATGTTTTAGCCGTAAGAACGGGATAAAAAAGGCGAGAAAAAGGTGAATGCCTTGGCGAGGTTGCCATCGAGGACGTCGAAAGAAGGAAAGAAAGAAAGGCCGGTGAGAAGGTTTTCATTCATCGAACCGGGTAATAATATAGTCGAACGTTGACGGGAGCAAAACCCCTTTGACAAGGTAGATAACGCGCGTGGCAATGGCACGATCGGTGCGTGCTGCTGTCCCGTATCCTACGAGAGTCGCTCGTTGTGCCGACACGTGGGTAACAGAAATCCAAACTTAGAATAAAATGATACACCTAGAAAGAGAGAGAGAGAGAGAGAGAGAGAGAGAGAGAGAAATGAAAGACCGAAAATAAGAGTCAATTATATATGGGCTAGTTCGGCATGGAAATCGTAGGAACGCGGCTGTTACATCAGCCCCGCTTTGCCTCGACACTAAAACCAAGAGATAGGTTTGAGTTATTTATATAGCAAAAATATCGGCTACCTCTATTATTACAGAACCCGATGGCTGCCGGTATGTCGCTCAGTTTCGCATTCAGTGGGCTGGCACGGTTGCGGTATGTAGTTTCGTTCGGAAAAAACAAATCACGCGCAACCCCTCGCTTAACCAACCGTATCGTAAATCGGCGCGAGACACGGGACAGCTTCGATGACGAATGATCGTACCGATAATGAATTCATTGTGACGGTGCGTTTTTGACCGACGGTATTTAAAAAATGAAACAAACGGAAATAAGAAAAAAGAGAACACGGACTCGTCTCTCGAGGTCATCGGATTTTGCCAATTTGTATCGTTCAGTGGGTTAAACAAGAGTATTTTCACTCATCCGGTAAGATTTTTCAACCTGCCGAAAAGCTTATATAACCTACACGGTGAAGCTTAAAAAATCAAAACAAACAAAAAAAAAGAAAAAAAAGAAAACAGCCTCGTCTCTCGAGGTCACCGGATTTTGCCAATTTTTCTCGTTCAGTGGGTTAAACAAGAGTATTTTCACGCGTCTGGTGAGATTTTTCAACCTGCCGAAAAGCTTATATATACCTACCTACACGTTGAAGCGTAAAAGAAGGAAGCGGAACGGTTAACGGGGCGTCTCTCGGCATGATTCCTCGTTGCCGAGGCATTTTTGTCCATCGACCTTCACCGACGTGGTAAACGCCAAGACCGAAAGTTCGGCGCGTACCCGATATTACGAGCAACCGCTCGGTAAGCCGATTTCTCGCGGTGCAACACTTTGGCCACGAGCGAAGGAAACCCCTTAAACGTCGATCATTAGGAACCTCGAAGAGCTCGCCTCTTCCTCTCTCGCTCGCTCGTTGCCTCGAGGATCTCGCGAGGAAACGATCGACGAGCAACGACGTAAAGCGTGCCGGCGATCGATACTTGGCGCGATGATCGTTTAGCTCAGCCCTCTATATTTTCTTTCAAATTACTTTTTTTATTCTTTTCAAACGTTTATATCAAAAAGATGAATATAAATAATGTAAAATGAGAAACAACGAAAGGAAAAAGAGAGAGAGAGAGAGAGAGAGAGAGAGACGATTCTCCGATGTACGAGATGGATCGAGAGGTCTCGATCCGCAAAAATCGCTCGTTCCCCTCGCCAATGGTGGAACGGTGTGGAGAACGAGGAGGACTAAAGATGTCCCGCGACCCGGATCTCATCGAGGAATTCCGTTTGCCCCAGAGCGTCATGATCACGAACTCTCTCGCCCCCCTCCCCTCCTCCTCCTCCTCCTCCTCCTCCTCCTCCTCCTCCTCCTCCTCCCTCGTTCAATGTGTACATGCGCCCTCCCCCGTTCACCTCGACATTGGCTCGAGCTCGTTCCTCTCTCGACGATGTCCTCGTCACCCGAGGCACGTCACCGGCGCTTCGTCGTTCGTGATCGTTCCTCGATGAAAAAAAAATATAAAAAAACAACAACAAAAATAAGAAAAAATGAAGAAAAAAAATACAACGGGTAAACGTAGCTGCGCAGATCGAGAAAGTCAAGCGATCGATGATCGTAGGTACCGATCCCAGACTTCTTTATCCATTTGCATGAAATTTACATCTGGCAATGACTTCCGCGCGACGAGAGAGACGAGAAGAGCTACACGAGCGTTCGCCAAGTTTTGTAAATTCGCCCTGGATGGTGGACTTCGAGGTGAATGAGCAACGAGAGAGAAAGAGAGGGAGAGAAAAGGTTCGAAGAGAGGGAGGAAGGAGCAAGCGGGATATCCCTCTCTTAGTATCGTGAACTCCGATGATACGGTGACCCACTGACACGTGGGAAAAACGAGAGGAGGCCCCGAGACTCGGCGACGAGAGGGAACGGTGTATCGAGAATCGAGGGAGAGACCATTAACGTGACTCTCCCTCCCTTTGGGACTGATTCAGGACTCGAAACGTTGAATTTTTTTCTTCCCCTCTCTTTTTTTTTCTTTCTTTTTGCGGAACAAACTCGAAGAGAACGAGAGTCCGCTCGGTTCTTCGACAATGATCTTTCACGGGTGAATTCGTGCCTTGGCTTCGTCGAGTTTCGAGGGATCCTTTAACGAGGACTCCGCACCGACTCGAGGGGGAAAATAAAAATAAAATGGGACGACGAGGAGAAGGGAATCTCTTTGATAAAAAATTACGAATTTAATCGAGGTCGAGAGGGAGGTTTGTTTCTTTTGATGAATCCGCAATTAGGGTGAATAGCGAACGTGAATGGTCGACAACAGGATCGAAGGATCGAGAACGGATTTTACTTTGATTATTAGGTTTTAGTAGCGTTATTAATTTTTATCATTTTTTGGGCAAAATTATTTGTACAATTTGAAATTTTTTATCGAAAACAGTTTTCGAGCTTTGGGTTAGATTTTACAGGCGTCATTACCGTTTTATCGTGCTATTTATAAACGACCCTTTTACCATAAACGAGTAACGTAATTGTCTCGTGTAAGAACGTTACGCAATTCTATGTTCAACTCGTACGATAGGTGGCACGTATCAACGCCTTTATTTACGTAGCGATCGCCACTCGACCAAAATACCCCGACTGTTAACTTCTCGGGCTATTGATTACCTACGTGAATACATAAATCCGATAGGGCAACGAGTGAGTGAGAGAGAGAATATTATACCGGAGTACACGTACGTCTCGAGGCGAGAATGGGCCCGAAGCTGCCAACAAATCACACCTCGTTCTCCAGCTCGAAAGTATCGAGACACTTCACTACTCGTATCGTGTCCAAACCTCTGCGATTCTATGCTGCAAACAAAGTTCTTTGGAATAATCAAAGTCTATACATTTTTCATGGATTCGTTGAGATAATAATAAATTTTCTAGCCTAATATTTATTCGTCAAAACTACGAATTATATAAATTTAATTAAACTATCGATAAATCGTGATTTTAATGAACTACAATTAAATTGTTTAAAAATTGAAAAAAGGAGTAAATTTAATTCTAACGAGATGAAAATTAATTTAATTTAATGGGCCCGAAGCTGTCGACAAATCACACCTCGTTCACCAGCTCGAAAGTATCGAGACACTTCACTACTCGTATCGTGTCCAAACCTCTGCGATTTTACGCTGCAAACAAAGTTCTTTGGGATAATCAAAGTCTATACATTTTTCATGGATTCGTTGAGATAATAATAAATTTTCTAGTCTAATATTTATTCGTCAAAACTACGAATTATATAAATTTAATTAAACTTTTATCGATATAAATCGTGATTTTAATGAATTCCAATTAAATTTTCAAAAAATTGAAAAAAGGAGTAAATTTAATTCTAACGAGATGAAAATTAATTAAATTTAATGGGCCCGAAGCTGTCAACAAAACACACCTCGTTCTCCAGCTCGAAAGTATCGAGACACTTCACTACTCGTATCGTGTCCAAACCTCTGCGATTTTACGCTGCAAACAAAGTTCTTTGGGATAATCAAAGTCTATACATTTTTCATGGATTCGTTGAGATAATAATAAATTTTCTAGTCTAATATTTATTCGTCAAAACTACGAATTATATAAATTTAATTAAACTTTTATCGATATAAATCGTGATTTTAATGAATTCCAATTAAATTTTCAAAAAATTGAAAAAAGGAGTAAATTTAATTCTAACGAGATGAAAATTAATTAAATTTAATGGGCCCGAAGCTGTCAACAAAACACACCTCGTTCTCCAGCTCGAAAGTATCGAGACACTTCACTACTCGTATCGTGTCCAAACCTCTGCGATTTTACGCTGCAAACAAAGTTCTTTGGGATAATCAAAGTCCGTACATTTTTCATGGATTTCTTGAGATAATAATAAATTTTCTCGTTTAATATTTATTCGCCAAAACTACGAATTATATAAATTTAATTAAACTATCGATAAATCGTGATTTTAATAAACTACAATGAAATTTTTTAAAAATTTTAAAAAGGACTAAATTGAATTCTAACGAGATGAAAATTCATTAAATTCTTATCGATCGCGTCGCGTAGAATATAAAGCGAGCGAAAAGTTCAATGAAACGTTACAAAATATCGAAGTTATGTTATAATTGCATAATAACCGATTCGTAAATACTTGAGATAAATGACACGCCTCGCAATCAATGACAAAACGATCTTACAGAAATATCAGCGGGGTCACAAGACCCACCTGTTTATCTCGAGTCTCGCTACTGTCGCTGCTGCCGTAACAAACCTATTCTATTATTAGCCGCTTCTAATATACCAAGCACACATACACATACACACGCACAGCCACACACACACACACACACACGCCTTTTCTTCATTCCACGAAGCTTTTGTATATCTCTCATGTGCGACTATGCGGCCCCTCGTCCTACGTAAAGGCTTTCGCCGGCTCGACGATTTGTATACGCGAACGAGCGCCCCCTCCCGAGAAAGCCGCGGATTATTACGAAGGCATTCGTCGCCCACGTCATATCGACGCTCGAGTTCACACACGGCCCAAACTCAATCTATTAATGATCTTCTACGTTTGAATAAATACGCGATAAGAATCTCCCTTCACCACCTTGACCAATCGATACGATCGTTAATCGAGAAGCCAGTCGCTAAGAGATCGACGTTTCGACTATTTTTAATTGGACCAATGATATTTAAAAAAAAGAAACACATTATTCGACTCTGGAATAACAAGCGAGATACTCCATGATCATAATAATAATAATAATAATAATAATAATAATACTATTAATATACAATTCTTTATCTCGTTGTTATTTGTTAATTATTGTCTATAATTATATTATAATTGATTGTTGATAATAATTAATAATTCATTATTATTATTATTATTATTATTATCATTATTATTATTGTTGCAATGACTCTACGGGTTTCCCCGTGGCCCTATCCGATTGAAATCATCGGATCTTAATAGTTGAAAACCGTTATGGAGTCCCGATCGATGTGTTAGTTCATGTAGATACAAGAATGCGCGGGCTTTTATCGCAAAAGTCCGTCGATGTTCGATGCAGGTACACGCGGACACAATAAAGCACGATCGAACTCATTGTACATTACCGGTACAGAGAAAACGAGAGAGAGAGAGAGAGAGAGAGAGAGAGAGAGGAACGTAGCAAAGAAACGTGCGAAAGTAAGTGTGAGAGCGAAAGAGCGAGAGAGAGAGAGAGAGAGAGAGAGAGAAGAAGGAACGAAGGAGAAACAGGCATTAGATTCCCTTATCGTCGCGATCAATCGCGGTCGTAGTTCTCGTTCGGTATATATCCCAAGACCTCCGCCCGCGGTTTTATATGGATCGCAGGAGCGCTCTCGCGCGCCTCCGTAAAACCTTCCATGGGAAATGGCAAAGACCCCGGCGACGTTTTGCGCATGCGCGGTCGCACTTAAACAAAATCGGCGTCTCTCACTCTCCCGGTAACACAGAGGCGACCTTTGAATCGCTCTGTAAACGCCACAATGTTGAAAGAAACAAGAGAGTCTGACAAAATAAGACGAACAGGAATAAGAAGAGGAATGAAAAATAACAAAAAGAAGAAGAAGAAGAAGAAGAAGAAGAAGAAGAAGAAGAAGAAATAAAGAATCTCGCGGTCTCTCGAACGTTGTTCTATGCAAATGTGCAGGCGTGATTCCGGTAAGCTCTCTTTCTATTCCGCGACAAACTCTCGCGGTCTCGAGACGAGAGAGAGAGAGAAAGAGAGAGAGAGAGAGAGAGAAAAAGAGAGAGAGAGAAAGAGAGAAAGAGAGAGAGAGATGAAATTCTCTCATCCCAAGCTGCTACTTCTGCTCCTTTCTCCAACGTGTGTCTCTTTTGTACGATCCTACGGAGATTCATCCCGGTTTTATCTCCTCACCTCGCTTATCTCGCTTTTATCTCACCTTTTATAGCCCCAACGATCTCTTTCTCCTTCGAGACGCGCGTGCTACTTAACAATTTGTTTGTTTCGCCTGATTACTCGAAACTATTAAAGTCAATCGCAATTAGAACTCCCGTGTATGTGCGAGTAAGCTTCCGGAAAGTGATGTCGCGGCTCGAATACGGCACAGTTCTCGTTTTTATTCTCTTTCCTATTTCGATACGATACTAACTGTGATACAGTCGAAACTCTCGTAAATTTTGTCTTGATTAATAATAATAATAATAATAACGAGAATAATTATAATTAATATCGTTAACGACCAAATAATTATCGACTATTTAACATTGATTTTATTTTATAGACTAAAGTATTTTCAATCGTTTTCTCTCGATCGATTAACCGATTAATGAAAGTTCAGACTTTCATAAACTTTGTAAATTGTCTGTTCTCTCGGAAGAAATAAATATCGAAACGCCATCGTTGACGAGAAAATCCTTATGATCGAAAAATAAGAAATTTACTTTAAGCGAGACTCGACTGTATAACGGCGTTTATAATCGATCTCGACTCTATGCGGCCCCACCAAGTTATCGAAGCACCTGTGATTTCCTGGCACTTTTGTTTCCGATGGGATATAAAACCTGAGTGGCGATAGACACAGTCGAAGTTCCTGTTTCTAAGAGGGAGAGAGAAAGAAAAAAAAAACAGATCAATGCCGAGAAGCTCGAGCACCTTCGACTGAGCATATGCGCGCTCCTGCTATGCAATTGAAAAGTCGATCGAAGCCTTTTTCGAGATACCAGACATTACGAGAATCGTACGGTCAAACATTATATATATATATATATATATAGATATATATATATCCCACGGATATGCGCCAATTTCGGAAGAAAGTGAAAGAGAGATGTTGATTTACGTACGGCAAAAAAGGGGCGGAAGTGCCGATATTAAAGTAAGAAACGTGTGTACATAGCCGTATGCATATATTTATTTAATAGATACTCATGCATAGAAATATACGATCGTAGTTGGGGTTGTCGAGGGTCGTGACGAGATTCGCCTCGTTGCAAGAAGCCAATATTTCATTTGAAAAATGTTTTCAATCGATGCTCGATTTACGATCAGACGAAAAAAAAAATCCTGTATTGTGTGCCTTGGAAGGAAAGTAATAGAAAAAAAGTGTCGAAAGTTAAAAAATTCCCTCTTTGGTTGAAGCAAGACGAGTATACGCTTGGTATTTAATTTACTGATAATTTATGTTTGATCTCGACACGGGTGAATACTTATAAACTATTATTTATGCAATAAATAATAGTTTATCGACACCTGTAGGACACGAAGTGGTTGTAATTAACACTCGTTTATCGGAGTGTCGTAGTAGGCTTCTCGGCTTTTTAATGATACATGATTTTCTATGGACGTCGACACGCATATAAATATAATATAAGCGTGAAAATAAATACATTGGACCAGTATCGTCGAACACGCCGGTAGTTTTCTCTCGCCCTGCCGCGGCGTGACTGCTTAGCGCGCGTCGGTACGAGTTGCGTCGCTCGAGTGATAACGAGCTTCCTCGCGGACGGCACAGATGGCACTGCGTGCATCATTTTCGTCAAAGTTCCGAATTATTTCGATTTAGAGGTTATCTTCGAATGTTCGCAGTGGAAAAAATTATAATTAAGAAGTATCGAGGAATATATCGATGTATTTTCGATTAATTGAGACATATATATATGTATACGATAAATATAAAACAATTGGAGTGGAATAGCGTGAACCTCGACACCTCACGTTCCTCATTATCGAAAGCGAACGGCCCGAGGACACGGGACTTCTTCTTTTCCAGTCGATGCGACAGATTTTGATTGCATACTTTCACGTTGATGTTTATATATATATATATATATACAACTTTATGTATATATGTATATGTGTATAAACATATTTATATATGGTTGTCAAGTGAGACGGAGAGAGAAGGAAACAGGAAGGAGATTGAGTTATAGCTTAGCGAACGGTTTCCCGACCGACCGGATCGTTTCTCGTTGCTTCTCGTGACGGAGAAGCCAGACAGGGAAAAGAGAATCGGTGATCAAAGCGGAAGATGCCATACCTTCTCGCTTATTTATTCAAATAAGACGTTTCTGCACTCTTGACTTTCCCGAAATCGACTACTAAGAGTCACGTGCGAATAAATTTTCAGTTTCACGAACGAATCTCTTGGCTCTCGTCTTAGAAAATTCATTATGGATTTTTTACGACGATATAATTGCCTCGAATTGAATCTTAAAATTTCTCGAGATGAAAATATGAATAGAATAAATCGGATCGAAATTTAATATCGGCTTGAAAAAAAAGAACGCAATATAGTACCGATGATAAAGCATTGATAACAACGAAAAATTTATCGAACAATTGAGATATTTATCTAAACGATAAATTAATAAAAAATATAACGAGCAATTAAGAAAATTAACGACGCGATCAATCGGTCGATCGAAAAAAATGCAAAATTTTTCGTATTCCCTTTAAACAAAATTGGTACGCTTAGAATAGATTTGCATCAATTTTGCGGCTCGCGATTCACGATCCTCGATCTTCGCCCCTCTCTATAAATATATCGCCCGTTAACCCACTAATTAGTCGAAATTAGCGAATCGACTAGGTTCAGAAGTAATCAGCGATTCTTCTTAACGAGATACAATTATAAATTTGTCTACCGTGCATAATTTTCCAGCGAGTGTGTGTGCTTTTTTTACTACCGAAAGAATCGTCGAAACGTGGAACATGGGTGAGAAAACTAACAGAACACCCTGGGAAGATTTCTTCAGTTCGGATCAACGAACCTATCGCGTGTATATTTATACGTAGTATCGACGATTCCTCGAGTTGGCGAGCCTGGGCGTGGCCTTTCCTCGGATTCAACGATCCTGCATCCTTGTCCTTTCTCCATCAACTATAGCTACGTATGAATAACTAACTCGTACACGATCGACAGTGAGATTCATGAAAATTGTGCAACTCCCTGACTTCTTCTCCTTCGTTTATTCAGTCTCCCACGCGAGCGTATTACGCTCGTTCGCTCCGGATTTTCCTGTTTATAAAATATTACGTATGTGTATGTGTTGGTCTATTTATACGTACAACCTCGTTTGGACGTATTTATGTCTCGTGTTGTACTTAAATTTCGTTTCGCGCTTGAAAGTCTTGTCCTTTTTTTTTTATTTTATATTTTTTTTTCATAAAAATGAAAGTTCAATGACACTAAACACGAAAGCCATACGACAATTTTTGCCTCGCGAGGATTTCTTACGCACGCTTGATTCATAGACGCGAGGCACTCCTGTCGATAAATCTACCCTGCTACGGTTAAATAACTCGAATCGATACAACGAACGTACGACTGGGACGGAATTATCCTTTAACTATCGAATTCGTTCGAATGTGCGAATGAAAAATATTTTACACCTTCCTTTCCTTCCCTCGAACGACGTGTGTTCTGAAAACAAAATTTACAATCTTTATATCGAGCTTTTAAAATAGAAAAACATATTTTTTAACCGCTATTCTAGTTTTAAAGAATGTGTAATTAAAAAAATAGGCAAAATTTAATCAAATCGTCATAATAATAATATTTTTATACAATTTTATTATTTCGAGTTGTAAAGAAGAATATTCACATCGAGCCAAAGGATACAAAATTCAACGTGCCTTGTACTTTAAATCACGAACAATCATTCCGCGTCAAGAATCAAGATAGCGCGTATCGCGTTCGCAATTTGCTTAGAACATTAATCAGACTTTATCCAGGGCGTTGATTTTCACCCGAACGTAAAAAAAGAAAAGAAAAAAGAAAAAACAAAAATATCCTAGCCCGTTGTTGGCTTTTGTGTCCACACCGGGCAAGTCGACACCCTCGTGTTCTCCGCGTTGTCAACCGTACAGAAATCTCGTTTCTCACGCCTCGTTCGCCTCGATATATTTCCCGATTAATTATTGCCCAACAAATCGAGCAATCTCGCCGGTCGTGACTTTGTGCTATAACGCTCTCGCGACGGGGTGTCCGACTCGACGACAGGTACACGATCTCGCGGCTTTCAGCCCTAACACAGATAGAGAAAGAGAAAAGGGAGTAAGAAGGAGAGAGAGAAAGAAAAAGAGAGAAAGGATTTTTTTTCAACGCACCCGCAAACGGACGATCGATCGATCGATCGGTCGTACACGTCTCTCGCGCACTCGTAGGTACACGATGCGGCTTATTTTCAATTTATTATTTGTGTTTGTGTCCGTGTGTGTTTCTTTTTCCTTCTTATTTTTTATGTTTCTTCAATTTCCTCCTTCCTTCTCTCCTCACGATCTCCGATAACACGAGTCTCTCGCCTAGCCGAACACGTTGTAACTGACATAATAATTTGACAGCTGAGCAGCTTGGACGAATAAAGAAAAGAAAAAAAAGACAAAAACACGACAGTCAGCGTGCGTGTTATCGAGAAGAAAAAAAAATAGCGTTTATTACACCGCGATCGAAGCGGTCGTTCTATTTTTTTTTTTTTTTTTTTTTTTTTTTTTTTCGACCGCTGAAATAACTGTCCGTCCGCGTATGTGAGTCTGTCGGTATTTATATAAGGTGTGGTCGCGGCGATATATCGACAAAGAACGTATTTATCAGATTTTAATCAACTTTAACGAAAGAAAAATAAGTCTGTAGGTTCTATTGTTAAACAATTTTTCGTACCGAGTTTAATTCGTCCAGCTCACGATTGCGCAACTTTCAAGGCTCTGCCGAACAAATTTATATAGACCAAGCAGCTGTGACTGTATCCAAGTGAAATTAAGTTTATCGTAAAAAAATCGACGAATTATTCGTTTAATTCGTTTACTTTATAAATCTGCGTCGATACATCGCCGAATCGTCGATCCTTCGAAAATATCAATTTGAAAATCTCCATATAATTTTCAATTAACATAAAAACGAAATAAATAAAAAATTCGCATATCCGTGTCACGAATATTTCGTTGTTCCGAAATGATGTTTCTTGAATTTTGGCTGCGCGTTGATGGAACGTCGGGTATGCAACGTTCGTACCTACATACGCGCACCTGCCGAGTCTCTCGCGGTACGAGACGCGGTCGCGGTTCGGAACTCTCTGCCCCACGCTTTCTCTCTCTCTCTCTCTCTCTCTCTCTCGCGGTCTTCGCTACAATCCACCAGCGTCCAGAACGATATTCCTCAGCGAAGTGGCCGCATTGGACCGAGAGAGCAGACGCGTGGGTGGGCCGCTCCTCGCCGAGTTACGCACGAAACGCAGCATATATATATATATATAGACATACACACGTGTTTCCCTCTCACTGTACATGTGCAAAGGTATGCCATATATATACATTTATATATGCCCTCGTCCACTCAAAAGACACTATATACTTTCTTAGACAATAAATTCCGGAAACCGCGAAAGAACGGGGGGGTTTAGAGAGAGAGGAGGGAGGTGGGGCTAGGGTTATCGGTCTCTTTCTTCAGCTATTCGATACGGCGAGGTTATTTATCGTTCCGAGTCTCGAGAGGCCGTGAGCGGGGGCGTGCGAAAAATCTGGCATGTTTATCGACTTTCGTTGAATAACTCGACGAGAGAAAGAGTGAGAAGGAGAGAGAGAGAGAGAGCGACAGGACTCGAAACGAAGTTTAGTGCTTCGAGATGATTTCTTCTCGTCGCAACGATCGAGATTCCGCGATAGTTTGCGATAACGATAATAGTCGAGAATTGAACAATTTTTATCAACGAATTATGATCGGTCGTCGACAACGATCGTCGTTCGAACGAGACGATTTTTACTGATTGCCAGAGAAAATGTCGAGCACTCGTTACTCTCGAGATATTTCTCGAATTCCTCGAGAAGCTGAGAAATTCTATATCTCGTTTCACGATTATTTGATTCTGTGGTACCTACACTCGCTTCGAGATATCTGAGAAATATATATTTAATAGCGAGAGACGGGAAAAAGCAGCGAGTCCCTTTATTGCGCGGCGAGTGCTCACGGCGTAACCACAGCCGCGCCCTCTACTTCGCGATCTCCCTACAAACATAACGACCTCATATATATATAAGGTCCTCTATATATATATAGAGAGAGAGAGAGAGAGAGAGAGAGGACCGATAATGTAATAAAGGCGTAATCGTCCCTCTCGAGATCTTTCGAGCGACGTTTTATGGCAAGAAACGCTATACGCGACATATAAGTTAAAACAAACAAAAAATTCGATGTTGGCACGAAAACAAAAAAAAAATCGAAAAAAAAACTAAGAATCGCTCTGTCAAAAACAATTTTATGTTTCCAGTATATCGAGAGCGCATTCCTTACGCTTCCCACCCCGTGGACTATTAAAACGAGCTCGGGAACAATTTCGCAACGACTCGTGCGTGAGAAGTCACTGATTTTTGTTCTCTTGTCTTTTATCCTGTTTCTTTTTGTTTTTCCTTTTTTTTTTATCACGAACTATTTTACGTTTTCGCGTAAAACTTTAAAAGGATTTGAACGACCGCGCGAAATAAGACACGCGTCTCGGCCTTTTTCCGTATCGAAAAATTTGTGTACAATTTGCATACCGACGGACCCGGCTCGTAAACGTTGCTCGAGTATCGTTTCTGCGAAGAAAATCATCGTCGAGATCCTCGCGAGCGAACTCGAGCCGACATTTATGATACGCTCGAGGAATAAGGAGTCGAAGAGGAGGTTGAACAAAAAACATTGTATGAAAAAGAAATCGCGAAGAGGCCCGAAGAGAGCACGAGATCGGGATATGTACTCGAGAATTTCGCTGTTCATTGTTCGATTCGCATATACGCGACTGGCAAATCGGAGACCCACATATCAAAAGTATGGAAAATGTACGAGGAGTTCCTCGTCGATCGATAATTCACAATATTCTTTATAACGTCAAATCGTCTCGCGATATATTCGATTCGCATCCGCAGTGTTTAATATCGAACCGATCGTCAAATATAAAAAAAAAAACTCAATTTCAGAAAAAAAATCCCATTATTTTTAAATTCCTACCATTATTAATAATAATAAATATATATATATTAACGATCGACCAAACGTATTAACTTCCTTGCCGTAAATAATCGTGAACAGATTCGAAAGATTCGCAAACGAAATTTGTGCCATTTGGCACGAAACGTCCCATACAAATTTGTACAACGCATAACACGATCTACGAAGCGAATTCTCTCTTTGTGGTTCTTTATGGTTGGATATACGGTGCGATCACTGTCAGCGTCACTCGTAACTCTCTCGCATAAGTTCCTAGGAGTCGCCGGGGCGACGAGTGAACAAGTTGCATTGATCGTTAATTGGGTGGAACAGAGGGCTTCGCTGTTCTCGCCCCACATATATATATATATATATAATATATATACAAGAGAGAACAGCCGGCACCGCGCGGCAAAAATAAAAGGGATGAATAGCCGTATACGGGATGAAACACATTCGTCATCCTACGACGCTTACGTACACTTCAAAAGATTATATATATATATATACACACACCGTTATATAATAGTGTGCATTATTTTCAACACAAAGAGAGTTGGCCGAGGATAGCACAAGGCAGTATATACATAGACGTGTATTGTGTTACATCACCGGAATTGAAACGACCTTGTTGTATCATAGAGAACAACCCCAACCGAATTTAGTACCGCGGGCGAGGATCGTTGCTCCCGAGAGCGTTGCCAAGAGGGTGGAACGGATTAAAATGCATCTGCGAAAACAGGAAAAAGGGAGAGAGAGAGAGAAAGGGAGAATGCCTCGTTGCTGGGGTGAAATTGAAGCATTTCTTTGAAGGGGGTCGTGACATAAACGAACTCGAGCGTTTCGTAATTATCCAAAAGGCCATTTTGCGTAGTCGCCACAAACGATCGGCACAAGCCAGAAAACGTTATCGCGATAAATGGCTCTCGAGGTTTTAGAGAGGGTTGAAGATGAAAACAAGAGCTATGTAAATAAAAGCTTGAATTTCCGTTCCTCTATTCGCCAATTATCAAAAGTCAATTTTTACACAAAACGTCCAATCGGATCGAAGATTTTTCTAATAACGAGAATCTCATGT
Source organism: Netelia virgata (assembly GCA_951802705.1). NCBI lineage: Eukaryota > Metazoa > Arthropoda > Insecta > Hymenoptera > Ichneumonidae > Netelia > Netelia virgata. The sequence goes on along the minus strand of OX637865.1, from coordinate 44,217,100 downwards.
AAAACATTCTCTGCAATTTCGTCAGTTTTCTCGTATCGATCGAATACCGGTACAACTCAAGAAATTTCTCGTACCATCGCGAGAGCCCTTTTTCGCATTCGAGCCACGTTTTCCACCGTCGTCGCACCTACGGAATTTTGAGAACGAAGAGACCGAGCAAGATTCAACGAGGGGGTGAACTTCTCTCCCGAGGACAGTCGCGCACGTGCCGGTCTTTCGAAAGCCGTCTCGACTTTTTTTTTACCCCTATACGTATAATCTCGTAGCGTCCCCGGAATCTACGGTACAAAAATCCATACGACTTTTCGTGGGCGTTGCCGTTTTCAAAGACTCGCACGTACGTCCTAACTATCGAACGAACGAGTCTAAAGAAATCATATTACATTCTTAATATTCCGTGAGAGAAAATATCACGATTATGGAACATCGTACCGGGGCGCGGGGAAAATACGTTGCTCTCGCCCTCTCGTGGAGGCTTCTTTCGTTTCTCGTCGAAAATAAGACTACACGTACTCAATTACGAGAGATAAAAAACGAGATTATGAAGCGAAAGGAGGCTCGAGAAGATGCTGCGCAGTGGAAGCTGCGGATCAAATGCTGTATATATATATATATATATGCTATACATGTATAGTGTTTGATCCGCATATATATGTATATGTTGCTCTAGAACAATTTTGCATGGGAACGATTCTGTAGGCTCTACTATCGTTGAAAACTTTCCACACTTTCTTATATATATATATATATATATATATATATATATATATATATACATATACATATGTATGTAAATATGTGCGTCTGTGTGTATATGTAAACGAATGTTAGCCGCGAGCGCGTACGAACGTCTCAATTAATTATTACAGAACGAGATTTATTGCGTGCGAATTCACCAGCGATACAAGAGTTATATCGACGGGTAGAAGAGCTTCTCTCGAAGAGTTTTCTCTCTGTCTCTCTTTCTTCGGGAGCCACCACGAAGAGTATAAACTAATACCGATCCTGGTTGAAACAACTCCCGGGCGTCTCGAGAGTTCTCCTCTCCACACCTTTATGCGCTCTATCGCTTCGAGATGTACACGTAATTTATAAGATACCATGGACCATTATATACAGTACATAATATAGTAGTGTCTATATTTGAAGGGGATATTTGAAGAGGATAGTTCGAATCTGCTTCCCAATATATTTCGAGCGACACCTCGAAAAAACGAGGATTTGATATTTTTCATGCTTTTTTTTTAAGCCGCGAATCGTGGCGTTTCGTGGAATATCGAGATAAATTCACGATTGAACGACAAATTTGCGATCGGTGTTGGAAAAATGAGACTCAAAAATTGCGACTGACAGTATTTAAAAAAATGAAATTAAAAATCGTAGACTCGTTTATCGTGGGGTACGGTCGCGTTTGGAAAGTCTGAGATAAAATGCGAAATGTTTCATGAAACGTTCCGTATAACTATCTCTCGATATCTATGTATAGAGATTTATACGCTGCCCACGGTTCGATGCGTGTGCGTTTATAACTATGCTAGAACTGTTAGCGCCTCTCTTCGATTCTCTCGCACGGCGGCGACCGCGACGGCTTATCGACTCCTCCTGGGTATGGGAACACGCGTGTCTCTCGTAGAGATCCCGATGGTGTTCAAGAGAAGTCTTGCTCGACGATGCCACTAACGAGATCTGTGTGTGTATAAAGAGAGAGAGAGAGAGAGAGAGAGAGAGAGAGAGAGAGAGAGAGAGAGAGAGAGAGAGAACGAAAGGTAAGAGTCGGTGAGGCGCGATTAAAAGCTGCCTTTTCCTATCTTCGTCCTCCTTCACTTCCACCACCTCCTCATCTTCCTCCTTTTTTTGCCCTTGTCTACGTACATACGTTCGTTGGTGAACATACCGGACTTACGCGCCCGAGAATATCTCTCGCGAGACAACGGTGAGCTGAAATATCGGCAACGATCGATATCCGTTCGCGAGAATATATCTATAGATACGAAGGCTGCGTACGTAGAGAGAAAAAGAGGGACACGGATGAAAATACATTGACGATGTTTCGTTTATTTTTTGTTTTGTTTTTTTTTCTACGCGAGGGAGGAAGAGAGACGAAGAGATTTATTAACGCGATTTCGCACGATCGATTTCACGAGACATTGAAAACCGACGTACAAAACGGCATAATGAATGGATCGTTAGCACGAAAAAAAATTATCATTAATTTTGAATACAAAAAGAAATGGAGAAATCACGAAAATTTCAGTTCTCGATGATAAATCGTCGATTATATAAATTTTCTAAATATAATGATAAATAAAAATCGACTCGATACGAACGCACGGTTATAAAAATATCGTTGTTAAAGAAGAAGTACATCGTACGATATAATTAAACGAAGGATTTTGAAAGTCATCGAGGTGGAAGGAAGAAAAAAAAATATAATTTATGGGAAAACCGAGAGAAGCAGCGTTTTAATCGCTCGCTTTTTCCAGACGCGAGAAAGGACACGTTATAGATCGGTCACGCGATCGGTAATGCGATCCCCGTCAATATTGAATCCCCTTCGTTATATCTATACCACGCTGATATAAAAAAAAACACATAACCACGTGTGTGTGTGTGTGTTTTCGTCTTATACTTTTTTTTCGACCGCAACACACAACGTTCAGGGGGGACTTACGTTCGAGGTCTCTGTTTATACGCGCACAATCACACACGAGACTGGAAAATGATCCGTATCCAGATTCAACGGTGTCGAGGAACGAAACGCTTCTCTCGAGGATATTCCCGACTATAATAATACGGAGATTTGAAACTCGAAGCCAAGCACGGAACTGTGAGCCGATCGACCGGTAGACGAAGATTAGAAAGGCATCGCGCGCATGCCGACTCCGCAAATCCCTCCGCGACTATCTCGGAAATCACGATTTTCAAGATTACGAAATTTTCCTCGTGTTTATCAACAATATTTTTGTTTACTTTTTTTTCAGAACAATATCTCAAATTTACGAAAAAAAAACGTTATAATTATGAAAAAAAATCTTATGAAGAAAAAACACATTAAAAAATTTTAAATGTGAAAATTTTTTGGTTGAAATGAATTTAAATTTAATTAAAAATTGTTTGATTAAAATGAAAAATATTTGAAATGTGTTACAGGCGACATTGAAGACTGTCTGGTAGCGCCGGTATCACAAGGCCAGTTCACACCACTACCGGAAGCCCTTTGCTGGGCGATACTCGAGTTGACGTCCCAGCGACAAGCCGCGACTCTCGACACATTGAGATCGGCACTGAGAAATGCATTTCCGACGATGCAACGACCGAGCCGCGAGCTCGTTTACGACGCTCTCGCCAAGCTCATGCAGGAACGAAAGATATATCACACGTCGCAGGGCTACTTCGTCGTGACGCCCGAGACGAGAAGGCTGAGACGCGATTCCGGTAGCTCGAGAAGAAATTCACGCGAATTGACGAGTTGCCGGGGTCAGGGTGGAATGCTCATGAGCAACGACGAGGCAATGGCCCTCGTACACGGCGAGATGCTCACCCTCAGGGACGGTAACGTCACGCATCAGGCCGTACAGACCAATCTCGCCGATGTCATTTGCGGAGGTAAAGATAAACTGTTACCGTTCGATCTACTTTTTATTTTATTTTATATGTATTTTCATCAAGAAAATAATTCGAGATGTCCAAATATCGATGAATTGTCGTTCGAATTAATATTAACCCTAGAATGGTAACTTTATTTTTTGTTTACCTATTATGGTAACCTGGGGTGATAAACTACCCCAATTTTCAAAATTTCAGATCTCAGATAAAATTTCACGAAAAGGATTCAACTTGGGATCATTGTTTTCGTTTTTAATGCAGAATTATGCTAGGGAAATTTTACTTGAAGTCGAAAAAGTTAGTTGAAAAATTCGTTAGAAGGGAGAAAGGCCGGGAGATTTAAAGTCGCCTGAGGTCGTTTTTCACCCCAGGTTACCATTCTAGAGTTAAAATTCTTACTTACGTTTCTATTCAAAAAAATCTTTTATTTAAAAATTATAATTATTCCAATAATTTTATCAAAATTGAAATAATTGGAAATTTCGTATCGACTTTTCGTCGAGCTTTGATGTGTTATTGTTATTTTAATTAATAAAAAGGAAAATTCCTGTTTAAATATCAAAAAATACCGAATCGCGTATTGGTAGTTTCGTAAAAAAAAAAAAAAAGCAAAACTCTATGTTATGGCGCACTCGACGTTTCTTCTCTCTCTCTCTCTCTCTCTCTCTCCCATCGGCTCTCGCGTTTAACGAGATCCGATATAATATATTAACGTCTGGCGGTCGGACGAAAGAGAGTTCGCTTTTTCCATACCGAACCGATTCGAGCGCAGAAACCCTCCTCAGTCGCCGACGATTCCGCGTTTATGTTGTCGACGTCCTTGGCGTAAGCAGCCGGAGGCCCAATTGCCGATGGAGCATTCGCGCAGCAGCACGGGAGATCGCGTTTTTCATTGCGAGAAAAATCGAAACGGACCGACTTTCGCGCAATAAAGTTTCAAACGCAGCCGTGCATTTCTGTAAATCATTTAACACGCCGATCCGCCATTTATGATAATAGGGAAATCTCTTGAACCAGAGTGATCGGCAATTCTAAAAAAAAAAAAATTGATTTCCTTCTCGTCGAATTAACGAAATTTTATTCGATTTTCATTAAATACGAACGTAAAAAAATCCTTCGTTTAATAAAATTCAATGTTTTGATAATTAATTGACAAATATTATTTACCATAAACAATTTTCTAATTATACATTGTTTTCTTTTCGAAAATTCATCACGATCGTAATCTCGCAAACTACTCGACTTCGATTCGAGAAACAAAATTGAACATTTTTTCTAAATCGGCACGAACTCGACTCGAGTCGAATAAATTCGTTCGCTCGTCGCGTATGCATAGAGAAAATTGATCGCTGACCTGGACATACGTCATTGTCCGACAACATCGCAAATTTGCATGTTTCATGCCACCGAGGCGAAGACGAAGACGAAGAACACGCGATTCTAACGAAACGTTGAGGAATATACAAAATGTAAGTCTCTCTCTCTTTCTCTCTCTCTCTTTCTCTCTCAAGAGAGAGAGAGAAACTCTTTCGTGCTATTGCAAAAGCTTCGATCTCGACGGCCCCCCGGGATATCCGCGAACACAACCTCTATTCTTCTTCTTCTTCTTCTTCTGCTTCTTCGTCTTCTTCTTCTTCTTCTTCTTCTTCGTCTTCTTCTTCTTCTTCCTCTTCTTCTTCTTCTTTTTCTTCTTCTTCTTTTATGGACGTCTAGCTCTCGAATGTGCTGCTAAAACCACTCGCGCAACTGACCGCGACAAAACATACCGAGGTATACGTAGATACAAGTTGGAAGAGTACGGAGCGTTTAGTACAACGATATATTAGCCATTGCTCACGACATTGTCTACCGTTACACGCTGTCGAGATCACACGGAGGCCAAGGGATCAACGACTACCACGTAGTATAATCTTCCTTCTTCCTTCCTCTCGCATATTCCAGTTTCATCGCGATGTCGCGTCCGCCGTTTCTTTCTTCTTTCGTCCTGCCCGATTTTCCCGCCCTATTCTTTCAGGCCTATTCTCTTCTTTTTTTCACGATTATTCTCACGCTCTTCGTAAGAATTTCTCGCTCTTTATAAAACGATTTTTTTTCGACATCGGATAAAAATATTTAATCGACGATTTCGACGAAATAAAAGACAATTTTTGAAATTTAATTTCTCATTAGGCTAATTTGCTCGATTCGATTTTTCGACTTTCTCGATAGAAGTCGTTTCATAATTTATTATTAGTTTCTTTATAATAAAAATTGAAATCTTATTTTGATTTGTTTTCCTTCGAAATTCGAGCTTCGATCTTCGAGAAAAGAAGAAACGAAAAAAGTGCAAAAACATTCGACGACAAAAACATTTTTCACGTCACGTGCAACAAAAGTTTCCGTTACCGTTATGGCCTAAAATCATTTCCGACTCGAAACGCAAGAACCCTGTTGGTTGTTAGATATGAAAATGTGATAAATCGCGTACGTTAATTAATTCGTTTCCGACTTTTTTTTTAATTACAGGCAACCCGAACGACAAGGTGCTTTTCGCGCGATGCAGATCGGTACCGGGACGCCTCGAGAGGCGGCATTCCCTGCGACTGTGGGGCTCGGCAAGACGCCTTCACAGAAGCGGAAGTTCACGGTCGCTGCCTCGAAGGCCGGACCGAAGCGACACATCCTCGAGCGCGGAGTACGCGAGTACCGACAGCACGCCTCACAGCCCGACTAGTGAGTCCGAAATATCGGGGAAAGAGCTTTTTTTTCTTGGTGATGGGGAAAGCATCGAGCTTTTATATTTATTTTTTTTAGTTTTTAATTAAAAAAAACTTTTGTTTTCAATTTTTTTTAAATTATTTATCGCTATTAACCAAACTAAAACAGCAACGACGTCGCAAGTGTGAATAAAAAAAGGCTAATAACGCTGGTCGACTAATTGACTAACGAACGAGTGATTAATTTTTTTTATCAAGTACGATTGATAAAGAAAAAACAATTAAAAAATGAAGAAAATAATATCGTAAGCGATTGGTAATCGGTAAAAAACGCTTTTTAACATCGAAACCCCTCAGCCTTGGCAAGCCTTTCCCCGATCCTCGAGCGTACGCAACGTTTCTGAAACGAGCGCCCGAACGTACGATCCAACTTTTCTCAAATAGGCCTGTCCGGTATATTTTCAGAAAAAATAGGCCTTCTCTCGAGGCTATTTCGAAGGAGCACGAGGCGAAAGGGCACCCCCTTGATGGGCACTTTCAGCGCCCAATATCCGCCCACGGAATGGTTCAATCCGAGGGTGGTCCATCTTCACAGCGTCGCGACCCAGACGAGAGCCGCGAGCCCCTCGGTAAACATAACATTCTATTTTTTCCTATATTTATTTTCGTTAAAAACAAATGAAGCAAAATTTACAAATTTATTTTTATTATCACCATTATTATTATTCATACGTTTGAATAAATCGTTTAAATAAATCGTAGTATCGTCGATGATCTCGTTGGAATTAAGTGTGATTATAGAAAAGCAGAATAGAAAGAAAATTAAATAATTGGCGAATAATTTTCGACGACACGATCGTTAAATTTCGTGAATTAAAAATTAATCCAAATCGCTTTGTGTTTCAGATGCTGGAAGGTTTGGATCAGTCACAAGCGAGCTTTCAGGTCTGGGACGACTCGAGCTCGGTAAGATCGGCGACATTGCCGAGACGACACAGGCGTCAACCGAGCGGAGACTCGTCGAGTCTGTTGGCGAACTCGACGCCGAGAAGTTCGCGAAGACATCGTTCACCCTGCTCGACGCTACCGAGATCCAAATGTTCGAGTCTGAGTAGATGCACGTCCCGAGCATCGGTATTACCGCCGAACGGGACACAAGAGCCTTATCAGACGAGAGGACAGATACAAAATGGAAAACACTCGACGAACTCGTCGCCGAGTCGAAGCGGCGGGAGTTCCGGTTCCGTGAGAGCGACCAACGGCAGTCCGGGGAAAACTGCGACTCTCGGTAGATCGAGCACGAGGCACAGTTCGAGAAGACCGAGTCACGATTCGACCGGAAGTGGCAACAAATCTACGAATGGCTCGCCACAGCACAAGGTAATTTAAAGAAATTGTTTTATTTTTCTAAAAGTTTTAATAACGATCGAACTGTTTGAATGAAAATTCATTGGCTAAAAGAATAAGATAGAAGGTATTCATTGATTTTTCGTAAAACCTTGGACAGATCCTACAGAAGACATCCTCGGGCCACTCGACTCACTCGAGCGGAAAATCAATATCGAGCAGCAAACTATCGTCATCCCCGTTGAAGACCTCGAAACTGACGAGCAGTAGCGCTCAGTCATCACCGTTGAAGGTCATACAGCAAGGTGCCCTGACGCCTCTTCAAGAGGCCCAAAATTCGATAACGCTCCAGGTCTCGACGAATCTAAGCCCTGCTACTACCCCCCAGGAACAACGAGCGATACAGAGCAGCGTGACCTTGGCCTCGAACGCATCGAGCACGACGACGATCTCGGGTTCGCCCGGAACAAAGATCTACGTACATCAGAATAATTCCCCGATGAGATCGGTAATTACGTTCGAGAACGGTACGTCCAAGACCGGCAAGGCAACGACGACGACGACAACGACGACAACGTCGTCGAGGATAAACGGGGATATAGAAACTACCAAGGTCAAACAGGAGAAGCAGGAGAGAGAACTGGTGAGCGAGAAAATGAATAAATCGCGATTGGACGAGGAGAAGGTATCGAACTCGAAGAGCGACGAGGAGAAGCTACGTAGAGCGAGCAAAATGGACGATTGGAAGCCGATAAAGATCGAGAGGCCATCCTCGCTTTACACAAGCGGCAAAGAGTCCAAGCCGAGTCTATCGGAATCGGACAAAGAGAACAAGCCAAAAGTCGACGAGGACGCGCCGAATAAACTCAAACTAACCAATCGTTTGAACAACAGCCAGGCTCATCTCATCGATGGTACAACGAACGTTGACAAAAATTCTCTCGTTAATACCAACGAAAATCCCTCGGTGAATTTACCAACGACGAAAAATACGAACGACGCGATGAACAATTCGCGAAAGCTCAGTCTTTCGTTGTCCAAGGACGCGCTGAGCTATCGTAATCTTTTGCGTCCAGGATCCAAAAACAATATCGCCTCGAATCCACCCTCGCCGACAAAATCTTTCGACGGATTCGGCGGTTCGTTCAATAACGTTTACATCGAGAATCTCGAGAGCGCGAAACAACGACGGGCGCCTCAAGGTTCCGAGCCCAATCTTGAAAAAACCGTCAGTCGAGGAGATTTGTATTCTTATCCGAGTCTGAGCGACATGCAGGTCCAATTCACGAGTCTCGCGGCCCAAAAAATTCTCAAGGGATGTCCGATCAACAGCGTCGACACTCTCGTCGAAGTCAATATGGCCGCTGCGGAAAAACCCAACAATCGCGACGTCACCGTTCACACGGATTTTGGTCTCGTATAAATTTTTGGAAAAAACGGTTTGCGACGTGCAATAATCGGGGGAAAGGTTTTTCTGCAACGAGAAAATCGCTATTTCGTTTCTCTAACGCTGGAGACGCTCGATACTTAACGACGCTACGTCCTTGACTAACCAGTTTATCCCGGGAGAAAGGGATTTTTCATCCGGAAGACGCCGATCGAATGTCTCGTTTCGTCGTTTGGACAGTTTTCCATGAAGATTCTTTTTACAACGCGGGTCGGGAGCGAATCAACGAGATATTCGACTCGCCTTTATACCGATGAGAAATTCGTTGTACGAAACATTGGGCCCTCAATCTGCGGTGCTCTTAAGAGCGTCCTCGTACCAACGGGAAGATTTAAATAAAAAAAATGAAAAGAAATGTAAAATGTAATATGCGTTAAAAACTCGAGCGATCGGCCAGAGAATTTGTATTCGAGCTTTTACGAACGATCGAATAATATACATATAAATAGTAAGCGTACATGTATTCTCGATAGAATTACAATTACCGAGTCTCGGATTATTACGAGCACTGCCATTTTAATACTTCCAACGAATTTTATCTTTCACTCTTTCTTTCTTTCTTCCATTTTATTTTATTTTATTTTATTTTATTTTATTTTATTATTTCTTTCAAAACGAGATCGGTTCGACCGAAGCTGCCTTGGGCTTCGATCGTACCGATCATCGTCGAGCTTCCGAAAATCTCGAGGCCTCTCGAGGCTCATTTGGAATCCAACAAATAAACGATGCTTTCCTTTATCTGCGCTCCTTCTCTTTCTCTCTCTCTCTCTCTCTCTCTCTCTCTTTCTCTCTTTTATACTTTCTCTCTTTTACACACTCATACACTCTTTTGGTACATTGTCCAAAAAAAAACAATTTTCACGACAAAACAGCTGCGAGAGTTCGAGATTTTTTGGCCGATGCCCCGCGAGCTTTGCGTCGCTTTACTCCGTTAAAGTGATTCGTTAAAGCATTTGTCTCCGGCGGGCCGTCGATCAAAACATCGTAATCGCGAATTACAATCTATTGTTTTCTTTTTCTTTTTTTTTTCTTTTTTGTATATTTTATATCAGTGTAACTTTATAAGTTTGAGCGTAATAAAAATTATAATGGGGAGAAAATCGATCCGAGCGATCCCACGAAACTCGTCGGACACGAAAAATTAAAAAACATTCAAAGTTATACGTAAGATAGATTTTTATTTGGGAGAAACGAAGTGAAAAATGATCGTGTAACATAGTTGAGAGCAACGAGCAAGATAGTTTAGTAACCGATTAGTTTATAAAAATAAGAAATAAAAAAAGCATCAATCTCGATAGCGAGTCGGCTGAATTTGATGCGAGTACCAATCTGCTATCCCTAGTGCAATCGTAAAACATTTCTCTATCTAAGTGCCAAAACCATTAGTACTGTAATTTGATCGCTTTATCAGCGGAGAGAGAAGCGCTCGATGTCTTTCGAATCGTGCGATTCGAATTTTTTCATTCCCGAAACCGTATAATAATTTGTCACAGCCGTAAAATGAAACGAAGATTTATTATTAGATGAGAATAATATTATCACGGTGACACGTGCAGAGATAATGAACAATTAATAATGAGAAGATTCTCGCTTTGTATATGCCACAGTTTCGTTCCATTTATATCATTGTTTTCTTGTTCGTTAGGGCCCTCCTCGCGATATCCTCTTTTAATTATTAAATGAAAAGATCTAATCTGTAGAATCCCACTGTATAATCGTGAATTTCGAATATATGAATAAAATGCGAGGCAAATATACAATACACGGAAGAGAAAAAAAACGGTTTTGTTTTCATAGACTTTGTTTTCAAGAATTTCTGTAATAAAAATTATTTCTATATCGTGAGTTGATAAAAACAACAATCGTGGCATAGCTCGAGGGATATAATAACATTCTGTTCGTTATATCGAAGAATTTCGTCATTTCCATAGATCATAGTCCTGTAGAACTATTAAAAAGCCCAGGAACCAACGACAATGGTTTGGGCTTATGGAAAAGAATAAGTCCGATCGATATATAAAATTGTCAGTACGCATCTTTCTTATCGACTCTAGTGTTTCGCAACGTACTGTATCTTTAGTTCGTTGTGAAAACTCGTAGATGGCAGCTTGCAAGCATTCTGGGACCGACGATAGACCCAAGACGGGATTTACATGTCGCGTACTTTGTGTATCGCGCACCTAAAGTCGAGTTGTCTAACAAATCCGTGTTAAGCGTGGTTTATAAAGTTTTTAATTTGATTTACCGGTTAATATATTTGTTTATTTATGTTACCGAAGGGCTCGTGCGTTTTTGTTTTTCTTTTTAATTGCGTCCTGCTAGAATTAATGCAATGTATTTAAATATTCTGAGCTTTCGTTCTCACTTGATATCACGAAAGCTCGTCAAATCCAGTTGTTCTTATTTTCGTTGGATTAATTTAGCAACCAAGTTTGGCTTACTTATTACAGAAGAGATCCTCGACAATAAGATTTCTTCGACGTAGCTCTGCTCAATATCGACACTGGTTATCAAACTTACCCAATTACGATTCCGACATCTTCGAGACTTTTACGGGCTTATCACAAACCGCTTTCATTCGTTTTCCAATATCTGGGGTTTTCCTACGCGAACAATTTCATCGCGTTTCCGGATAACTTCGTTGAACATTTGTGGCAGTTTCGCTTATTTCGTTTTGGGAATCAGCCGATCAATCTCCCAAAATCTTGATTAAAAAAGTAGGTAGGTGTCGGTTTGAAAGAAAATTTATTATCTTCCCTAATTGTTTGCATATATTTAATTTATTCGTCAGGCCGATAAAACAACATTGAAATTTCTGTTGGACATGAAGAAGAATAAAATGGCGGACTCGATCTAAACCATAACGTTCACCCGATTCCTCGAGGATAAAACTGTGTCATAGTATCGATCCTCTAGAGCAAACTTATCGTCACATATCGTCTCCGAAGGTATTTCACTTCCGGCCGTTATTCGTTCGGGCAAAAATTAAACATCGGAATGTTCTTTGATCCACTGTCGATAAGAAGCGATCTCGGTGTAGACACCGGGACGCAACGGTAGTCCACACTTGTAGCCCCACGAAACGACACCAGCGAGACGTCCTTTGATGGTGAATGGACCTCCCGAATCACCAGTGCACGCGTCCTTGCCACCGTTGGGATAGCCCGCGCATATTTGACCGAAAGGAAGTCCGCCCACATCCCCGTACAGTTTGTTGCAAGATTCCTTGGAGATGATTGGTACGGTGACTTTTCGTAGAATATCAGGGCGCAGCTCGACTTCTGTGGAGCCCCAACCACTCGTCAGCGCCATTTCCCCGACCGGTGATTCCTCGTCGGCTTCGAAGAGACTTATCGGCTGGCGCGTCGCATCGAATTCGAAGAGTTCGTTAACGCGAATTATCGCGATGTCGTTCTTCGGTATATAATAAGTTGGTACGAATTTTTCGTGGATCACAAGACTGTTTATGGTATGATTCGATCCACCCGTGTTCGCGCGGTTGGTACCAGCCAGGATCCTGTATTCTGCGTTTCTCTCATTGAAGCAATGAGCAGCTGTCACGATGTAGTTTCTCGATATAATGCTACCACCACAAATGTGCTTGTTCCATCGTAATATATTGACCTGATAGGGCACATCCTCGATCTCAGTAGCCTCACCGCCCCATATACGACCGTTTAACCACCGTAGATAATTTGACCGATCAATCGATAGTGAGGCACCTATGAAAAACCATAACGAAATTCGAATGATGATTTTTCCCACGATGAAGTAACCGCGATATTCGATTGTACAGTTTTTATTTTTGACACGATAAACAACTTTTGTAGTATTGAAAACGTGCCTGCAAACGGTTTAATCGATAACCGTATCAATTTGCATTTGTCGTAAACTATATGATTTTTTTATAAAACGAGCCATTTGGAAGAACATTTTTAATTTGTTTAACGAACAATATCATTCGATAACTCAATTAATGCCTAGTTACTTATTGTATTCCATTTAAACAAGCAATTATTCCGTTGTCCTTCGTTACTCGAATCGCGTGTTTTAAATTTTAACATGTAAAATAATAACATGTAAAACTCAAAACAAAATTCAAGGTTCACACAAAAGTCAGCGTCACGTAAAATTGTTTCTGTATGTGCACGTGTGAACAGGTAATGTTTGTAAAGTTGCGCATAAGAATTTTTGTCAACTTACCGGATGCCACTGCGGCCAGGGTGAGTAGTACGAAGAATTTGAACATCTTACGAGAGCTTCGAATGAAGAGTGAACTTTCCTAGGGGCGCGGTCTTTATATACAAAATGATAAGTCGTATCTAACAGTTTCATTTGTCTCCCGTACCAAAACGGAATTTCCGTTATTATAATTATCGCGATATTTATCTCAAACTGTATCCAATCTCACAGTATCAATTACAAACTTATAATATATAGGTACTATTTTATAGGTACCAGGTATACGATGGCTGACATTTGCGGAATTACCATTCCGTTTCGTACCGATACGATCAATCATCGTTATCAAATTTATTTTGAATATTTGGTGGTCAATCTTTATTACGATCGATCGCCCGAGATTACTCCCCTCTACACCAATATTTTATTAGGATAACGTGCGATTAGATTTTTCAAAAATGATACCAGTGCTGACCTCCTTGTGGGAATTTCCCGTGCAATCTAAGAATGATTCGCATCATTAACAATACTACAGAGTATCCCACGTATATTTGTAAACAGACGTATAATTCCGGAGTGAGTTAACAAAGTTTTTGATCAAAGGATTTACCTATACCCGAGACGGATAAAAAAGATATAGGCCTACAAGTTGTTCTTCTTATAATACTATCTTCGACCTAAGATTAATGTTCTTTTTTCGTTATTCCGTGCATTACTTTGTATAGACGATTTTTTTCAAATTCAATTTACATATTAGAAAATTGCATTTTTTCAAACTTCGGATAAAAAAACGGATAAGTTTCTGAAACTTGTGTTTTCATATAATTCAAGTTTCCAGTCCATGATCGTTTTTTTATCTCGTCGTATCGTACGTCACTTCGTTAGGAGACATTTTTTGGCATTCGATACGACATCGATTTGATTCTGTTTTCGCTCTTTCCAACTTCCCCGTGTGACATGATCCGATAGAAATGTATCTTATTTTTCGAATCTGTGTCGTAAATCATTGGTAAATATTTGCAGTGCATTGCGGAAAGGGCGAGGACGACGAGTATCGAATGCCAATTTCACGATGGCTCGCTTATATCATTCGTTTCGAAGGAGATAAGGGAAATAAGGGAGATAAGGGAAAGGAGATGAGTTACGTTAGCGCCGTACTAGAAGCAATCTTAATAATTTATATCTCAAAAAATTGCTCGCAATTTGCTCATCAAGAATATAAAATTGCTCTAGCGGTAGCAATTATTAAAAAAAAGTGATTAAACAATTTCGTAACAAACACTAAGTTTACGATTTCTAAGTCTTCCGAGTACAAACGGGATCTTTTCTGGGCTCAAAAAATTGCGATCATTTTGCTCATCACTGCCCCACCTTTTTATTTGCTTTTATTAACGTTTTTTTAATTAAAAATAATAATTAAATTTTCGATGTTTTGAGCCCTGGAAAAACGACAGTAGCGCCGCTATTTTTGAAACATGAAACTAACACCAGTAAAAGCGGTTCTTAATCCAAATCGGAAATAAAAGTTCCGACGAAGGAGAGTTCCGCTGAAAAAGGTAATAACATTTTATCTACTGATTTTTGGGAATATTACCATAACAGCGTTTAAAATAAATAAATTTGTCGTGAGAATAATAAATACTATGATTCGTAGTAATAAATAAAACTTGTACATCTTGTACTCTAGGCTAAGTATTCCTGAGGAAGGAAACGCTGAGATATCAGCCAAGTTAGCGTTGTAAATGGTCTTTTCACTTTAACAATATTACCACATATGAAGAGATTTGTACTCGTTTATATTTGTTTTTCATAAAAATTGATTTTATTACATCGGATGCTCGAGAGCTTTGACAATGCTTTGAACCGCTTTTACTGGTGTTAGTTTCATGTTTCAAAACTAGCGGCGCTACTGTCGTTTTCTCAGGGCTCAAAACATCGAAAATTTAATTATTATTTTTAATTAAAAAAACGTTAATAAAAGCAAATAAAAAGGTGGGGCAGTGATGAGCAAAATGATCGCAATTTTTTAAGCCCAGAAAAGATCCCGTTTGTACTCGGAAGACTTAGAAATCGTAAAATTAGTGTTTGTTACGAAATTGTTTAATAACTTTTTTTTAATAATTGCTACCGCTAGAGCAATTTTATATTCTTGATGAGCAAATTGCGAGCAATTTTTTGAGATATAATTTATTAAGATTGCTTCTAGTTCGGCGCTAACGTAACTCATCCAGGGAACGGAGCCTTATTCTATTTAGATTTAGGTGATGTGAAAGCTCTTCTTTACCATCCCTGCGGCCCATGCATTTTGCGGACAAATGCCATTCCTAAACTAATGAGCGGAATGAGCTGAAATTTGAGTATGTTATGCAGTTGATAGTCTTACGTAGGATAAAGGTCGCAGAATTTTGAAAATCGCTAAAAAATTTACAGATTTCGTTACCACGTGGTAATTTTGGCTGCAGATTTGCGTTTAGTGACTTATTAATGGTTCGAATAAAAAAAACTGTGGTCCTTAGGCACTAGACGAGAAAAAATGCGACACAATGAGTACCCGCACGTTGCTACACGTGCAATATTACATAAATGGCGTTTGTCCGCAAATAACATGGGGAAGGCCGATAATAGCAATTGGTATAGGAGAGCGGGGTTGTGTACGTAGTTCGCGCATATCCCGCTTCTCCCTCCCAAAGCTTCGAGCACTAACAGCGCTTGTCCGTGCCGACCGAAACTATAGGAATACATGAGATGCACCACGTGGTCGCAAATTGCACACCGTATAATTATGTACATGTTTTGACCACGGTGTTACATACAGGTATGGAAACGACGATTATATTGCATAGGCAGAAAGTGGGCCGCTTATGGCCAGTTTCTTCGTCTCCGGATAAATTTATCCGAAAGATATGCCTCAAGGAGGATCCGGATAAAGTTATCCAGAAGTTATTCAGAGGTGAAGAAACTGGCCATTAGTGTCCAAACTTTTTTTTCACCGCTGCCACCGTGCGGTGCTGTGATCGGGGGATGTTCCGAGACTAACCTAAACCGTACAGTTCTCTCTTCTCCGCATTTCGTGTAAAATCGGTGTAAAAATTAAAAACACACCGACATTATTTCATTTTTCAATTGCTGTAATAAAATTTATACTCAAAAACGCATGAGCTCAATAAACTTAGCCGGCGTCTATTAAAATATCGAATGTTTTTTTATGACAAAATGTAGCGTTTGTTATACTTTATTTATTGACTAATACGAAAAACAAATTTCGTGTCAAAGTTAGCCGCGCGAAAATAATTTCTAATGGTTTCGAAGTTTTCTTCGTAACCAATCGTCTGTTAGCCGTTTGTTAGTCAATTTTTATCGTTTGTTAGAAATCGGTAAACAGCCAAATAACAATGACAATTCAATAAAAGTTTATGCAAATACAAGTATTTTTTTCATTATATTACCTTTGAATTGTAATACATGCGAAAGAATATGACAACTGTCGTAAAAAAATATAAATAAAAAGATTCATGGACTCGATCCATGCGACCCAGCGATTCCGAAGCTTGAACGCTAACTACTCGACCACCGCCACCTTACCCTCGTTATTACAACGCACCGGTATATATTTTACCAATAACACTTCTCATGCGATTTTCTCGAAAACGCCGGAGTAGTACGCCTTACTACTTGTACATTATGTTGTCCTAATGGACGACTAAAAGGTTACAAAGTTTGAAAAAAACCGTGGACCATCGTGATTCTGTCTATTTCTTGGCGCAATACTTACATTTGGCTCGAGATTGTCGTTTCTCGCCCAGACTGCACGGTTTCGGACGTACACTGCCATCTAGCGGTGACACGTAGCGCGCAAGCTCACTACTATGCCGACGTCGTCGGAGTTCGTCCACGCCTTTCACATGACCTTAAAAGAGTGCAAAAGCCATTTCTGTTATTTCCGAAATGGTATTCGTTGCAGAAAAGCTGACGAAATGCCAAAACTATCCTTATCTGTTGTACTCATCATGGATCATCGATCGTATCATCTTACTCGAGTAACAGCAGTGACTGTAGTAACGTCTAAAGACGGCTCCGTTCCCGTAGATGTTTTTACCGGGGAAATGACTGGTGACTACCCTGATTGGAGGGGAAATGTCCTAAAACTCCCGGCATTCGTTCGTTAACGTCGTATATTGCCCATGAACCGTGGTATGAACGTTCATACCTCATACCTTACATCAGAGACAAAGAGCGAACGTTATTAGTATACTTGAATCAACATTTTATCGTATATAAACAGAATTTCATTCCTATTTTTTGCTTGCCTTCGTGACTAATCGTAAATTGTTTCCCCGATACACGACAGTTTTATACATTTTGCTACGAATCAGCTTTAACAATGGGGAAGAAAGGTAAGTAAACGAATAACAATATTGTATTCTTACCCGCGATAAGAACGTTGGAAAATTGATATCGGACTCCCCAATGTTTCGACATATTGGCACTCCAAAAACAAGGGCGATGTCATTGTCGGCAATGATAAAATGAATACTGCTCCACATAACCTACATCATATCCCTCAAGCCAAGTAAAAAATTGTTATCAAAAGATTCCTGCGTAAGCTCGCTATTTTATTTCAAAGCATAAGTTGACTCTTCGAATCCTTTCTTTCCTTATTGTAGAAACAGAGTTTGTAAGTTTATTTATTTTCTCTGCAAACAAACGAGGACTAGTTGCCTCTTTCTTGTAATTGGACGCAATTAAGTTAACGGCGAATGCATTTATACAAAATAACAAGAATGACGTTTTTCCTAGTAATGCTGCATATTGAACCATTTTGATTTACACTTCTCTCATTCCGAGAGAGTATAGTGCAAGACCTAAAATTATTATGTACAGTAATGCAAAAAAACTCGTTATTTACTTTACATTTTGAACACTAGGGAAATAAGATATTTTATTCATAGGAAAAAAGAAGCAAAACCAAGATGGGCAGCCATCCAATGACGGGCTGCCAGGGCAACAGCAGCAGCAGCCGCAACAACAGCAGCGGCAGCCCCAGCAGCAGCAGCAGCCCCAACAACAGCAGCGGCAGCCCCAGCAACAGCAGCAGCAGCCCCAACAACAGCAGTGGCAGCCCCAGCAACAGCAGCAGCAGCCGCAACAACAGCAGTGGCAGCCCCAGCAACAACAACCGCAGTCCCAACAACAGCAACCGCAACAAAAGCAGCAGCAGCCCCAGCAACAGCAACCTGTGCAACAAATACAAGGACATGCCCCTGACATAGTTCAAGGTCAAGGAAGAGGAGGAGGACAAAGTCGAGGAGGTAGAGGAGGACAAAGTCGAGGAGATGGAAGAGGAGGTAGAGGAGGACAAAGTCAAGGAGATGGAAGAGGAGGTAGAGGAGGACAAAGTCAAGGAGATGGAAGAGGAGGTAGAGGAGGACAAAGTCAAGGAGATGGAAGAGGAGGTAGAGGAGGACAAAGTCAAGGAGATGGAAGAGGAGGTAGAGGAGGACAAAGTCAAAGTCAACCCCAACAACAGCAGTCGCAACAACAGCAGTGGCAGCCCCAGCAGCAGCAGCAGCCCCAACAACAGCAGCGGCAGCCCCAGCAACAGCAGCAGCAGCCCCAACAACAGCAGTGGCAGCCCCAGCAACAGCAGCAGCAGCCGCAACAACAGCAGTGGCAGCCTCAAGGAAGAGGAGGAGGACAAAGTCGAGGAGGTAGAGGAGGACAAAGTCAAGGAAATGGAAGAGGAGGAAGCAAACCACCAGCTGGTGGTGGTGACTACAGTAAACCGGTAGGTTACAATCCGATCCAATCACAATTGGTTCCACTAACCGCTTAATAAGAATATGTTAGCACAAAATGAACGAAAATCATATTGATGTGGAAACAACTACGAAATATTTATTTCTATATGGCATAGAACGATAATAATAATTGCAAATATAACTATAATTATAAATGAAAAATGCCCATTAATTCATTGATTCTAGAATATTGAGGTGGTCATTAAGTTAAATCTTTAATTTACAGTCTTCGGAAACTTCGCAAGCTTCTTCACGGGCCCCATCCGCAGATTCAAGAGCAACTAGTGGCACGCAAAAGAGTCCATCACAAGTAAGATCTCTTCTTTCGTAGTTTATATTTCTAGAATGATGCGCGTCGCAGTAAAAATCTTATCATTGAACAAAATTTAATCCAAATTACTTTTGACAGCCGATACCCGGCTCGTCGCCGGTGAAGACTTCTTTGTCGGCAACTCAGCAAGCCACGTATCGAGCTCAAATACCCAAACGCAAAAATCCCAACAAGGCTGGCACTGCCGGAAGACCGATAATCGTGGAAACTAACATGATACCGATATCATTTGGAAAGAATTTCTGTCACATGGTTACCCACTACGATGTAAAATTAGATCCGGACAAGCCAAAATTTATGTACCGACCGGTAGTCGAAGCAGTTAGACTCCAACACTATCCTCAGCGTTATCCAGCATTCGATGGACGCTGCAATCTTTATGCCGCCGGGACGCTTCCGTTCGGTGAAAGCGTATGGATAACTTTTTTTTTTTTTTTTTTTTTTCATAGTATGAAATCTTCACGATTTCACAGGAATGTACATTGCGAATTTTGAATATACAGATGCATACAACAATAGAAGTGGAAAACCCACAGCGCCAAAAAATGATGAGCTTTAAGGTCACTATCACTAGAGCTCGTGAGATCGACATGTCCTGGCTGCCTCATGTCAAACCGGGTCTCGAAGAAAACGAACGTGAACAAACCGCCATACAGGCACTCGATGTCATACTTCGAGCAGCTGCAATACGTCAAAAGGCTGTCACAGTAAAATACCCTTTTTCAAATATTAAAATTCGATGAAATAATGGTTAAAAAATGTTCTAAATCGAACGAAAAAAAAATGACAAAATTTTAATGTTTTTTCGACATATTTGAAATGATTAATAGAATATTTTCGATAGGTGGGTAGATCGTTTTTCACTCAGCCCGAGCCAGGCCGTGTGGTTGATCTGGGAAGCGGTATGGACCTCTGGGTCGGATCTTTCCAATCGGCGGTACTCGGTTGGAAGCCTTATTTCAACATCGATGGTAATTTATAAAATTATTCTCATTCGTATAATTATTAAGAATTCAAAAATATCGATTTAATTCGATGATACCAAGATTCTTCTTGATTTTTCAGTCGCCCATAAGGCTTTTCCCCGTAATCAGAAAGTCCTGGATTTAGTACAAGAGCTTTGCGGTGATCCGCGTAGCAACCGGCCAATCACGGTTGGAGATATCGAGCAAGCCTACAATCGAAGAAAGCTCACAGATTTCCTGAAAGGCTTGAAAGTCACGTACGAGATACCGGGACAGTCATCGACTCGACGAACTTGGAATATCAACGATCTCGGAAGAAGCTCGAGAGAGGCTACGTTCGAATTAGCGGATGGCTCTGTCACCACAGTCGAGAATTATTTCGCGACAGAAAAAAGATACCGAATACGTTTTCCGGAATATCCGACTCTGTGGGTTGGTCCAAGAAACAAAACCCTACTTATACCCATGGAGGTGAGAATCAGAACTCACGCGAAAATATTCTCGATCGAATCGCTAATGTCTCGAATTTTTCTTCCTTTCTCCAGTTATGCATTATCGAAGCCGGTCAAGTGACGAACGCCAAGTTGGATGAACGTCAGACGTCGACGATGATAAAATACGCCGCTACGAATACTCAAACTCGTAAACAAAAAATCATGGATGGCGTGAGTAATTCAAATTTCTATTCAATAATATTTTACTGCTATTTTATTTGCGCCAGATTCGATATCAGAGTGTTTTTTGTTTGTTTGTGTTTGTTATCGCAGTTCGCAAAACTGCGAATGCAACAAGATCCAACAGCGAATGAATTCGGCGTTTCCGTTGGCAATGGATTCGAGAAAGTACCCGCTCGCGTTCTCAATCCACCAACGTTGTTCGACAAGCGAGAGATATCCGTGTCAAAGGGAGTTTGGCGACAGAACGGTTTTCACACCGCGAGTGTTCTGCCCGACAAGAGCTGGACTATTCTCAATTTAAACGATAGAACGACGGAAGCACCTCTGAGAAATTTGGTCCAATTATTGAGGAACCGAGGTTCGTCAGATTATCGAAAAAAAAAACAAATTATAACCAACCCGCATAAAAAAAACCAAGTTCGAAATTAAATACAATATTTCAATAAAAATTATCGTATTTTGTAGGAAGAAGCGTTGGAATGGAAATTGGAGAACCTTTGACGCCTTTCAAGTACATGAGAGCTCCGTTGCGTGACGTACGCGAAATCGTTCAATTTTATCAGGAGAAAAAGGCTGAGGGTATCAAACTCATAATCGTCATCGTGCCGGACAAAACCGGTCCGGTTTATGGTCTGTATTATCCAACTCTATGATACAAAATATATGTAATAAAAAAATTATCTTGAAAGTTATCAATTTTTATCTACTTTCAGGCAAAGTTAAGCAAAATGCAGAATTGAACGTCGGTGTTTTGACCCAGTGTCTCAAGGCCGTCACCGTGGAAAGAAAAATGAACGACGCGACCGCCGGCAACATTATACTAAAAATTAATGCGAAACTAAACGGCACTAATCAGATCTTCGCTGCTGGAAAAAAGTAAGTTGCATTTTTAGCTTATAAACTCGTTCAAAAAAACAAAAGTGTACATGTTTTTCTTTCTTTTTCTAGTCCACCTTGCTTGAACAGACCGTGCATGATTGTCGGTGCCGATGTAACTCATCCGTCGCCAGATTCCGTGGGAATACCTTCGATCGCTGCGGTACGTATGAAAGAAAGAAAAAATAATACGAATTCTGCAAAAAAATGTTATATTCGTTTTTCTTTTATCGCAGGTTGCTGCGAGTCACGGTCCAAGAGCTTTCAAGTACAACGTTAAAATCCGCCTTCAACCCCCGAAAACCGAGATTATTTTACATCTCGAGACCATAATGAGGGAACAATTGTTGTTTTTCTACAAAAATACCGGACACAAGCCGGAGCGCATAATCTTTTATCGGTACGTAAATCAGTTTAATACAATTTGAATAATCTGCTATCACTTTCGTGGTTAATCCCATACTCTTCGCGTTCATTGATCGGAATTGTCGTTTTGTATATTATAATTGCAGAGACGGTGTAAGCGAGGGCCAATTTCCACAAGTGATGCATCACGAGCTTCAGGCTATTCGCAACGCTTGCGCGAAACTCGGTGGTGCCAGTAAATACGAGCCGAAAATAACGTTCCTCGTTGTACAAAAACGCCATCACATTCGTCTCTTTCCAACGGATCCGCGAAATTCCGACGATAGAAACGGAAATGTTCAAGCGGGAACTGTCGTTGATACTCAGATAACTCACCCGTCCCACATCGACTTTTATCTCGTGTCTCACGCCAGTATTCAGGTATAACGCCCTGCCATTCCTTTTTTGCAATTTTTTACATATCTTTTGTAGTTAAACAAAAAATAAAAAATGTTCGAATTGACAAAACCCCGCGCGTTTCAGGGAACCGCCCGGCCAACTAAATATCGTTGTCTGTGGGACGACAGCGATATGTCCGAAGACGAGATCGAACAACTCACATATTATCTGTGTCACATGTTTTCTCGCTGCACGCGCTCCGTGAGTTATCCAGCACCGACTTATTACGCTCATCTGGCCGCTTTCCGCGCACGCGCCCTCACCAACGAGTAAGTTAAAAGAAATCGAGCTTTTTCCAATTTTTTCAAATTCTGTTTACTCCTTCTTTTTTAATTCACGTTTTTCTCGACAGGGTTAATATTTGTCTCACCAATTTGGAGCAAGAGCAAAAGACGAGAATGACGATCAAGGAAGAGATACTCACGGGAAATCCGATGTTTTTCGTCTAATTTTTGATTCATCGAAAATTTATATTAAAAAAGAAGAAAAAAAACAAGTGCTGTCAATAATATTAATCGATAATATTTTAGGCTAAGGCTAGGCTAAGTATTCCTGAGGAAGGAAACGCTGAGATATCAGCCAAGTTAGCGTTGTAAATGGTCTTTTCACTTTAACAATATTACCACATATGAAGAGATTTGTACTCGTTTATATTTGTTTTTCATAAAAATTGATTTTATTACATCGGATGCTCGAGAGCTTTGACAATGCTTTGAACCGCTTTTACTGGTGTTAGTTTCATGTTTCAAAACTAGCGGCGCTACTGTCGTTTTCTCAGGGCTCAAAACATCGAAAATTTAATTATTATTTTTAATTAAAAAAACGTTAATAAAAGCAAATAAAAAGGTGGGGCAGTGATGAGCAAAATGATCGCAATTTTTTAAGCCCAGAAAAGATCCCGTTTGTACTCGGAAGACTTAGAAATCGTAAAATTAGTGTTTGTTACGAAATTGTTTAATAACTTTTTTTTAATAATTGCTACCGCTAGAGCAATTTTATATTCTTGATGAGCAAATTGCGAGCAATTTTTTGAGATATAATTTATTAAGATTGCTTCTAGTTCGGCGCTAACGTAACTCATCCAGGGAACGGAGCCTTATTCTATTTAGATTTAGGTGATGTGAAAGCTCTTCTTTACCATCCCTGCGGCCCATGCATTTTGCGGACAAATGCCATTCCTAAACTAATGAGCGGAATGAGCTGAAATTTGAGTATGTTATGCAGTTGATAGTCTTACGTAGGATAAAGGTCGCAGAATTTTGAAAATCGCTAAAAAATTTACAGATTTCGTTACCACGTGGTAATTTTGGCTGCAGATTTGCGTTTAGTGACTTATTAATGGTTCGAATAAAAAAAACTGTGGTCCTTAGGCACTAGACGAGAAAAAATGCGACACAATGAGTACCCGCACGTTGCTACACGTGCAATATTACATAAATGGCGTTTGTCCGCAAATAACATGGGGAAGGCCGATAATAGCAATTGGTATAGGAGAGCGGGGTTGTGTACGTAGTTCGCGCATATCCCGCTTCTCCCTCCCAAAGCTTCGAGCACTAACAGCGCTTGTCCGTGCCGACCGAAACTATAGGAATACATGAGATGCACCACGTGGTCGCAAATTGCACACCGTATAATTATGTACATGTTTTGACCACGGTGTTACATACAGGTATGGAAACGACGATTATATTGCATAGGCAGAAAGTGGGCCGCTTATGGCCAGTTTCTTCGTCTCCGGATAAATTTATCCGAAAGATATGCCTCAAGGAGGATCCGGATAAAGTTATCCAGAAGTTATTCAGAGGTGAAGAAACTGGCCATTAGTGTCCAAACTTTTTTTTCACCGCTGCCACCGTGCGGTGCTGTGATCGGGGGATGTTCCGAGACTAACCTAAACCGTACAGTTCTCTCTTCTCCGCATTTCGTGTAAAATCGGTGTAAAAATTAAAAACACACCGACATTATTTCATTTTTCAATTGCTGTAATAAAATTTATACTCAAAAACGCATGAGCTCAATAAACTTAGCCGGCGTCTATTAAAATATCGAATGTTTTTTTATGACAAAATGTAGCGTTTGTTATACTTTATTTATTGACTAATACGAAAAACAAATTTCGTGTCAAAGTTAGCCGCGCGAAAATAATTTCTAATGGTTTCGAAGTTTTCTTCGTAACCAATCGTCTGTTAGCCGTTTGTTAGTCAATTTTTATCGTTTGTTAGAAATCGGTAAACAGCCAAATAACAATGACAATTCAATAAAAGTTTATGCAAATACAAGTATTTTTTTCATTATATTACCTTTGAATTGTAATACATGCGAAAGAATATGACAACTGTCGTAAAAAAATATAAATAAAAAGATTCATGGACTCGATCCATGCGACCCAGCGATTCCGAAGCTTGAACGCTAACTACTCGACCACCGCCACCTTACCCTCGTTATTACAACGCACCGGTATATATTTTACCAATAACACTTCTCATGCGATTTTCTCGAAAACGCCGGAGTAGTACGCCTTACTACTTGTACATTATGTTGTCCTAATGGACGACTAAAAGGTTACAAAGTTTGAAAAAAACCGTGGACCATCGTGATTCTGTCTATTTCTTGGCGCAATACTTACATTTGGCTCGAGATTGTCGTTTCTCGCCCAGACTGCACGGTTTCGGACGTACACTGCCATCTAGCGGTGACACGTAGCGCGCAAGCTCACTACTATGCCGACGTCGTCGGAGTTCGTCCACGCCTTTCACATGACCTTAAAAGAGTGCAAAAGCCATTTCTGTTATTTCCGAAATGGTATTCGTTGCAGAAAAGCTGACGAAATGCCAAAACTATCCTTATCTGTTGTACTCATCATGGATCATCGATCGTATCATCTTACTCGAGTAACAGCAGTGACTGTAGTAACGTCTAAAGACGGCTCCGTTCCCGTAGATGTTTTTACCGGGGAAATGACTGGTGACTACCCTGATTGGAGGGGAAATGTCCTAAAACTCCCGGCATTCGTTCGTTAACGTCGTATATTGCCCATGAACCGTGGTATGAACGTTCATACCTCATACCTTACATCAGAGACAAAGAGCGAACGTTATTAGTATACTTGAATCAACATTTTATCGTATATAAACAGAATTTCATTCCTATTTTTTGCTTGCCTTCGTGACTAATCGTAAATTGTTTCCCCGATACACGACAGTTTTATACATTTTGCTACGAATCAGCTTTAACAATGGGGAAGAAAGGTAAGTAAACGAATAACAATATTGTATTCTTACCCGCGATAAGAACGTTGGAAAATTGATATCGGACTCCCCAATGTTTCGACATATTGGCACTCCAAAAACAAGGGCGATGTCATTGTCGGCAATGATAAAATGAATACTGCTCCACATAACCTACATCATATCCCTCAAGCCAAGTAAAAAATTGTTATCAAAAGATTCCTGCGTAAGCTCGCTATTTTATTTCAAAGCATAAGTTGACTCTTCGAATCCTTTCTTTCCTTATTGTAGAAACAGAGTTTGTAAGTTTATTTATTTTCTCTGCAAACAAACGAGGACTAGTTGCCTCTTTCTTGTAATTGGACGCAATTAAGTTAACGGCGAATGCATTTATACAAAATAACAAGAATGACGTTTTTCCTAGTAATGCTGCATATTGAACCATTTTGATTTACACTTCTCTCATTCCGAGAGAGTATAGTGCAAGACCTAAAATTATTATGTACAGTAATGCAAAAAAACTCGTTATTTACTTTACATTTTGAACACTAGGGAAATAAGATATTTTATTCATAGGAAAAAAGAAGCAAAACCAAGATGGGCAGCCATCCAATGACGGGCTGCCAGGGCAACAGCAGCAGCAGCCGCAACAACAGCAGCGGCAGCCCCAGCAGCAGCAGCAGCCCCAACAACAGCAGCGGCAGCCCCAGCAACAGCAGCAGCAGCCCCAACAACAGCAGTGGCAGCCCCAGCAACAGCAGCAGCAGCCGCAACAACAGCAGTGGCAGCCCCAGCAACAACAACCGCAGTCCCAACAACAGCAACCGCAACAAAAGCAGCAGCAGCCCCAGCAACAGCAACCTGTGCAACAAATACAAGGACATGCCCCTGACATAGTTCAAGGTCAAGGAAGAGGAGGAGGACAAAGTCGAGGAGGTAGAGGAGGACAAAGTCGAGGAGATGGAAGAGGAGGTAGAGGAGGACAAAGTCAAGGAGATGGAAGAGGAGGTAGAGGAGGACAAAGTCAAGGAGATGGAAGAGGAGGTAGAGGAGGACAAAGTCAAGGAGATGGAAGAGGAGGTAGAGGAGGACAAAGTCAAGGAGATGGAAGAGGAGGTAGAGGAGGACAAAGTCAAAGTCAACCCCAACAACAGCAGTCGCAACAACAGCAGTGGCAGCCCCAGCAGCAGCAGCAGCCCCAACAACAGCAGCGGCAGCCCCAGCAACAGCAGCAGCAGCCCCAACAACAGCAGTGGCAGCCCCAGCAACAGCAGCAGCAGCCGCAACAACAGCAGTGGCAGCCTCAAGGAAGAGGAGGAGGACAAAGTCGAGGAGGTAGAGGAGGACAAAGTCAAGGAAATGGAAGAGGAGGAAGCAAACCACCAGCTGGTGGTGGTGACTACAGTAAACCGGTAGGTTACAATCCGATCCAATCACAATTGGTTCCACTAACCGCTTAATAAGAATATGTTAGCACAAAATGAACGAAAATCATATTGATGTGGAAACAACTACGAAATATTTATTTCTATATGGCATAGAACGATAATAATAATTGCAAATATAACTATAATTATAAATGAAAAATGCCCATTAATTCATTGATTCTAGAATATTGAGGTGGTCATTAAGTTAAATCTTTAATTTACAGTCTTCGGAAACTTCGCAAGCTTCTTCACGGGCCCCATCCGCAGATTCAAGAGCAACTAGTGGCACGCAAAAGAGTCCATCACAAGTAAGATCTCTTCTTTCGTAGTTTATATTTCTAGAATGATGCGCGTCGCAGTAAAAATCTTATCATTGAACAAAATTTAATCCAAATTACTTTTGACAGCCGATACCCGGCTCGTCGCCGGTGAAGACTTCTTTGTCGGCAACTCAGCAAGCCACGTATCGAGCTCAAATACCCAAACGCAAAAATCCCAACAAGGCTGGCACTGCCGGAAGACCGATAATCGTGGAAACTAACATGATACCGATATCATTTGGAAAGAATTTCTGTCACATGGTTACCCACTACGATGTAAAATTAGATCCGGACAAGCCAAAATTTATGTACCGACCGGTAGTCGAAGCAGTTAGACTCCAACACTATCCTCAGCGTTATCCAGCATTCGATGGACGCTGCAATCTTTATGCCGCCGGGACGCTTCCGTTCGGTGAAAGCGTATGGATAACTTTTTTTTTTTTTTTTTTTTTTCATAGTATGAAATCTTCACGATTTCACAGGAATGTACATTGCGAATTTTGAATATACAGATGCATACAACAATAGAAGTGGAAAACCCACAGCGCCAAAAAATGATGAGCTTTAAGGTCACTATCACTAGAGCTCGTGAGATCGACATGTCCTGGCTGCCTCATGTCAAACCGGGTCTCGAAGAAAACGAACGTGAACAAACCGCCATACAGGCACTCGATGTCATACTTCGAGCAGCTGCAATACGTCAAAAGGCTGTCACAGTAAAATACCCTTTTTCAAATATTAAAATTCGATGAAATAATGGTTAAAAAATGTTCTAAATCGAACGAAAAAAAAATGACAAAATTTTAATGTTTTTTCGACATATTTGAAATGATTAATAGAATATTTTCGATAGGTGGGTAGATCGTTTTTCACTCAGCCCGAGCCAGGCCGTGTGGTTGATCTGGGAAGCGGTATGGACCTCTGGGTCGGATCTTTCCAATCGGCGGTACTCGGTTGGAAGCCTTATTTCAACATCGATGGTAATTTATAAAATTATTCTCATTCGTATAATTATTAAGAATTCAAAAATATCGATTTAATTCGATGATACCAAGATTCTTCTTGATTTTTCAGTCGCCCATAAGGCTTTTCCCCGTAATCAGAAAGTCCTGGATTTAGTACAAGAGCTTTGCGGTGATCCGCGTAGCAACCGGCCAATCACGGTTGGAGATATCGAGCAAGCCTACAATCGAAGAAAGCTCACAGATTTCCTGAAAGGCTTGAAAGTCACGTACGAGATACCGGGACAGTCATCGACTCGACGAACTTGGAATATCAACGATCTCGGAAGAAGCTCGAGAGAGGCTACGTTCGAATTAGCGGATGGCTCTGTCACCACAGTCGAGAATTATTTCGCGACAGAAAAAAGATACCGAATACGTTTTCCGGAATATCCGACTCTGTGGGTTGGTCCAAGAAACAAAACCCTACTTATACCCATGGAGGTGAGAATCAGAACTCACGCGAAAATATTCTCGATCGAATCGCTAATGTCTCGAATTTTTCTTCCTTTCTCCAGTTATGCATTATCGAAGCCGGTCAAGTGACGAACGCCAAGTTGGATGAACGTCAGACGTCGACGATGATAAAATACGCCGCTACGAATACTCAAACTCGTAAACAAAAAATCATGGATGGCGTGAGTAATTCAAATTTCTATTCAATAATATTTTACTGCTATTTTATTTGCGCCAGATTCGATATCAGAGTGTTTTTTGTTTGTTTGTGTTTGTTATCGCAGTTCGCAAAACTGCGAATGCAACAAGATCCAACAGCGAATGAATTCGGCGTTTCCGTTGGCAATGGATTCGAGAAAGTACCCGCTCGCGTTCTCAATCCACCAACGTTGTTCGACAAGCGAGAGATATCCGTGTCAAAGGGAGTTTGGCGACAGAACGGTTTTCACACCGCGAGTGTTCTGCCCGACAAGAGCTGGACTATTCTCAATTTAAACGATAGAACGACGGAAGCACCTCTGAGAAATTTGGTCCAATTATTGAGGAACCGAGGTTCGTCAGATTATCGAAAAAAAAAACAAATTATAACCAACCCGCATAAAAAAAACCAAGTTCGAAATTAAATACAATATTTCAATAAAAATTATCGTATTTTGTAGGAAGAAGCGTTGGAATGGAAATTGGAGAACCTTTGACGCCTTTCAAGTACATGAGAGCTCCGTTGCGTGACGTACGCGAAATCGTTCAATTTTATCAGGAGAAAAAGGCTGAGGGTATCAAACTCATAATCGTCATCGTGCCGGACAAAACCGGTCCGGTTTATGGTCTGTATTATCCAACTCTATGATACAAAATATATGTAATAAAAAAATTATCTTGAAAGTTATCAATTTTTATCTACTTTCAGGCAAAGTTAAGCAAAATGCAGAATTGAACGTCGGTGTTTTGACCCAGTGTCTCAAGGCCGTCACCGTGGAAAGAAAAATGAACGACGCGACCGCCGGCAACATTATACTAAAAATTAATGCGAAACTAAACGGCACTAATCAGATCTTCGCTGCTGGAAAAAAGTAAGTTGCATTTTTAGCTTATAAACTCGTTCAAAAAAACAAAAGTGTACATGTTTTTCTTTCTTTTTCTAGTCCACCTTGCTTGAACAGACCGTGCATGATTGTCGGTGCCGATGTAACTCATCCGTCGCCAGATTCCGTGGGAATACCTTCGATCGCTGCGGTACGTATGAAAGAAAGAAAAAATAATACGAATTCTGCAAAAAAATGTTATATTCGTTTTTCTTTTATCGCAGGTTGCTGCGAGTCACGGTCCAAGAGCTTTCAAGTACAACGTTAAAATCCGCCTTCAACCCCCGAAAACCGAGATTATTTTACATCTCGAGACCATAATGAGGGAACAATTGTTGTTTTTCTACAAAAATACCGGACACAAGCCGGAGCGCATAATCTTTTATCGGTACGTAAATCAGTTTAATACAATTTGAATAATCTGCTATCACTTTCGTGGTTAATCCCATACTCTTCGCGTTCATTGATCGGAATTGTCGTTTTGTATATTATAATTGCAGAGACGGTGTAAGCGAGGGCCAATTTCCACAAGTGATGCATCACGAGCTTCAGGCTATTCGCAACGCTTGCGCGAAACTCGGTGGTGCCAGTAAATACGAGCCGAAAATAACGTTCCTCGTTGTACAAAAACGCCATCACATTCGTCTCTTTCCAACGGATCCGCGAAATTCCGACGATAGAAACGGAAATGTTCAAGCGGGAACTGTCGTTGATACTCAGATAACTCACCCGTCCCACATCGACTTTTATCTCGTGTCTCACGCCAGTATTCAGGTATAACGCCCTGCCATTCCTTTTTTGCAATTTTTTACATATCTTTTGTAGTTAAACAAAAAATAAAAAATGTTCGAATTGACAAAACCCCGCGCGTTTCAGGGAACCGCCCGGCCAACTAAATATCGTTGTCTGTGGGACGACAGCGATATGTCCGAAGACGAGATCGAACAACTCACATATTATCTGTGTCACATGTTTTCTCGCTGCACGCGCTCCGTGAGTTATCCAGCACCGACTTATTACGCTCATCTGGCCGCTTTCCGCGCACGCGCCCTCACCAACGAGTAAGTTAAAAGAAATCGAGCTTTTTCCAATTTTTTCAAATTCTGTTTACTCCTTCTTTTTTAATTCACGTTTTTCTCGACAGGGTTAATATTTGTCTCACCAATTTGGAGCAAGAGCAAAAGACGAGAATGACGATCAAGGAAGAGATACTCACGGGAAATCCGATGTTTTTCGTCTAATTTTTGATTCATCGAAAATTTATATTAAAAAAGAAGAAAAAAAACAAGTGCTGTCAATAATATTAATCGATAATATTTTTATTTTGAGGAAAATCGATCACACGAGCTTTTTTCTCGTTTGTATGTGTTGAATCTAGTTAGACATTTAGTATTATCTAACAGACTGAGACTACAAAATTGTGTTATACATATACGTAAAATATTAATGTATCGGCCCGATTCTTAGGGTTTTTTTTTTGGTTTTTATACCGACACGCGACTCTTATTAATACTTTGTGTACGCGTTATCGCTAATATAATAAAGCGTTCTCCTGTAGAGACGCATCGCGCGGCTACAATCGAAAGATGGCTGTATATTTTTTCTATCGATTTCTTTTGGGCGATGGGTCTATATCGGAGTAGTTTAGTCATGCTTATTTTCGAATAATAATCTATCTCATTCGATTTATAGTGTCAGGAGACGAAATCGACCAACGAAGAATGAGCCACAAGAAATTTTTTCGTTTAACGATCTCCCGCACAATTATATGCAAATTTCGCCCCTCCCCCCCATATATATATCACTGTTGACTAAAAATATAAGATTAATGTATCAATAAGAAATCTTATTCATGAATAAATAAACGATTATGAGCAAATGTTTGCTGAATTTCCGATCGAACAACGTTTCACCGAAATTTCGCGAGAATTTCAATCTTCACATATTTCCAGAAGTGTTTGGCAATTTTTTTTAGTTCCGAAACGTCGCAGGGGTTCTTCAAAAATTCTTTCGGTTTGACATCGATGTGTTAATTAAATTTAACAAAAAATAATATGCATCTACGTATCTGAAAATGTTTGGAAAAATAATTGAAATTGGTCGAGCTCCACGAGAATTCCAAGTCGTCGCAAGATCAAAATATACGTGAGCCGTATTTAATTAACAAATTTTCCTACAACATGCTAGCTACGGAATTTAAAAAAAAACGTACAAAGAAAATTCCTCTGAAAAAATATATAAATATTCCGAATGATAGAATAAAATTCCATTTCCCATTCGAATCAAAGAAAAGTCGTTTATTTATACGTCCAATATTCCACGTCGCAGTTTGCCCGAATTTTTTGTCAGTCCACATTCATTTCCTCCACAAAATTGTCCCAACGAAGAGACGCAAAAGCTTTGCAATGAAAAAAAAGCATACCCCTGTAAAGAGAAAGAGGGTAGGAGTGTTGGATCGATAACTCGAATATCACATCGCAAAAGCTCAAACACACACACACTGTGTGCTTTACTCTTTCTCGAAGAGTGGGCGAGGTTAGACCGAGCTGACGCAGTCATCAAACCGTAGCGAATTCTGGGGAAGAGGCAGGCTTCCCTTTCCCATTCATGAATCTTGATTCCTCAATGAAAATTTATCGGGGAGTGAGAAAATGCGTGCAAGGGGAAATCAGGAATTAGAAAAGGACGGAAGAAACTGCGTAGTACAGGATACATGAAGGGAAAACGTTGCGGCCTGCATGGACGTAGGGTCTAAAGTTGAAGGTCGCGAATGAACGCACACCCCTTGCCCTTCGGATAAAGTCGAGGGACGACGGGGGTTTATGAGATCGTCGAATAAATTTTATCCCTCGATCGCATTGCATTTTCACGAACTCTGTAAAAAAAACGTAATTTTTTATAAAGTACGAAGCGTGGAAGGGTTAAGCGTTATGGTGTGTCAAGAAATGTTTCAAGCCCTTGAAGGCATTGTGTCAACGTAAAAAAAAGTCGATAAAATTCGTTACCCCTCCCCCTCCGCCATAACAGTCTTATGATGCGCGTTTCCCCTATTGAGTCTTTTATACCTCCCCTCGAGCTCTGTATTGTTTACCCCGTCTTGGATCGTCAACAAACGTGCAGAGTGGAAAACGAAGGAGAGGGTTTTTTGCATGCGTGTTTCTCTCTATACACATTCACATATACAGTACGTTCTGCCGTTGAGTCTGTCTGTCTGTCTATCTCTCTGTGTGTGTCTCTCTCTCTCACACACACACACGCTCTCACTCTCTCCCGTCACGGAACATATAGCGGTATATTTCCTCATGCGACCGTGCCTATTGATTTTGCGCGGGGGTGCATGCGCCCTTGCACAAAGTGTGTTCCGCTCGTGCCAAAAGCGCCATGGATAACGCGGCGTCGCGGCGAAACGCACGGAAGGAAGGCGCAACATACGCGCAGTTTTCGTTTGGATACGATTGCGGGGTGGTGGCATTAGTGACATCGGAAAACAGGACGGAAACGTTTTTTTATTCCGTGTTTATATTTCGCTTAAAATCACGAAATAACACTCAACAACACGATTAATCGCTGTTTATCATCGTTAATTTGGTGAGTTACGTGAATCAAGTGGGTGATTAAAAAAAGTGTATATGTAACATCGTTGGGGATGATCGAGAAAGCATGAGCTGGGTAAACACATACAGGTAGTATCGCACGGCTTCGTTTTTACAATGATTCGCTTCATAAACATTTCTAACGCCTTACCACAAATCTACGTTCACGTTTACGACCGGAAGATTCTTCCAACTTGTTATTTATAAAGCTATATATATATATATATCTATATATGTGTGTGTGCGTGAATGTATTCCTGTATATATAATCATTTAGATCGTCCGGAAATGATCGACGGGTACACCGAAACATTTTCCGTAATCGTCGTTCCTTACGTCAGTAGTACGTTTCTTTTTTCTATTCGCACGTCGTTTTCCTCGAACGTCCGTACGAAAATTTCGCGGCGCAGTCTGCGCCAACATTTGTCACGTGACCCCGGAAACAAAAAAAAAAACTATCTCACTTCCCTTCGCCCTCGTTCCGGGATTATATAACCTAATGGTCAAAGGAAACGATACGAAAAAAATGATACTGCCGGGAATACATCGCGTCTCACGTGCTCGCCAATGTTTCTCAACACTATATATATATATATTCATCAAGTTCGTATGACGATCGATCTGTGTGTAGTCTGCAGGGTACGTTAGCCTCTCTCGTACGTATAAATGCGATAAAGTCGCGCGACCTCATTCTTCTCGCTTACCGCATCATCAACGATTCATAGAAATCTTACATATATCCGTATAATATACAATGTACATCGTACGTTCAATTTTTCTCCATTTTACGGTAAACGTGTTTCCTACGACGCTGCCATCGTTCCTCTATACGCATTAAAGGAGAATAGGGACGGGATACGGATTGAGGGAATTGTTTACATCGTCACGAGAGACAAGTGACACGGTGGTGATGTCGCGAAGCTCACGAAGTAGAGTTTCGTATCGCGTGACGTGCATCTATTTGTTTTCGTTTTTTCCCCGTTTGTGTTTTACGATACGACGTAAATGTCAATCTTACGATACGTGTGTTATTTCTTTATTATATATATACATATATTTAAAAAACGTACGTTCTATATATAAAGGAAACTAGTTTTCTTGGTGCGTCGCGTACGAAAACGCAACAGAAACTTCGAGAACCTTCACAAAGCTTCGTGCCCCCTCTCTCACCTACCTCATGCTCTTTCAACGCCCCCCCCCCGGCCCCACTATATATACTTATCGATTATTCACCGTGACCGTTCGCGCTGTTCAAATTTGATTATCGCAAGTTATCGTAACAACGCGACGAGACGAGAGAGAGAGACGATCGAGGAGGTTACGTTCTATTTCTAAGGTTATATTGTCATATGCGTCGAACTCGTCGGCCATGATTATTGTTATCCGACCGTAATTAGTTATTCCCGTGCGTGTTCACGGATTAACCGCGAACGTAGTTACGCGATTTTAATACATAACGGACAATGGTTCGTGACGAAATCTCATTCGGGGTTGGCTTCTTCGCGTGTTCTATATACGAGATCCGATTAAAGGACAACGCGGTGGGGCTTCTTCGTACTCGAAGACGTAATTACCAAAACCGACGACGAAATAAGAGAAACGTTTTTTTTTAAATATCGATGATTAGGGTGGGGGTAATGTTTCGTCGTTTTTTGGTGATGGAAAATCGAACACTTTCGACAATCTTCTATCGTCAATTCGATTCAATTTTTTTTTCAGTAAATCGGACAAAATATTCGAGGATCGCGGACGATGGTTGTTTTTATTTTGTTATTTACCGACGGAGGTAAAAATGGCAAATTTGCGTTCGAATCGCCCAGTAAATCACTAAACTCAAGTCTATTGAAAAATCGATATGGCCGCCATATTGGAAAAGATAAATGATTAAATATTAAGAATTTTATCGAAACGATAACCGGGCTATCCTTCATTAACCCTTAAATGCAGGATTTTTTGTTTTTTGTTTCTATTTATCAAACATTACTAAAACAAAAAGAGTGTATATTAAGGGAAAAATCGAATCTCTGGGAAAATATTTTTTATTACAAAATTATTTATTTGCGCATTATTTGCGGTTGGAAAATCTACGACGCATGAATGGCGTGCACCGTATACAAATACATGTGAGCGGTTTGATGCCCTTGGCTACAATGCGTAAAAAGCAACCAAACGTTCCTGCAGTGAATGTAGAGTCAGAAAATACATGTATTGCCAAACGGCAACACGACGAATTTAAGTATTAAGCTAAACAATTCGCTACAAGACCTATTGATCGTTTCCTTGAATAACGACGTTATTCAAAAAATCAGTAAAATTTACAAATACGTGTTAACGGTTTGTTGCATTTGGCTACAATGAGTAAAAAGCAACCAAACGTTCCTGCAGTGAATGTAGAGCCAGAAAATACATGTATTGCCAAACGGCAACACGACGAATTTAAGTATTAAGCTAAACAATTCGATACAAGACCTATTGATCGTTTCCTTCAAGAACCACTTTATTCGAAAAATCGGCAAAATTTATTTCCGTCGGTAAACAAAAAAAAATCACACCACGTTCTTCTCCAGCGAGGGTTGAAAATTATGTCTATTTATTTATAAACAATAAAGGATATTTTCTTTAAAATAACAAATTTATTACAGACCGACGGTGGATTGAATAGACGAGTCTGTGCAAGAAGGGCTGAGGAACATGCAACATTCGGAGCCGGACCGGTGGTGACCTAAACCCCCTTGCACCCCCCCCCCCCCCCCCCCTAAACCCCCCCGAGGAATCTTGTCCCGTGCTGACCCTCGATGCTTACGCTACGCCTGGTATCGACGCACTTCCTGAAGCAACCATAGGCATTGGTGCCCTTCGTCTTACGGAAGGGACACCGTGTTTTTTTATGATGTGCCGCGAATGGGACATGAATCCGGGACTCGTTGATTTTCATGCATTGACGCTTTTCAAAATCCGAATTGCCTGAGAGAGAAGACCCCTCCCACCCTTAAGACGCAAAATTCTCGCGCCGGGTCGTCGTCGGGTCGAGGTACGAACCAAACAACAACAACAACAACCCTAAACGAGAAAGAATTAACACGAACGTGCGAAAAAACGAAGGAAGAAAAAGAAGAAAAATTTAAAAAAAAAAAAAGAAAAATCAGAATTCGCAGAAAAATTGAAAATTCGAGCGTTTTTTACCTCGGACGTTCTACAATTTAATCGAAGATCAACAATTGTTTGACGATCGGCGTTCTGAGGAAGAGAGAGAGAAAACTTGTTATAAAAAAAAAGAAAAAAAAAAACGAAAAATCGGTAGAGAAATAAGAACGAGTGAATGAAAACGGAAGTTAATCATCAGGAGGAAGTCGCGGGTAGTCGTACGAGAAAGTGCAATAGACGGGGGTGGCCGACGAGAGCCAGAAGGCTTTTACGACTGACCGTGCCGTTTTCCACGGCCTCCAGACTGAATTCGGCATACTTCAATCTGTGGAGAGTCGCGAGAGAGTGTATTGTAAGTTATCACAAATATGATTGCGCGTGATACGCCGTTTTTTTTTTTTTTTCATAATCAATTTTTTTTTTTTTCATAATAAACCGTAAACACAATTTCGTTAGGTTCGTATATCGTCGTGAATTTGATCATTAGATAGAAAATCGTTAGACGATCGATCGACTTCCGATCGCACCGTAGACCTTTCTAACTCGAGCCACGAGAAGCAATTTAATTTATTCAACGCTTTTTTTTGTTGTTCTTTTTGTAAATATTAGATCCCACGCGCCTATTGGTATCGGCATAATTTTTTTGCAGCCGAAGCGTTCGAGCGCCAATCTCTTTTCGAAAAAAATTCGAACTAGGAATACGATCTCATTTAAAAATTTTGTTTAGGAATTTTTAACTCGGTATCGATTTCCGGTCGATGGACGATTCGATTTTGATCGAGAAGATTAGACGATCGGTTCGATTCGATTTATAATAGAGAAAGTAAATGATCGTTCGATATTTACAGAAATACGATTGTCGATAAAAATTTGCGACTTAAAGGGCGACGGTTAAAGAGAGAAAAGAAAAAAAAAGCAAATTCGTACCGGCATTGTGATAAATAAAAGCTAAAATAATTGTTCTCCGTTAGCTCTCACGACTAATCGTCGCGATTGAATAAAAACAATTTCGGCAGTGCGGCAGTGGGTCGCGGTGCAGACGTAGTGGGATGAGACGCCCTCAGCAAGAACCTCTTCATCACCACCAGCATCATCATCATCACCATAATCATCATCATGGTTCATCGCCGAGTCCCACTAGAGCTCGTCAACAATCGAACGACAAGGTAATTCCTAAAATCCTCATCAATTTTTTTCATAATTAAATACTTCATTAAAAATAATCGTCGTTTAATCCCCGATGAAACATTAATTAACCCTTTGAAGCGTACATTTCACAAATGATCGTATGATCGTGAAAATTCTCACTCGGGGGTTTTTGGGGTCACTGATTACGAATCCGCTATTAGGTTTGCGAAATAAGTAACCCAAAAACCCACTCTCACTAAATTTCAAGTTATTTCGTTTCATTGATTCTTAAAAAATGATTTTTTTCGAAAAAAAAGTAATTTTTTTTAGTTTCTTTATTTATGAATCTTATATTATAAGCAATTATGCCAATTAGACTGTATTTTTATGTTTTGTCGTCACTAAACTAACTAAAAAGTGTAAAAAACCGGATTTCAATACGTTAAAAAGTAAATAAATTGGAAAAATTCAAAAAAATCGAGGTGGTAACATGGAAATTACCACCATGCTTCAAAGGGTTAACGATACTCTTGGTATGAATAAAAAAAGAATATTATTCTCAAAAATATTGCATACTGATAAAATATTTCTTCGATTAAAAAAAAGAAAATTGTAAATCTCGTTCGATACTTCAACATTTTTTCTAATTTACGGTCAACCCCCCGTGCGAAAAAAGCCTAAAGAAAATATAAACGAGAATGAAAAAAAGATATTTCCAACATGAAGAAAAATACAAATTTATGTTAACCCGCCAACGATAACAATGGGTCATTTTTGTCCAAGCAAAAATTTTCCGTTACGATAAGTCTCCATATTTTACATGAAATTGTTATTAGAATTTTTGTGTTCGGACGGGAGTAGTATTATCATTTAGTTAAGGGTTCAAAAAAGATCCATGAATTTTTTCAAATTTTTACAAAATTTAAACATTGTGAAATAAGCGAAGGACAAAAATGACTCATCGCTAGCTGTAAGGTCCGGTAACTTGGGTCGGAAAAATAATGTTTGTTCTTACTTATATCGAAAGTAAAATATATTGAGAGTACTTTGGAAAAATTTTAGACCGAAATTCGAAATTTTAATGAAGTTATAATGAATATTTGAAAGCGTCTCGTAGTTTCACGCTCTCTATTCTTGAAACTTTAATCGCGTTTTTCTCAAAACGTTTTTTTAGTTAGCCCGGATGAAAAAAAATGTCTATTTGACCGATTGGTCTAAAATTTTTAATCATAATTCTACACACTGGTAGTTCTCGTTGGAACTAGGATCTCTTTTTTCCATCCCTAACTTTCGATTTCACAGCCTGATTTGTCCCTGAAAAAAATCACTTTTTTCAAAGTCCGGAATTTTGTTATTTTCTGACAAAATTTAACAATCTTAGTCCCAACGAGAGTGACAATTCTACAGATTGGATTTTTAAATTTCCGATGATTTTCAGACGTCTACTTTGACCAACAATAATAATAATATAACGTAGTAAAATTAAGTAAAAATAATTTTGTTTGTATCCTTTAGATGTCAATAATGACATACTAAAAACCCAAAACTATTGAATTTTATTATCCCATTTAAAAAAATCCCGATAAAGACGTTAAAAAACGTGCAAATTACCAGACTACTATTTTCACGATCGTTCAAAAGATCGTTAGCTAACGAGGGTTAACGTTCTATTCTAAGAATCTTAAAAAATCTTAAAAACTTTATATAACGATCCGATTAATGGTCGCATTAATTTTCCAGGAGGAGTCGCGTCTGGCTCGAGTGAAGCGCGTACTGGCCGGTTCGTTGCTGAGACGTGGCGGAAGTTCGAGTCGCGTATTCGGCACGAGGCTAGATCTCGTCGAGTCTTATCTCGACACCGGTGTACCCTACGTAGTGCATCGTTTGTGCGCCTACATCGAGCTCAACGGCTTTCAGAGCGCTTCCGTTTTTCGTCTATCGGGCGGTAGTCCGAGGCTCACGGAACGCCTTCGAACCGCTTTCGAGCGTCGCGGCGATGCCGATCTCGAGGCCGCGGCTTGTCCCCCGACCGCAGCGACTCTGCTCAGACAATACCTCAAGGAACTACCCCAACCTCTCGTGCCGTCCACTCTGGTCGGACGTTTGCTGGAAATTCACGAGGGTCGGTCAAACTTTTTGTTTTTAATCATAAAAATCGTTATTTAAAAATCGTTATCGAAAAATAATAATTCTAAATGTTTTTTCTTTTCTTTTTTGTTTATAGAAAAATTCGGAAACGATCAAGAAATGTGGCTCGACGAGACGAGAAAATTATTGGAGACTCTGCCACCTTCGCACTATCGTCTTTTTGGCTATCTGGCGAATTATCTCAGCAAGTACGAAGCTCGACACGGTCGCAGTTCCGGTGTGTGCGGGGTTTTCGCACCCGTTGTATTGCCTCATGTACCACCAGCGACGACTTTGCTCCGTGACATTCTTGCCGAAGCTACGGATCTCTTTCCGGATTGGTGAGTGGCCTGTTGTTTGTTTTTTTTTTGTTTTTTTTCGATATTTCTCAAACGACGATTTTGACGAGATCGTCAGGGTCGATCGCCAAGAGCGATTGCGCGTCGCGCAATTTCCTGCATCTTCGTTGTTATGCTAAATCGCTCAACGGTCCGTGGCAATTTTGTCGAGCCTCGGTTATTTTTTTTTTTCTACCATAGAGAATTAATAGAGCAAAACGAGCGATACGTTATTATTCCTCGACTTCCGCGCGTTCGAGAAGGTCTTTCCGAGTTTCAAGTATTTATTGTAACGCGTTATAATTCCGCTTGGATTCGATCGAGCGTGAATTTTCGTCTCGATCCGCTGTTTACGATCGAGAAACGGATAAAAATCGTCGAAATTAAATTGTCTCGAGATTTCTTTTTATTATTTTTAAATCAATAAACATTAAATCATTCGTAGAATCGACTTATCGGCCGATCGTAGCAACGATAAATTTGATTTCAGGTGTGAGAGAGAAATAGACAAATCGTTTTGTCGACCGATCGTCGATTCGCGTCGATTCGGAAAATTTCGAATCGCTTCCTGATGAATTCGAGATGATTATTTATTAGGATAAAGGCGCTCGGTACTTTGGTATCACGCGAGGCTCACGACGATAAAGAGAGCTCGGTAACGTGATGTTTGGCCGTTCAGGTTCTCGGATATCTACGAACGTAGGTTGATTGACTGCGACTGCAGTAACGCAGCTCCTCGTGTGCAAGAAACTAGGTAGAAGTCATTCTCATTCGCACATAAAGTCTCGGGAACTACTTTCTACCCGGTCACGCGAGGATTCCACGTGATTTGCCGTCACATGATTCTCCCTGTCTCTCTCTCTCTTTTTCTCTCTCTCTTTCTCACTCTGCCTCTATTACTTTTAATTGACGGAACGATCTTTTCTTCGCTGTTTTGCAACACTGAAATACTGGACAGCAAAACGACGAGAATATTCTCGTAATAAATAAAATCTTCTAATTTTCATTATTCGATTTTATTATAATTCTTTATTTGTCATTTGATGTTTTCTCGAGAGTGTTGAAAATTTGTATAAACGTTGATGGGGGTAATGAGAATTTGTATTCATTGGGAAAAAATTGATCGAAGGTTTTGAGAAATGAAATTCATGTATTGACGTGAAATTGGTCGGCGCTAATTATCTTTAGTTGGCTCGTTATGCAGCGACGTATCGTATCACCTTTGCTCGTTGTTATTTCAAAACGTGATCGACTGTTGCATCCACACGCGTATACCGGAAGTGTACTGGGAAGGCTTGTTTGTCGGTCGTTATAAGGACGCTCGAATAAAAGTTGGCTTCGAAAAACACCACGTACGCGCATTCGTCGATGAATTTAATCAGCCGAAGCGCCGATGTGTCACGGACTCGTGTTCGAAACCGTGGTAATTCTTGTCCTCGGTCAATGTCGATTCGCGACGAATTTTTGTCCATTATAAAAAAGACAAAATTACTCGAGATAAAATTTTTTAAATTATCGCCGTCTTAAAAAAATAATAATTCTCGATTATTATCGACCCGATTACTTTCATAATTTATTAAAAATTATTTTCCAATTATCGCCGTCTTAAAAAATAATTATTATCGATTCTTATCGACCCGATTATTTCCATGATTTGTTAATTATCGTCGTCTAAGAAAATCATAATTATCGATTATTATCGATCCGATAATCTCCCTATTTTTTGTATTACTTTTTAAAAATTATCTTTCAATTATATTATTGTCTGAAACAAAAAATAATTATCAATTATTATCAATTCGTTTATTTACATAGTTTTTATTTTCTTCTTCTTGTTTTTTGTTTTTTGTTTTTTTGGAAAATCCGTCGATATATCT
This sequence comes from Netelia virgata, assembly GCA_951802705.1. NCBI lineage: Eukaryota > Metazoa > Arthropoda > Insecta > Hymenoptera > Ichneumonidae > Netelia > Netelia virgata. The sequence goes on along the minus strand of OX637865.1, from coordinate 44,174,651 downwards.
GCAACGCGATTCGTACCATCCTCGTAGCGTCGAGCGCAACCGAGCGGAAAATCGAACGATTCGTGAATCGTTTGCGCGTCATTTGGGCGATACCGATCGAAATTATCCGCGAACGATCGAGCGTGCTTTCATCTGGTGGGGAATGACGACGATTAGACGCAACGACGTCCTAGAGCGTCGCTGCAGGGACGAATTTTCGAAGCGTAATATAAGGTAATTTCGATTATGCTCGGTCACGTACGCTTCATCGACATCGCACCCGGAAGCAAACTCAATGGAAAATCACGAATCACGCTTCGATACTTTTCCAACATTCGTTCAAAATAACTTTTCACTTTATTTCCTCACAAACATTTTCATAAATATTTCGAAAACATCCGCAATTCGTTTCTATAAAAAAAAAAAAAAAATTCCCCCACCAAGGAATATCTTCAAGAATTCACAAAATTTTACGTTACATTTGTTCTTCGCGTTTCTCTTCATTTCCATTATTTCTCTAGCTTTTTCTTTTTCTCTCTCTGGTCCATTTTTATTTATTGCTTTTTCTCTCTATACATTTCTCCTCGGTCCTTTTTCCCGAGTAACGCAACTTTTCCGATTGCCTTTTCTATATTGCGTTACCGTCGTTACGCGTCTGGCAACGCGCTCACGGAACCATGTGAATGCTTTATCTGGTTACCGGTTCGATTGGAAAAGCTTATATATATATATATATCGCTGAACCACAGAGAAGCTTTTCAAATATATATATATATATATGCATTGTCGGGAAATTCGATATCCTTCCCGAGAGTGAATCGTATAGAACACGGCGGTACGGCATGTCACACACACACACACACACACACACACACACAATGTATATTGTCTCGGGTAATTGAGACGACCGAGGCATGATATCGAGCGCCGATAATAGACGGACGGCGGAAGACGATCGTGTTCGAATAAATAAAAATATAACTCGAACACTTTCGCATAACGATCTTAAGAATATGTTTCAATATTACAATCTCACGGTCGATCTTTCAATTAAAATTAACCGAAAAATATTAACCACGCGTTAATTCTCGCGACCTCTTTTGCACTTTGGCAAACGAAAATTCTTTGCACAAAAAACCAACAAATTTGTTAATCACCTCGTGACACAAAATCGAAGACGTTTATAGATTTCAAAAATAAAAAATTAAAATAAATCTCTTGAAATTTTAACCGATGAAAATTCGTCAAACGAAATCGATCGATCTGTCTTATTATCGAGAATTTTCGGGAAATCGCGAGTGCCGATACGAAGCGTGACACGAGGATGTTGCGAATTAACTCTAATGACGCGTAATATCGAGAGGGGGGGGGGAGGTAATCAGATCTCGTTACTACCGCGAGAAACCCGATGATATTTTACGATTATACCCCCCCCCCCCCCGCCTCCACCCAATCTATTCGATGTCAAACTTCCCTTCTCGCTTTACCTCCCTCTCTCACCCTTTCTCGTAATCGCCGCGTTTGGCGACATTGCCACTAGACTGACCCAATTTAATAACGAACGCGCGTAAAAGCGCGCTTGATACCATACGATACCTCTCTCCTACGTTATAATGGATCTCCTCCAATAGGAAACACGCCGAAGCATCGATCCAATTTCAGAACGGTCAAACCCATACACGTATTTTCTCGTACGACGAATAATTAATCAAACGGACGTTTCGCCCTACGTTCGTTTATTCGCGAAGAAATTATTTTGCGTCGTTCGTTTTTTAAAAAATTTTTTTTTTAAAGAAATATCAATTTTGTTGTGTTTTTAGAGTGAATATTTGAAAAAATTGAGTCTTTTTTGTTTCGAGTTTACTTTATAGAGCGATTATTGAAATTTTATATTGTCGTTTTGGGTTGTTTTGTGGTTTTTGAAGGTCGAAACGATGGGAAAATTGAAAGTTTTTGCACTTTTTTAGTTTTTGCGCGAGTTTATATTGTTATTGTCGTTGTTTAGCGGTTGTGGGACTGTTTATAGTGGAATAAGCATGAAAGCGAGCTTTACGTAACTCGATTATTGGAAAGGGAGGCGAGTCTAAATGTAATCGTTAATCGCGTCCCGATCTCTCGACAAATTTCTTCCAGGGCCGCGAGCAAAGACACCCTAATAGCGTTTTCGCTCCCTTGTGTAAATTTTCACGCGGTAACGTTTATACACCCGGTGCGAATTATTATCGTCACACGGATCAATGACTCGTGCACGAAGCGTTCTTTCGCACGAGATACTTCGTCGCCCATTAATCGATTAATCGCGATTATTATTTATTTAAAATCATTAATAAAATTACGCTCGATTAAATTTTTCCAATTCTTTTTTCTCATTCGACACGTTGACTTTGTGATTTGTTCGTCGATTAAAAAATCTATTTTCTCGACATTTATTCTCGTCTCTGAAACATTGAGTTGAGAAAATATTTGGAAACGACTAAGTCATCTTTCGAAGACGAGAATTCGATACTTGGCTAACGTACAACAAATATTTAAAAACAAAAGTAAACTAAAAAGACGAAAATTCTCCGCGTCGTACGTTCCGCGTTGCAGAGGTCAAAATTTAGAGTTTTACGTACGAAATTATTTTCAAACACACCATGAGTAACATACGATTTTCTCGTTAAGTTAACGCGCAGCTTCTCGATTTAGAGTTAGAAGGCGTGTATAAGAGCGATACGCGGATACTTTGGGTGGTATAACGAGCGAGCGACGTGCCATAATCCTGGCAATTTACCAGGATTTCACACACAGACACAATACAACCTAAGAGTTGCGAGAGACAGTCTCGACTTTTCGACTCGTTTCGTCTTCCACTTTTTCCTGACGAATCGACCGGCGAGACGAGCTTTTTAAATTTCTCGTAAAAATAGTCCCGCTTCGCGAAAATCGACGGATGAATTTAAATATATTTATAGATACGACGTAACTGAATAAGGGAGTTCAAGTTCAAGAAATTTGTCTCTTTTATCTCGATCGAGATTCGTCTTTATCGAATTTAGTATTATTTCTTTATCGTTCGTATTTTTATTCTTATCGCGTATCTCGTTAGGACGATCGATCGACACGATTTTCCGAAAGATGAGAATACGATGAGAATTATATTTACGCGAAGAGATTGTCGACCCTCGATTATCGATATCTTCAACTTCTACCCACGATTTAAAATCCTATCGATTTTATTCTGATCGTTTTTATCCGATAACCGATCGACTTTGCTCAAAAATTCTCTTTCGCTTCGATGGAAACAACGTTAGATATAATAAGTATAAAATCATAAAAATGTCATCTCCGCGAAAAAAAATCGATCTTGATGATAATTTCGTTATCGAAAATTCGTCGAATGTCGAAATAAATCGTTTTCGATTAAAAAAATTTGTGTAATTCCACGAATTAATTAACGTAAATTAGTCAAATCTCAAAATTAAACATGTTCGATAAAACAAAAAAAAGAAACATACAATTCGACGAATCAATTAACGTAAATATGTCGAATCTCGAAATAAAATCTTTTCTATAAAAAGAATTCTTCGTTCGGCGAATTAATTAACGTAAATTCGTCAAAACTCAAAATAAAACGATTATCTTAATTCAACGAATTAATTAACACAAATTCGCCAAAAATCTCAAAATAAAACATCTTCGATAAAAACCAAAGATTAATAATTCGACGAATTTATCGTATCGATACCAGAATACTTTTTCGTTGAATCGTTTAAAAAAAAAAAAAATTGTATCGCCAATTTTTATTCGAAATTGAATTTCGTCGATTAAACGTGAATTTTCAAGAAAATTGACAAGCACACGTTTCCTCGTCCAAATTAAATTTTCCTCCTGCGACGTACATTCACGTTCGTCGACGCGCAATTCGAGACAATCGATCCGTTTTGCCCCTCCCCCCTCCCCCCTCACCCCCTTCTCATCATCCCTTCCTCCTTCTCTCACACCCGTTCGTCTCCGTAACGCCGGTTAGCAACGAGACGCGCAATTCGCGTGTGATTCATGCAACGTAAAAGCTCGCGTTATGCGCGAGCTACACGATCGAGCGCGAATCGATAAATCAGATTCGCTCATCGATCGGCCGGTCTCTCGGCGCGTTATTTCATCGCGTCTCGTGTAATCCCGCGTTACGTTACCGCTTGAATATGTATTCTATCGTCTTTCATTCGATACCTTTGGAAGCTTTAAAATTATTGGAACTTATTTGCGATAGCCTCTTGTGTTTTTCTAGCGATAGTTTTCTATTCAACGTCGCACACGCTGCAGGTAGCAATATTTTCGATTCGTTTACCATTCTCTAGGTACGATTCGTTTGAAACGAGAGAGAGAGATTTTTTTGGTGTTCGTTGAGAGAGATTAATTTGAAATTTAATCGTACGAAAATATCTCGTGTTTGATTAATTTGGAAAATAAAATAAAAGATCGTGAGATTTTTGTGATGGACATCGTATTTTATTTGTTCGAGCGCGTTAATTAAGGGTTAATTAGAATCGTAATTTGAGACGCGGACGAATTTCATTCGATTCGATAATTTGTAGTTGATCGAGAAGTTTACTCGTGCCTGTTGGTTCAAAAACCACGAGAATTTTATGGGTTTCTCGCGGCCTTGAGGAGAACATCGTGGTTCGCGTGTGGATCCTGCTCACCCTGAACAACCTCGAGATCATTCGAGGGGACGTTTTTTTACTTTTCGGAATGGTAAAATGGGTCAACTAATACGTATGAACGATCGTAGCGTTTTTATCTAGATTTTGAAAAGAAAAGATATTCTCTAGATAAATCGATTTGGAAATGTTTCATTTTTACAATCATTTTAAATACGTATAATAGAAATTTTATTGTATCGTTTATCGAAATATTTTCCATTTTTTATTTCATTTTAAAATAGAAAAATGAAATTTCTGAAAAAAGCGTCGATGACTCATCGTAAACGCGTTTAAATACGTCCGTATCCCGAACGTTAACGGATTTACCAACCCTGAAAATAAACGGCGGAATGGAAAAAAATCGTGAATCAACGAACAACAAAATTCAATAATTTATAAGATGTCGAACACTCGGCTCCCGAGCGTTAAAACAATATTCACGAAGCGAATTGCACAAACACATAAAGTGGATGAATTGCCCGACAAGTTCATTGTCAAGTTTCCGGTCGAGTTGGATCGAAAAGTCTGCGATTATAATTAGAAATTACTCGACAAGCCAGCCAAATTTAACGTCTCATAACGTTGCCAAAACGGGAGATCCTCACGTATACGCAATTCTTCAAAAACGTCCGTGGGATATTCACGAATGACGATCGAAATAAACGTCTCTCGAACGCATCGCCAATTTTTAAATGACAATTATTGTCCAAAATGCACACAAAAAAATATCCAAAATCGATAAATTAAATAAAATAGACTCGATTCGAATAAATCCCAACGATACGAAGAAAAGAATTCTTCGATAGTTCTCTATAACGTCTTGAAAATAATTTTGAACGATTTTTAATAAAATTTTGACAATCTCGATAAACAATTTTTTTTCTTATCAACGTTTAAACGCATCTGTCGTAATTCAACGTTCTTCGTATAATTCATCGTCTCGATAGGTCAAATGTAGAGACTTTATTTTACTTTTTATTTTTATTTTTTATTTTTTATTTTACCGACTCAAATATTCTCGAATATAAACGATACATTACTCATACGGTATCGGCGCGGTGTCGAATATAGTGGAGAGAGAACCGGTTAGACGGCCCGGAGGGATACGGAGGGCGCGGATCGTTGTGATTTTCCATTTCTCGATATGCGCTCGAGTCTCGGTTCCCTCTTTCTCTTTTTTTCTCCCTCCCTCTCGCTCTTAGACGAACCCGTGCATGCCCCAAAAAAACAACAACGAAAAAGTCCACGTGCACGGTTCTACCGTTCTCTTCTTCCCAAAAATGATCTTTCGCGAATCGCGCACAATGCTCATTCGTCCCGCGATACAAAAAATTGCCAGTCATCGGCTCGAACGCAAAAACAAACTTCTTACCACGTTATTAATTATTACAGCGTCGAGCGTGTCTAAACTCGAGATATTTATTCAACTTCTAAAACTTTCAAAACGATATTTATTTCAATTTATTTACAATTAAAATAAACATTATTTCAAATATTTTTTAATTACAAAGAATATAAAAGATTCGTTAAATTGTCTTCGACAATGAAAATATCTGAATATTCGAAATATTTATCGATTGAAAACAATGAAATAATTGATTTGTTACTAATTGACAAAAAAAAAAACAAAAAAAAACAATATTCCTACATCGATATTCGCGTTCAAAAAATCCTTTTTATCCGTTCCTGCGACCTACCGGCGAACACCGATCCGGGAATGATGCAACCCCCGTCTACGCTAGATATTTAGCCGTGAGATAACTCGTGCAAACAAAACCCCCAACGAGACGCGATTATTACGTGTAGGTTGTTGGGCTATTCTCCGAAAAGATTCTCCGCCGCCGTCGCGTTCCGACGATGGTATACAAATACTCGAAATCAAGAGGCAAGCTATCGTGCAAAAAAAAAGAAGCAAAAAAAAAAGACAAAAAATACAAAAAAATAAAAATAAAATGAATCACACGGCGAGGGTCCGCCCGCGACGAAAGTGGTGTTCGGCTCGGCGAGCGTACAGAAAAACTTGACGTCGTCTTTAAAAACCCACGTATCAGCCACGTGGAGACCTCCCCGAGGGTCACGACGGAATAACACTTTATTCCACATGGTGTTTCCAGCGTTCCTATTATCCGCCGGTTCCATTCTTCGTGTCCTTGGTACAGATGGCAAAATAACCGGGGAACATTCGCTGAATATCAATAAAAAAAAAACTATAAAGGCGGTATACGGTAGACGATAATCACGTGTGTTGAATTTGTGCTGTTTATCGAGTTGAATTTCTCACGTCCGTAATAGGACGGAGTAATTTATTCGAAAGGTCGATCGAATGACCGTTCGGTGAGATAAAAATAGATATATACGTACTCTTTCTATCGATGCGGTAATTTGACCGTGCCTATGTGGTCATTTGACCGGACTCGGTCATTTTACTACACTTAATCGGTCATTTTACCACACTTGATCGGTCATTTGACTGCGCTCGGTTGGTCATTTTACCACACTGGATCGGCCATTTGACCGCGCTCGCTTGGTCATTTGACCGCATTGAATCGGTCATTTGACCGCCGTTACTCTGGTCATTTGACCATAATTTATGTAACGTTCGGTCATATGACCATGATTTTAACCAAGTGCTTCTAAAATGACCGTCATTTCGATGACCCTACCGGTCACGTTGCGACGATTCTAAACTTCGTCGCACTACTTCCCGTTGAGCCCCCCTCGTAAAAGCGATACTTCGCGTTCCTCTGTCAGGATATATTTACGAGGTACGCCGACGCGATCGCGAACCACCCAAAAATAGTTTCTCGCGTTGACGTCAAAGAGTTCACACTGTCTGAAAAAATATACAAGTTTGCTACACCAGCTCGGAGAGCACGTCGCGCGCTCAACGCGTGTGTTCCCGCCTCGGAAAACTCGACGACGCTCGTATTTACGTTTTAGGGCTTTTTATCGAGGAGAGTCTGGACATCGTCCAAATGTTGGCATTCGCGCTATCGAGATCGTGTCTACGTGCACATGTTCAAGAGCTAGTCAAAAAAGTATTTTTAACAAATTTTTGTATTAAATATTTAAAAATGGGTTTCTCGATTTATCGATCGATCGATTCATTTATCGTTCGCACTGACTCTTCGATTTATCATTAAAAAGTATTTGAAAAATAAAAGTTTTTATCAAATATTGAAAAGATTTAAAAATTCGAATTTATTCATCGATTTATCGTTAGAAAGTACGAAAAAAGTATTTAAAAAAAAGGATATGAAATATTGAAAAGATTTAAAAATTGTTCGTCGATTTATGGATCGATCGACTAATTGATCGTTCGAAGTACTATTTCGTCGGTCGAATTTGTGTAAAAGACTAAATTTTCAAAGTTATATGTATTTTCGTAAAATCGATGGTCGCATCTGGCGCGACACATTGTGCAATTTCCAGTTACTCGATTCTACGATGAAGCCTATGGAATATATACATCAATAGTGATATAATCAAGAGTTGAGCCGAATCCCAGTAACCGCGATGATCCGATTCTCCCTTGTCTCGTCGACCATTACGTCGCGGTTGTAAATTCGACTCGTAAATAATTTTCATCAAAGTATCGCGAAATAAAAATCCACTGTTGCGTCACAGATTCGTTTTCAACATGTGTATTTATTATTTATTCATACAATTATTATTAGATTACATAATTATTATTAGATCATATAATTATTATTATATTATTAAATGCGATGTATCACACGCTTTTTTATCCGATAGGGAAAACAATTCGATGACAATATTTCGATAAGTTCGTATAAATTAAAAAAAATCTCGATCGTCGATTAATGGAGACGCAACGATAGTTCCGATCTCCCGCACCCCGTTTAGTCAACCGACATTATTACGTGTCTTACATTAGCTATCGACTGTCAAAGAATGAAAATATTAGCAATTCTTCATATCGAAAAATTTATTCCAATCCGAAAAAAATCGTTCGACTTTCGTTCGGTCGAAATAATTTTGTATTTTTCTTCGACCTCTAACGCGGCACGATCGTAGTGTCCACCCCGTCGAAAGTTTCGTCACACTCGCGAGATGAGTCCGCGCGCGTGCGCACACTAATACCGAGAGGGCTCTCTCTCGATCGTGTTCGCCGCACGCGCGGAAGGACGGAGAGACGCTACGAACCGGTTTCCCTCCTTACTACCTACTACGCTTCTTCTCTCTACTCTCTTTCTCTCTGTTTCTTTTGTTCTCTTTGTTTATTTTTTTTCTCTTTTATTCTGTTTTCTCGTCTTCCTGTAGTATAATAGCGGTATGGACCACTAGAGCGTGGTACACGTGCGTCAAAAGTCACCGCGATCTCGAACGATAAGAGAAGAAAAATAATTTTTTCTTCCGTAATTTAACACACAAAATTCACCGTCGTCCAATTAATCGTACGATTTTTTTTCCTTTCGATCGTTCGAACGAATCTGACAAAACTAATTATCGTAAAGAATTCTGGAAAAAAGATTGAAAATAAATTCAAATTTTAATATTAAATAATTATTATTCGAAGAAAAATATATTTATTATTATTACTCTGGAAAGAACAAGAATTTTTATGATTTTTTTAAATTAAAATGTTTTTTTTTCTTTGCAACGGCCAATCGCTGTACCTTTTGCGTATCGATGCAAAATGTCGAATAAGACGAAGGAATCATAAATCTATTAACCGCGCGACGTTGAGGTCCCGTCCCGTCGGCTTCGTCCGCGAGCCGGGACCTTTGGTTACCAGGGTCAATCCTTGGACGAGCACGGCCCTGGCACGTCATTTACGTGGATGCACTTTCGACGATGGGCACATGTGTGACGACGACGTACGACACACGATGCATGCGGTTGTTTCAGCGTGTGCAAAACGTCTTGGTAGTCGTACGTGTGTATCCGCGAAGCTATGTGCGACAAGGCCGATCGATATTCGACGTTTAATAACGTTATTTTTTTTCTCTCTATTTTTCTTTTAACTATCAACCCTCCTCGCGATCGCACACGAGTTCATCCACCTTAATCGATACTCTCGTTGTATCACCGGCCTTTTATGAATTTTTCACCTCTCAGTGCCTTCGACACATTTTTTTTCCTTTCTTTTCTTTTTCAATAATTTTTCAACGTTTCAATACCCCCGTCGCTCGTTCGACAACGAACAACCAAAATACATTCACATTTTATATTCTTTTATATTTCACAAGGATACATGCAGTAATTAAAAATATTTCAATTTATAAAAACATAAAACCTAAGTTGAAATAATTTTGTTACTCTTTCAATGATGAAACAGAAAATATATATATATATATATATTTATCGAGACTTATAAGTATGTTGAATTATTTAAAAATAATTGTCATGTTTGAAAAAAAACAAAAAATAAATCTTCGTTTCTGCTCCGTCGGGAATTGAACTCGGCCTAACTCGTGGTTGAAACGAGGCGTGCGAGGCACCAGCGTGTACGACCACATCCCTGGTAACGTATGCACTCGTGTGCCTTTACCAACATTCTCGTAATCCGCGTTCCTTACCGTGCAACCAATATATCTATATACGTCTTTACAAATGGTTGCATATGTACATATATATATACACGCTATTATGCGAGAACCGGCGCGCGGGGCACCCCGATACAATACGGATATAGACTAAAGTCGACCGGCAAGCCGGCGCAGTCAGCTCTCCGACGTTCCACGGAGTCGAAAGCCTTTCAACCGCTCTCTTGGCGCGGCTCTCGTTGGCCAGCAACAGCGGACTAACCGGAGAAACGTCCAAACCGAGTAAACACAAATCGTCGGTATAATTGACATTAATAATAATAATAATAATCGTGAATTAAAATCTCGCGTGAGTGCGGCGTCGTCGATGAAAAATCGCGATTAATGAACGCGAAAATTTGACGAAACAACAACAACAACAACGCCAAGGGCAACAGCGATATTCTCGACGGACTTTTTAATGAGATCGTCCATTTTGTCAACGTCGAAAAGCGCGCTTTTCTCGTTTTAATCGAAGGGCGTATTTTCGTTTTTGTTTTTCTCGATAATAATAGTAGCGCGTGATCGTTTTAAGAATATTTTTTAATTACAAACGTGAAACGTGAATTCAACGTGTAAATAAATGTTTCATCGAATCGTCGAGAGATTCGTTTTTACGCCGGTGGTACGTTATTGGAAAAGAAAGTTGGTGTTCGTAATCACATGAAGTTTCCTTACCTAAGGACCGACCGCATCAGGGACTAGAACACATTTCTTACCGTATATCTATATGTATAGATATAGATATATATGCACAACGCACAGCACTTAATAACGTGAGTTGATTTTACGGAATTTCTGTTTCTTTTTTTGTTCATTTTCCATGACAATAATTGCTGGCCGGATGCGTCCGGTGATAACTAGATTTCATTTGTCTGTATAAAGGCAGTTTTGAGCACGAAACGAGAGCCCCCGGACAATGAAACGTTGCGCGAAGGGAATTTTCAATGTCTTTACTGCATTTGACAATTTTTTTTAAAATACAATTTTATACAATCTTTTTTTAACTAAAATTTTACACTTTTTTTTTATTTAAATAAAATTGTATACAATTTTTTATACGCTATTCGAATATAAAATTTTCAACAAAATAATTTTCAAGAATCACAATATATTTTCCTTCAATTAATTTGTTTATTTCGCAAAAGGAGTGGAATTAAATTATTTTTATTATTATTATTTAAAAATAATAACCATTGAAATTATTGTTTTATCGCTACATGGAATAAATTTATTCTTTATTCGATTATCCTTCGGCGTCCCTAAATATATTTATTTCATAATATAAGGACGTATGTCACAAATTTATTCGTAGATCATTCGCGAAAGGGGAAGGTAGCCAGCGCACTCACCCAAATTGATATAAATTGGCTCGACACACTCCGTCCGTCGCCTTATATAAACAACCTCGTTAAATAATTAATACATACCGCATTATCGCGTTACGAAGTCCCGATAAGAGGCGTCGGAATTCTTCGAAACTCGGTCATTCGATCTCATCGATCATCCGAATTATAAATATAATTTTTAATCATAAATATATCGTTAAAACGCAGATGACAAATAGAGATGTATTTTCAAAAAAAATTTTTAAAATTCTTTTTAAAAGCTTCCCTGAATGTCCATCGATATTTGATTGATTAATTCCTTTTTTTTTCAATTTATCTCGAGCACATATTTCCTCGTCGTATAACTCGCGTTTGTCGTCGAGAATACGACCGAGAGAAATTCATTTGACGATCGACACGTTGTCCCCCTCCTGATGAAAGTAACGTGTATTCGTCCTAGAGTCCATCTCGTGATATTATCAAGAGAGAGAGAGAGAGAGAGAGAGAAATTCTCGCGCGTCCGGTGTACGATGGTACAGGTGGGGAAAAAAATGCGTCGAATCGAAAGGAAAATAAGATAGAAAGAAAGAATGAAGAAAAAAAAAGAATTCAGGAGACGTGCCTCGCGGAACACACATACACATACACATACACGTTCATTAGAAGCCGGCAGTGGAAAATTCTCTCGGTGGCAAAACCTCTATCTCTCTCTCTCTCACATACACACACACTCATTCTCGCCGCACCCGGTTCGCACACCGTGCCGAGACGAGTACATAACGTCGATTGAGAAAATATTTATGTCCTCCTCCCTTCCCTCCCTCCACCCTAAAGAAGTGGAGTGGTCGCGGCTTTATACCTCGTTGTGTCCTTGCCGAGATCCCTCTCGATCGTACGGAAAACTTCACCTTTCTCTCGGAATCGTTTATTATTATTTTTTTATTTACCTCGCCTCGATGTTAATTAGAAGGTTTTTCTTTCTTTTTTTTTTAAATTTTTAATTAATCAAATTATTCGTCATTCACTTTTACTCGAATATGAAAAATTATCGTTCGATGATGATTATTATTACCGTTACGTTATTATTCGTAAATACAATCTTACGAATTAATCAAATATAATCCGTCTCGTTCGTCGAACAAATATTTTCAATGGAATTTCGTATCGTGCTTCGACCTTCGGTTTGAAAAATAAACGAATTTTTACATGCACATATTTTATCGTAACGACATTTCTCTCTCTCTCTCTCTCTCTCTCTCTCTCTCTCTCTCTCGATTCCTTTCTTTCTCTCTTTGTCGTTAGCGAATTCTGCACGTTCTCGCGAATCGTCGAAAAAAGTAACAATGTCGAGTCACCAGTCGTCGAGCGAAGTGTACTCGAATAGGAAAGTTTCCTCGTAATTCGAAGTCGGTAAAAATTTAATGCGAGCTTGAACTGGGCGAGGTCCGAATAGAAGCAATAAAAATGAGACAAACTTTAAACTCGCCCTATATACATTTATATATATATATATATATGTAGGGCGAGTGTAAAGAATATATATATATATATATGATATATGCTTCGATAATCGACGGATCGATTCCATCGCGTGACGTCCCACAATTTAAACACAATCCAATTATCACCTTGCGATAAAGAAAAAAACTACACACACATATACTTCCCGTAGAAAATAACATCGAACATTCGCGAGTGTCGAAATAACCGCGACGTACGGAAAATAAAAATATTTCTAAAAATAGAATCCACTCGGTCGAATGAATAATAAACACAGACTTCGAATCTAACTAGCTACCGTAATAGGGAACCCATAATTATTATTCTCGTGCTACAGTTATTGTTCTAGAGTTCTTGCTTCATTTTCCGATTGAACCGGGAATTTTAATTAACCGAGTGCAACTCGGTTTTTTTGCCCACTCTTGGGAAAATATTGACAAGAGAAATTTTAATTTGTATTGTTGCATTAAAATTGAAAAAAAAAAAAATTAATTTATGAGATAATTATTGGAGGTAACAGAAGGTCCCTTTAACTCGACGATGCGCAGGTGCGCCCCAACTTTTCCGACGGCTCGAGATACGATGAGTTTACTCATACCCTAAACTCGTCCGACTCGATGAGTCACGGCGAAAGTATGCGATTGAGGTATAGCCACTATACGCACTGTAGTAAAAGCGAGAGAGAGAGAGAAAGAGAGAGAGAGAGAGAGAGAGACCGGTATCGAGGATTCCAGAAACTTCCAAGCGCCATGAAGTCTACCGACGGCGAAACACCATGAATAAAAGCCGGTTATGCACTTTTTCTACCAAGCCGTGATTCTGCTTGCCGCGATTTTGCGACGCGAAAAAAAAAAGAAATTTTTCTCAAACGAGTTGTTCGATGATTAAATTAAATTTTATTCGTAGTATTAAATTTCTTCAATGATTAAAAAAAAGGAAAAACAGCGTGACTCGTCGAATCTGTCTTCGACCACGACGATCATAATCGACGCTACGAGCCCTTTTGTCGAGTCACGTGAATAGGCACGAACGAGCGAGACAATCGTCACGCGAGACTTTAAACGATGATTCGGTCTGTCGAATATCACAATCTTGATTTTCGTCGACGGAAGTATAACGACTTTGCCCCGGGGGAAATATAACGACCTGGAACTCTCTCGAAGATATTTCAGTAATTGCTAGAAAAAATATTGCTCGATATCTCGTTTCGCTCGGTTGCGATAAAAAAAAACGATTAATCATTCGACGATGAATTAAAGTTCGACGAAAAAAACAAAATCGCGTTTGTCGTATAAAACAAAAATATATAATTATCGATGATTATCGTCGATAAAAACGATAGGAATCAACGCCTCTCGTCATTCTCGAAAAAAAAATATATATATGCAAAGATTGATAGCGAGTCGAGCAAATTTTTGCATCGAAACAACCGAGGGACTTCGAGAAAATAAATCGATCTTAAATATAGACACGGAACATCTGTGAAAACAAAAATGTTTCGCACGTCCCGTTTCCAAATGGACGTTGATACGTGGTCTGTGAATGACTCGAGAGGATTAAATCGTCGGGGTTCGTCTTTCCCGGAATCGATCATTTATACAACGTATACGTTAAATTAATTGCACGGACACGATATAACGATTTATGAACGATTACGCGAGAGGATTAAATCTTGTCCCGTCACTCGCGTCCGTCTCGATGAACACATAATGTGTCTGACCGACGTCTATTGTCGTCCACATTACGCAAAATTAATTCTCACGAACGTCGAAGCCTTTATCGATTCTATTTATCTATTTGTAGAATTGTGTATAATTAGTTAACGAGGGAAATCGTCGTGTGAGAAATACGGTTCGGTTTCTAAGCCACCCTTTTCTCATTAGGTACCAAAATTACCAACGAAAATATAGCTCGAATATACGAGATCGAATTTTCGATTCTTAACGAGCGTTTCGAGCGATAATTCGTCGAAAAATAAATACACCGAGTCGTTTAAACTTCGAGAATATTTATTTAACGCAAGCTCGACGGTAAGATCTTTTTTTTTTTACTGATTTATAGGATTTACATAAGATGAATTGACACCGCTGGCATAACGATGAGTTTTTTTTTTTTTTATTATTGCTTCAAGCTCTAAAAGGCTGAAAGATTTTTTCGACGCAATTACTTCGAATTGTTTTTTAATTTATTATGTCGAATTGATTTATTTAGCAAGTCGATGTAATTCGAAGCCGAAAGAAATATTCGAATGTCTTCATTTCTTACGAAATAACAGACTTCGTGGAACATGTTCAGGATTTCTACCGTTGCTATTGTTTATTCGCCGCAGCGTTGCTATTAGTCTAACGGTCCTTCGATGCCGAGAAGCCACATACGTATTTTTCACTCCCGGCATAAATTAAACTTGGAATTATTTGTATCTATAAATGTAGGAATGCTCGAGCGTTTAAGACATTATTATTTTTTTGCTACAGAGTCACGCGACTCGGAGAAAAATATCTCGCTGTAAAGAATCGTACATTCCAGAACAAAATGGTAACAATTACTAAATGTCAAATGCCCTCGGATTCTTATTTTATTTTTCTCGCCAAGTATTTTTACAGCTTTATTGAAATTCGCACCGACCACTTGGTGTCATTGAATATTCAGTAGAATTTGCAATTTTCTTTCTGCAAGGTCGGGACAAAAAGTGCAAATGAAAAAAAGAATTCGTAAAAACGCACGGGGAATTATGCAATTTTTGTTTGTCGACCGTACGTCACCGAGATGAGATATTTTTTTTTGTTTTAACTATGTGCACTAAATGTGATAATTTGACCACGCTCTTTCTGATTTCAGTGTTCGCGACTCCTCGACGTCATACGCAGTGATACAAAACGATTGCAAAGCTTGCCGCAAAGAATCGAACGAGGAAGACACGACGAGAGATACGGACAAGACTTCGTTGCTTTGCGCGCTGAAACCGCGCAAACGTAAGGAACGTCGAGAGTCCTGTTGTCAGGAGAGAAAACTCATCAGGAGCAACAGCGAGGAACGAATATTAGAGGACGCGACGAATGTAGCCGAGTCGATACGTCGTGTCAGCAGTCACGAGGATTTCAATAGTGAAAAACATCTTCACGTACTGTCCCAAATACCTCAAGACATGGGACACGGAGTGGTGAGTCACTTTATATTCGTAACATATTTTTTTCAAACAGTAAATTCTTGCTGTATAAACGATTCGTGGTTAACTGGTTGTTTCAAAATTCTATTCGAACTGGAAATAATTTTTATTGAATTGAATTTTTTCGCACCGATCATTTTTTTAATTCTCATTTGGTTTTTTTAGAGATGCAGTGGTTTGCCACTGCACGAGAGAACAAACGTCTCGCCGGTCTCGATCAAACCATCGCCTGTCCCATCGCCCTGTGACTCGGTCGTACCTGCTGAAAGATTCGAGGGTGATGTCGAGAGATTGAGAAGCAGCGAGAGATTCAGCAGAAGTATCACCCCACGTGGACGAAGACAAGGACGACGTAGAAGAGTTCACAAGGGTCTCGAGACCGATCAGAGTTCCACAAAGGTGAACGAATGTTTGCCTTGAAAAAATATTAACTTAGGGCAAGCTTGTAATTATGAAAAAATTAAGATTTGTTATTCTTCTCAAATTAAAGCTTTGCATAAAATCGAATTACAACACTCGTGATTTCTTTAGCTCATCGATGACTTTGGTAATTTTCTTTTATTCAGGAAAATGAGGAAGAGTCCGATGGAATCTACTCCGTGTCGCCAGGTGCGAATCGATCGAACGGTTCCACCGGTCAGACTTTTCTCGAAATGCTGAGCAGCGGGCCAAGCAGATCACCGTCTCCGGTTCGCGCTGTTATTCTCGATCACGAGGACTTGAACAATCCCGTGCCGACGAACTGGGGATATCAACATCGACCCGGCGACGTGAGTCTCTATTTTTATTCGTTGATTATTTTGAACAAATTTTTTCATTGACGAAAGAACGAAAATTGACGTAATTGTTGTTGTTGTCGTTTTTTTTTTAATTCCAGGAAGAGGAAACGAGTTCTCGAGTGGAAGCCATGCTGTCCCCACGAAATTCGTTGCTCGTTCCTCGTAGATTTTACACGGAAACCGACGATCCGCCGACCGCACCGAATCCCACCGATCTCGGTCTGAAAACCCTGACGAAGCACATTAACGGCCTGAAGAAGAAGATCAAAAAGTACGAGGACGAGTTCGAGGAGAATTTCGGTTATCGACCGAGTCATTCCGACAAGATGAGCAATCGTGACATAAAGAGGCTTTGCACGGAATTGAACAAATTGCGAAAAGAGCACAAAATGCTTAAGGAAGATCCAATCGGAGCTCTCCTGGCAAATGCTAATTCGCGTTTGAACAATTCCGGAGGTCCGGCCAACAACAACAACAATCCGGAAAAAACGAGAGGTACTCTTATGGAGGATATGGTTAAGGACGTTGATAGAAAACTCTGCGAGAAACGCTTCAAGTCCAACAGAACCGATAATATGGAAGAATTAACGTACGAGCAACTTTTAGACGAAAAAACAGCAGTTCAGAAAGGTTTGCTGCATATCGAGGGAGCTTTCGGCCGTCCAGTTTCCAAGGAAGACCGCACGATAGTCAGACCGCTTTACGATCGATACAGAACACTCAAGAGACTTCTCATTCGAGCTGGAGCAGTAAGTTTAATTTCACTTTAAAAAAAAAGCATTCTGTTTATACGATTACGATCTTTTATTTTTATTCTTTATTTTTAGGGAAGAAATAAGGACAGTATTCCCGAATTAGCGACTATATTAGAACACGAAGCCATGGATTTTACGTCCTCCTCATTGCCCGGCAATAGCGCTGATTCTGAACGCAGAGCTAGCGAGCCAGACATGTCGCATCGTGGAATTCTCGATTGCATCGAGCCTGCTGATCAATTGCCTACAGACAGTGATAGTCAGCACAGCAGCAGCGAAGGCAGTCGTGGTACTGGAGAAAGCCTTCACGCCCTGCCACAGTTAGTATTAAGATTTTTCCCTTGATAAACGAAATTTTCCGATTCGTTTTAAATTTAACGTTTCTAAACCGTTGCTTGGCTTTTTCCATTTTTAGAGAGGAACTCTTGGTCCAACAGCGAGCAACGAGAGAAGAGAAGAAGCGTCTTCGACGTGCATTGAAAGAGCTCGAGGCGCAATTCGAGGTCCGAGCTGGTCGCCGAATGCAACGAGAGGATCGCGGTCCTCACGTTACGACTATTTACGAGTCTTACAAGCAGACGAAAGCAAAACTGCGCCTGATCGAGGCTCTTCTCGCCAAACTCACATGACGGAGTATCTAAGCTTACACAAAACAAAAACAAAAAAAAACACTATCGTGTTCGATTTTCCGCGTTCGTCGAAGCGCGCGATAGACAGATTTTCCACAGCTAATTCCCAAATCAGCGTTAAGAACAAGATAAACGAACAACGTCTCGATTTTCCTCCCTTGTACAAAAGTTCGATGGCGACGCTTGAGAGTTTTCTTTTTCGAGTGATCCTTTTTCTTTACAACGATATTAAAAATTTTATTATTTCGTTTTTTTTATATCGCGCTTTGCGAAAAAGGTTTTTTTTTTTTTTTTATGAAATATTTATTTTTTACTCGCGAATCGAGTTTGACGATTTTTCAGCAAGAAGAGCAGGTGGAGGAGAACGAGTCGAAGAAACGAGGGAAAGAGTCAAGTCGATGAAAGCAAAAACAACAAAAAAACGAAAAAAAAAACGAAAAAACTTTTTATTCCTGTAAATATATGACGATGATCGTGTTCGTCGAGGCATAAGCGCTATAAAGAAACATGAAAAAAAAATGCAGATTAAGAAAAAAGGGATTATTTTGTAAAATATAAATATAAACCATTCTAAGAGATATTACACGTTGTAAATGTATAAGAGTACTATAAAATGTTACGTCAGTATAACGCATTGAAGGAGTGAAGTAAAACAGGAAGAAAAAAATTAAGAATAAGACGAAGAAAAGAAAGGACTCGTTGATCTTTTCGTTGTATCGTTCGAGAGGCGGATATGAAAAATAATCGCTATTTGGTAAAAATTTCACGGAGCTTCTATCGAGACGGTGCTACAGTTTAAGTTTGATAGTCGAAACATGAACAAAAGGTAAATTTAAATCACGAAACAAAAAAACATTTATTCAAACAATATCATAGTATTACGCAATACGTAGAACGAAGGAAGAGAGAAAACCGGAAGTAAGAAAAATATAAAAATAGACTTTTTTTCACTCATCGACCATTCACAGTCGATGGAAATTTGTCACGACGATTTTTCCGATCGGCTTCGACGACTTCGAGCTCTGTAGAATCTTCGCAAACATTTTTAGCATTCATCTTTGGGTAATAATGAAAAAAAAAACAAGTACCATACGATTTCGTTGGCCGGTTCGAAAATTGCGACGGATGAAGCAAGAAAAAAAATTGGCGACCGACCAACGAGAACGGAAAATCGTGAAAAGCTGTTTCGTCCACCGGAAATCGGTTATACGTATAATATTGAGAGAATAAAATGAAGAAAGAAGTGAGAAACAAAAAAGAAAAACGATTTTTTTAGACCAAAGCATCATTTAGTCTGTGATATAAATGAAGGAAGGAGATATTTGTGTCGCGAGAAGATTAATCGAAAGAGCGTTACTCGGCGAATTTCGGACGACCGGAAGATTTTGGTCCATTCGTGAAAAAAAAAATTGATGGATAAATACCACCTGATTTGCTTCTCGCGATTTCCCGAGAGATGAACAAATAATCGTCATTCGGACGTGTAGATTTAAAGTTTTATATTAAAAGTTGCTTGAGGGGAAGAAAAAAAGGAACTTAATTTTTTCCGTAGGTACAAAGTTTAAACCCAGCTCTGGAAGCAAAGATCGAAATGTCGAAAATAAATCGCTCTCAGAAATAAAACCAATGTACACAAAAGTACGAGTCGGTTAATTCTAGAAAGAAAAAAAATAATTGCTGTCATTTTTTTGGGACATATGTACAGAATGGACCGACCGTATGAATTGTAACGACATATCTAGACACTAGATATTCCTAAGAAAATCATAGAGCTCCTCTAGAACAAAGAGACCCGAAAATTGAGCGATAAAAAAATGTACACGTGTGAAAGGAAAAAAAGAGAAGAGAATCGATCCAAAATAATTTAACTCCAGCCCACTATAGGTGTATCGCCTGATGTAGAATACGTTCCATGATTATAAATTATGCGCATTAACTCAAAGAGAGAGAGAAAGAGGCAGAGGGAAAAATGATTAAGCGGAAGACGAAGGGATAAGGAGAAAGAGAAAAAGAAATATACCAACGACTCTTTGCGTTTATACATGTGTTGAATATATGTATATACAAAGTATATATATTTAAAAAATATCTACTTACAGGCATATTAATACATTAAAAACGAAAGAAAAATATACGAGATAGCAGAATGGTATGAAACAAATTTCCTGTTGAAAATATTATTCTTTTTTTTCGTTACAATTTTTCTCCCTGCTTTCATTTCCATAATTTTCCATTTAATTGTAAGATTTTATTTTGGTGAAAACAAATTTCATTCACGTGTTAGATTTTAATTGCCTTTGGAAGGTTTTTATCTGACGAAGCAAACCGGCCAGTCTCGTCGATGTTGAGGGCCCACGATTGTTGTTCGCCGATCCACTTCGTTTGAAAAAATTCAGCATCCGAATCGGATTTGTCGTCTGAGCTCTTGCCGTTAATTGATGGTGATACGTCGGACTTAATGGTGACTCGGTCGCTACGCAGACAAGACTGTTTCTCTCGTGAAGCATTCTCATTTGTTGCTTCAACGCCATTACCTAAAAATTCAAAATAAAATCACTTGTTTTATTTTTCATTTGTGTTACAATTTTTAACGAAGGATTTTCATTTGTTTTTTGGAAAACTTACTTCCATCCACAGACCAGCGACTGCATTGATTTCCTCTTCTTTAGCATTAAGCTCTTTTTCCAAACATGCCATTTCTTTCGCCAACGATTTCTCCTTCGTTTTTTCAAACTGTTCCTGCAACTTTTCGTATCTTCTGCAGGAGCCATGAAAAGAGAAATTATTCTTAAAAAAAATGACTATCAAGAATTTTGCAACATATTCTTTTTAAATATCTCACATGTTCATAGCTTCGAACTGATCGTGAAAATTGACGAGTACTTCGCGTATTCCTTTTCCATTTTGTGCCACATTCTGCCACTTTGTTGATTGAAGATCTTCAGTATCGAGTACGTTCTACAAAAAGAAATCACAAAGTTATGAATATTTTCAGATAATCTTATTTTTAACATTTCAAGCCACAGGAAAAAAAATATTTCTGTTTCAACAAATTGCTTTGAGTCACCTCTGGCTGATCTTTGACTTTTTTTCTCGAGTCAAACTTTATCGAGGAGGACATTGATTGAGTTTGTCGTTTTTTGGAACCCATTTCAATTTTTCCATCCCTGCAAGATTGCTCAGTTTCGTAAAAAGTTTGATTGCCAGTAAGGCAATTCAACCTCGATGTCTCAAGGGGAAATGTTCTCAATTGGACAGAGGTAGGTACTTCGTCTTCTCTCGACATCTGCCCTGGATAAATGCTACAGATTCCAGTCGATTTTACGTTGAAACGAATATTTGATTCATCGGGCTGAGTTTCGTCTTCGTCTCTTATGTCGCCGAGTAACGTTGCCACTGGTCTCATACTCTTTGCTACTTTGTTTATCAGCAACGGTGATACACCACCAGGTATCATTTGTCTCGTTTTTATTAAACTCAGAGTCTGATAAATAAATAAGAAACAAAATTGAAAGGTAAATTGCGAATCGCTAGAATTTTTCATTACAAACGCACTTCCTGTATATTCAGTCCTAAATTATAACTAGGAGTCGTCGAGGTCCCAACGACGAATGGTATATTTCTGAAATTGAATCTGTTGAAATACGATCTGTTGACTTGTTTCAATCTCGAAGCTACCGTTGGTAATTCATAATTTCTCATCGACAGAGGATCGTAATAGTGGGAAGAATTTTCATTACGATTGTCACAATGGGATCTATATTCATTGATAATTTGAATGTCATTCTCGTCAAGGTGACATTCCTCTTGATAAGTCTGAATCGTTCTGTCCAACTCTCCAAATCTGAATGACCAAAAACGTAAAAAAAAAAAACAATAAATCGAAGAAAACACTAAAGAAATTTTCATCCTAAAAATTAATTTTTACACCGACCCGTGATCAGTGACTTTTTCCATATTTTCTTCAAGATTATTGTCACAATTTTCAACATTTTCTATAATATTGGTGATTCGTTGATGATTTTTTTGTTTCCTCGATTTTCGCGCCTCGTTATCGTCACGAACGTTGATCTGTTTCTTATTATCAACGAGTCTATGACTTCTTCTAATTTGAATTGGCTCTGTAATGTTTACTGTGCCTCGACCACGAGGTTCTATCAATTTCGAGTGTTTGCTCGAAACGACGGATATACTGCCACTGTTTACAGCACGATTGTGATAAATCTCAATGAATTCGCTAAAATTTTGCTGGATTTTTGTGGCAATCTCGTGATGACGATCATCAGAGGATTGGACACTTCTGATCGTTGAATGACCTAGAAAATAAAATTCGAACTGTGTCATCCTTGTAAACCTGAGAGTTGACACAAAAATATGCTATTTATTTTGTAAAAAATTTTATACGTAAACCTCTCAAGCTTCGTTTTTTGATATCCTTTTTATTTTCAGGAAGACTCGTGTCTCTTGTGGCAGTCGTACATCTCGAATTGTGAGCCTTGAGTACTTTCTTCTTTCGTTTTCTTCTGGACGTTGCACTGACCGTATCGTCAATTTGTTTGACCATGATCGTTTTCTTCGTGGATGTAGCGCTACCATTCACCTTTCGTCGTTTTTCGATACGTGTTTTTTTATTTTTCATCGAATTTTGAAAATCAGCGACGCTGTCGGAAAGATTTAAATGGAATTCTTGATTCGGTGGTTTAAGTTCACTCGAGGATTTCTTCTCGCTCGAGGATATTTCTTGATCCTCGAGTTTTAGGGATTCAGCGTGACGAGTTTCTTCCTCAAATTCAGCCTGAAGACCCTTGGAATATTCGATCAAGTTCAACTGATAAGGATGCTGTTTTCTTGACGAAATGTCGTTCATCAAATGATTGTCACGGATCTAAAAACAATCACAGTGCGTCAAATAATTTAATTTCGTCGATTCATTGTCATATCTGGATTTCCATGAGGACGAATTAAAAATAAATTTTTTCTACAGGTTTTTCTAATAATTCTTTAAAAAAAAACCTTTGAAAATTTATCAGTTTCGGCATTTTCTAAAAACTCTTCAGAAGACAATCTTTGTCGATCATCCCTCGTTTGTTCGGAAGAATGATTTTGTACATCCGAGTGATGGATATATTCGTAATGATCGTCGCGGAAGGTATCGAACTCTCCACTACCCTTAAATAATCTCGATGTGTAAATTGGACCGCCGTCGGTTTCTTCTAAATAATTTGTTTCATATTTTACCGTATCTTTATATATATATAGTTTTTTTTAAATTAAAATTAGGGCATTATTGTAAATAATGCTATGCACCAAATTCGATTGCTTCCTTCTGTTTTTCCTTCTTTGCATCCGTGAGGTATCCTGTATCACCGGAAGCTAAATTGTTCTCCAAATTTTTCTTATCGACGTATGATATTTCATCCAGCGAATTTTTCGCGCTTGTCGGAAATTCGTCAATTTGTTTAAAATCGTTTGCTCCTAAAGAAATAGAGCCGGCAGTGTGATAAAGCATTTTTGAATAACGCAATCTTTCTTTTGCAGAATCGTATCTCGATTCAGTCGCTTCGAGCTGTTTTTCCATTTCTGAAATAAGACAATTTATCAGATGATTTAATGAACTGAATACTTTGAAACGAACTGAAAAATCGTAAAGCTATATTTATAGTAATTATTATTATTATTATTATATTTTTATGAACCTGTCAATATTATTTCGGCTTGACTTTTGACCGGATTTGGCGAAAACCTGTATCGTTCATTGTCATCCGAATACTCTTGCATTCGATTTTTTGTAATAAAATCATCATTGTGATTATTCTCGTCATATCCACCAATAATCCATTTGCCCCGGATGTCATCCGTGTCCATCATGACGTTGATCTTGAAATTAATATTATAATTCCATATTGACTTGTTTGCTGAACGAAAATAATGGAAATTATTGTCTACTATAATTGTTCTTATTTCGCTGAATGATAAAGACTGTTCGAGAGAAAAATAAATTTATGGCGACGAAAGCAAACCCGTTGTTAAAAAATCTCACAAAAAATGACAAATATATTTCGCAGGTTTCGGTAGCAAAGACGACATTCTACGGTTATGTCGAATTTCGTCTGTTTTGTGAAATTATAAATGAAAGAAAAAGACGAATATTCAGTTCAGTTGGAATAATGTTGAAACGTCATTCGTGTGTCAAAATAATGAATTTAACAACATCCTAGAATTATTTAGAATCAAAATTAATTATGATGGGAAAATCCTTATAAGAAAATATTGTAAGGAAATAATTTGATAAAGGGAAATAACTAACAAAACTCTGAATATCAAAACAATGAGAAATTTGTATACGAAATTCAAATTCGTATAACCCGCTATTTCTAGTTGAACCACTTGCCGCCAGGCGCGCTTGCGTCGGGCTCTCGACTGCATTATTTTAAGAAGGCGTAGATCGGCGTACCTGTGAGTTGCAAATGGTGGACGGCCTGTCATACTTGTATCGTTAACATCAGGTATGCAATTTTTATCAAGTTATTCATGCATCATCGATCTAATAATTATAACGAACGTAATTGCATGTCGCGTCAACCGTCATTGTCACGATCGTCTATCGTTCTTTGACTTTTTTGCACTTTTTGTGCCACATACAAGTAGTTACGTAAAATTATTGCACAAGACAAAAATAGTCTCACTGTTCTATTAGATCGATCAATTTCTAAGACAATCTAAGACACATAAATTTCAATTCGGCACTGATAACAATGACGTTTACAAACAATTATTATGAGATTCCGTAACGCACGTCCCGCGCGCCGGAAAATAACCTAATTTCGGACTACTGCGTGTCATATTTCGGCCAATATATATACATATATACATACAAAGATCTATATATACATATATATATATATATGTATGTATGTATGTATTTCAAACGCGTGTACATATAGCTATTCACTCAGTTGCCGAAAGTTGTGTAATCTTGGCAGGAATGATATTGTCTACATCTTATTTCGGGACCGTTCTGTCTTTTCACCGCGAAGAAAACTTTTTATTCTCGCCTGACAGACAATACCTTTGATCTCGTCCTTGAATACGATTTCTAATGCCATTGAATTCGCTCGTGCAATTTTTCCAAGGATCCATGATTCAAATGTATTCCTAGAAACGGTAATAGCTGTCTGCTATGCTAGTCAAACTGATGAATATTTGATTCTCATTGTCGTACTTGTAGTGGAAAAGAAATAAGACACTAATTTTAAATGATCACTCTCAAGACGTCTGGGTATTGCGTCATAATTTAGCAAGTGTGTGTTCGAAACATTTGTATTCTTATGTCAGGCCATCATGTGAACGTTGGACGTTTCCCCATCATGTGACTTTGACTATATGAGAATTTGGCAGAGTTTCCTTTTGCACGCCTTTAACACTGACCTTCCTCTCCAACAACAATAATAATAAAAATAACGTTGAAGTTCAGTATTTTGAATTTCACAACTTTTCTCATTACCCTATACACTAAATTTTCACTTTTCTTATCAAAAATCATAATTGGATACTTCGAATTAATGAGTGTATCGTATTATATATTTTCCAAGGTCCATTTTTGTTATTTTCATTTTCTGTTTAATTTGTGCAATGTCTGAGGCGTTGAGGTGACTGCAAATCCATTATTTGCACAATCCAAAATGTTGTGACTACGATGTGTTATCTCGCTGATAATAACGTTGATGGATTGTAGTTGTACGAAACGTGGTCTCGAGTAAACATTTGAGAAGTTGTAAATGAGTCATATCTGTCTGCCTCTAGTCTGCCTCTAACTGGGTCTTGCTAGATTTGCAAGGTAATCCTTCAAGGCTTGTTCAAACCCGTTTTTCTGCGACACAATGCAATGATAAGCCATTCGTGGCATTTATACTTCAAACTCTTTCATATGCACTTTAAATTTCGTAATATATTTTATTTATAAACGTAGACGCTTCCTGAACCATTACGCAAAAGGCTTCACGGTTCACCGGTTAATAATTCTATACCTCACCGGTAAATACCACCGTGCCGAGAAACTAAAATATCAACGAAGCAGTTTCATCCGGGAAAATTGCCAATTACTACAAAGTACTTTTTTGCCAATGATAGTACATGAATCAGGGCACTCAAGATACGAGACATTCGCTCTTCATTCGTAATCGGGCGGTCTGAGACTCGCTACCTGACTTTCGGACCAATCATCGTAATTCAATAATATGATCATTGATATCATTGAATCATTAATTCATCATTAACAAATTCAAATAAATCGTTGCCTAAAGCATAAAATAATGTTCCTTTTTTTTTTCAGATCAAAATGTATAGGGCTAGAACAGTATTCAATTCCCTGACCCCGTTGGCCCCACGGGTGTGCGGGGGTGAAAGATTCGCCTCGTGGTTAGTTCGTAGCGAACCATTAGCCCGTACGAGCCAGGTAACCACTGCTGAATCGCTGCGACGTTACACAAGTCGTGCTGCGACAGAGCCTTTCCTCAATGGAAGTTCCACCTCCTACGTCGAGGAAATGTACAACGCGTGGCTGCAAGATCCGCACAGCGTTCATGTGGTAAATATAAATTTTTCCTCGTGACATGGATTTAAAGGTTGTATAATCGATTCGTTCCGGAAATTAAGTCTGAAACTAAAAAATTTCCATAATAATGGTCAAAAAAAGCGTTTTATCGATTTTATTTTTAAAAAATGGCAATTTCAATGATCTTTCGCAGTCGTGGGATTCCTTCTTTCGCAACAGCACCGCAGGAGCTGGTCCTGGTCTCGCATACCAAGCTCCACCGTCTCTCGCTCCTAGTTACAATCAGGTACCCCTCGGATCTCTATTGCCTCTCGGCGGTGGATCGCAGCTCAGCCAAATGCCCGTTAATGAGAAAATTATCGACGATCATCTTGCCGTCCAGGCGATAATTCGATCGTATCAGGTACGTGAGAAGAGAACAATAATCGTCGAAAAAGAAGTTTGACTACATTGAATTTTTCTTATTCTTTAATTCTAACGTTGTCAAATCGAATCGAACTCGGCAACGCATATTTCGAGCGTATATTTTTCAATCGTTGCTCAATCCCAAGATCAGACGCTCGTCGTGGTTTGATCGGATGAATCGCAAATAAAATGATTAACGAGCCACTCAGCACCTCCCAGATACAAGATATATATATATATTTTAATAAACGCCTGCGTATCATCACGTCATCGTCCAACAATTTTTGAAAACTGAAAACGTTACGAATCTATTGATTCTCACATGGAAAAAGTATATATAGTTATTATTCAAAATGAAAAACAATACAGAATTCAATTCATTAAATGAAATATTTATTTTATCGAAACGTAACAAATGGTGTACGAAAAATGAAAAATATTGGCTTGTGGGAAGATGTGACAAATGATTTATTCGACTCGCCGTACGAGGAAAATGCATGATATATTTTTATTGGACTTAACGTCGGTTCTGTTCAAAATCTTTGATCATTACATTCCGTATTATTCACGTGTTTCGCATCTGAGTACTGTAATAGACCGTAGTGGCTAAAAACACTCACGAATCTGAGAAACATTTATTTCGTTTTGTTATTTACACATACCGATCAACGAATGATTATACGGAAAATCGGTGGGCTCTGGGTTTATCAATCGTTTGCTCTCTAATGCCCCAATGGTCCTGGCAACGAGGCACGTAATTTATTGCGTATGGGGGACCTTGGATAATAAATTAGGAAAGGAACAATACAATTCATAGACCTTTCTACGTTCCCTCATGCAGCTAGCTAATAAATAATCATGGTCTGGCCTTCCTATTAACATGTTCTTCCTCGCCACTCTCCGTGGGTTCCTATAGTCTGGATAATTTTCCTGAAATCGAGCGATTTAATGAAAATTTCAGGGTTTCATTTACGTGACGATTTAAATGTTTGTATACGAAACTTACCAAAGCACCAAAGCAAAGATTTTAGCTCTGCACATAGTAATTAAACATGCTATTTCTCATAATTAGAAATAGAACCAAAGTACATCATAAGAAAAACTTCTAAACTCATGGTTAGTGTCTGTAGATTGATATTGGTCGGTATCTGCAAATAATCCAATAAGCAAAGTCTCTTCAGATTTAATAAATCATATTTAACTTTTTCAGGAATTTGGAGCTATTACGATAATTCGAAGGGCTTAGATGCGAATCGTCCAAATTATGCTCAGAATGCTGAGAATAATTTCTGTTATACATCAAATCTATTAAAATCTCTCGCGTCACGTCTCCCCACGATATAAAATAACATTATTTAAAAAACCGCCAGAAATACACAATTTAATGCGTTTTTGTTATCATCGTTTATAAATTTGTGATAAAAATTCAATACCTCAGAGGCAATCATAATTCGGTTTACAAGAAAATTGAAAAATTTGAGATTTGTATAATACTTACCATAATTTTCTCTCGTTCACCAAACCATACACGTTCATTCGCCGCATACATTTTTCCATGTGGGTTTCTCGATTCATCGGAAGCATTATTGATGTTTGAGTCACGAGTCGTTCTTTGAATTATTGTTATTTCTCTATATTCACCGTAAACATATTTATACACATATTTTTTTGGTGGCATGTGTACGAGGTATATCCCGCAGATTGGATATCCACGACAAAAGTGTTTTATGTCTAGGGAAATTCATGATCCGTTGTACTGCATGGGACTCGTGAGAATTGACAAGATCCACTTTTGTATCATGATATATTTATTTACATATATATGTTAATATTTCATTATTTTTCGGAGCTATTATGTACGTCATTGTAATTTTTGCGACGAAAAACATTTGGCTTTCAATCGACGAACGATGGTTAAAAAAAAATCTATAATTAGATTTACCTATTCAAAATTTGCCATCTCGATTGTTACATAATAGCCCTGAATTACGCAATTACGCTATAGGCAACTGCGCTGGCTGCTCCTTCTACCTCAAGCATGACAGGCAAATCTACGTGTCTCTTTCGACTGATTAAAAAAAAAACTCGTACATCCGAAACTTCGATATTAATGACTAATTTCTTTTTTTGGGCATTCACGCTTGTCACGTCGCTCTTATTACTGGTACCTGAGGAAGAAGCAGCAGTTCTCTCAATTTTGTTTCCAAACCGCATTTAGCAAACATAATTTATTTAAAAATTTGATGTTTTATCTTATCTAAAACGAAAAATGGTTACGGGTAAGGAATTTCATAGTTTCTGAGGAAAATTTGCGCCCATTCCAGTTGACGATCGTGTAGCCGCATGAATTTCTTTATTCTTTTACGAATTATTATTACCGTTGATTAACTGGAATGGTAATTAGCATTTTTTCCACGATACAATGCAACGGATTGTGTCGTCCGAATGATAAAAGTGTGTAGTTCAATGTTTCGTGAGTCTGAGTAAGGAAAGGAAAAAAGAATATTTGATTAAACTCGTTGGGACATCCCCTGGGACATTTTGTTCGTTGGCATCTTAGGCTCGAGGTCACTTGGTCGCTGACCTGGACCCACTCGGTATCATGAGAAACGACCTGATACACACACATTATGCAGCTCGCAAGGGAGCTCCGGAGCGTGTTCTTCGGCAATATATGCTTGGTAAGGTTCCTCGAAAGAACATCAAAAAATATCCTCTCATAAATACTAGGAAGCTCAAAGTCGACTTTTCTAATTGCTCGAAAGAAAAAAATGCCTCTAGATTATACAATTTGTACGTAAACCAATTAATATTTAAACGCAATTGTTTTCTCAAGTCTGCACTTGATAAAAATTTAAGAGTTAATAAATTCAAATTATACTTCAATATTATAATTAGTCTTAAAAAACATTGAAACGCGAATTACGATTATACGTGGCTTTTTTTTAGTAATTGGAAAATAAGATTTGTTCGTCCTCGCATAAAACTACTCATCTTTGTACACATAGTGGACATTGAGGGCTTGCTCGATTCGCGAATCGTCCATTGCCATTTTTTTCCTAACGTTTCATCATCTCCAACTCGTTAATGTGAACATTTTTGTTACACACACTTATACGCCGATACTGAAAATGCATTTGGGCTGGGGAAACAAAAAACAATTGAATGTGTGCCAATCGAATGTTATGGGCGAGTTAAACGTTATCTTCATGTTTTGCCGGTAAAAAATTTTGATGAGGAATTAATTAATCAAAAATAGGTCTGCTTTTTTCCGATGATGCCTCGATATTGTGCCTGAAAGGTAAGGACGAGTTGTGTTAGGTCTCTGCTCGGCTCTGCACGTTGTACGTCGTTTGCTTGCTTTCGATATTGCACTCGTATAACTCTCACGCTGCTTTTTCTTGCATCAACTGTGTTAGTTTTTCGTTGCTTCCACTATTTACAAAAATTTTGTTTTGTCTTCCAAAAATTTACAGCTTTCTTTTGAGACCACTCAGCAGGTCCAATCTGTCGACATTTATGGGAGGTGTGAGGTGGTTAAAAGAAGTGTCGAGGACACTATTTTCTGTAAATATTTCTATTTCTTTTTTCTATGGTAATGAAAAAAAGGTTCTTTTTTTTGTGACGAAAAAAAATAACTTTCTTTCCATCACAATCGCAACTGTACTGATCGCATACCAGAATGTATGTTTTCTCAGTGTTCGCCGTATCTTAACAATTTTTCCTCGTACTATACGTCAACGTATCTCATTCCTTTCATACAGGCTGAGAAAAATTGTGTGTGTTTTTTTTCTTGTCGTCCATCAAAAATGCCAAATTTCTGGCGATAGTGATATGTTACAAAGTCGAACGCGTCTTATATTCCAATTACTAAAGAAATTGGCAATAAACACCAACGTATGACATATGGCTGGTATGAACTTGGCAATTGCATTGCACAGATTCGTGGTCATCATATCGCTAAATTGGATCCACTCGGAATCAACAGCGCCGATCTTGATGATAGGCATCCTCAAGAATTGCTCTATAATCATTACTCTTTCGGTAAGCTAAAAACAACAACAAACCACCAACTCGCAATTTTAGATATTGCGTTCTTCTTTTTAAAAAGCACAATCTCATTCTTCTCTTACGAACGAAAATTGTCGAAAACTCATGGCAAGAGACTGATAAACATACCGTTTTTTAAAATCAGTTGAAAAAATCATTAAATATTATCGATATTATATTTATTATTGGTACAATTGTTTGGATTATTTTTATTTTCATTGGTTTACGATTATAATTATTGCGTTACTTATTTATATTCGTGAAGGTCTCTTGTTTTGCAGTGTCGTCTGCTCCATTAATTCATAAATTATTTATTCTGCTAGCTAATATAATTAACGTCGTTGATTTTACACATTTTACGTAGAAAAGAATTACATGCCTCGACCTTCTTTTTTCTATTTTGTAGCTCTAGGGCATCCGAATGTTGGGACACTGTTATCAAAA
The DNA here is from genome assembly GCA_951802705.1 of Netelia virgata. Classification (NCBI taxonomy): domain Eukaryota; kingdom Metazoa; phylum Arthropoda; class Insecta; order Hymenoptera; family Ichneumonidae; genus Netelia; species Netelia virgata. The sequence goes on along the minus strand of OX637865.1, from coordinate 44,142,831 downwards.
AGTGTCTCGTTAACTTACATTTATATATATATATATATACATATGATTTTATAATTCACGAATGTTTACGTCACCACGCCAAAAATCCACTTTCTTTCATGCATTAAAATAAAATCTAATTCTCATTTACTTCGTCCTGAATGGTCGAACTCGTCCTTTTTGCATTTCTGAGCGACAAATATCCAAGGGCAGAACGAAAAAAGAAAAGAAAAAAAAACAATCGATGTTAAATCGCACAAACTCGGAGAATTCCGGTTTTCAGTCTGAGTTTGATGTCCACAGGGAAGAGACCCCGTACTACTTACTCGCAGGACCTTCAATATCGAGTAGCCGCACTTACGAAACGTATGTAATCTTCGTAAAAAAAAAGAAACTCAAACAAACAAAAACCCTTTACTCGGCTCTCTTGACAAGTCTGTTTTTTTTGGGGGACTCGCTGGTTCTTTTTTTTCTTATTGCTTAAGATAAACTTACGAATGGTAAATGCTGGTTTGTGTATTTTTAAAATGGTAGTCGGGTCTAACACGCACTTGGGTACAATTCTGTCCCCGCATATAAATTTGGACGAAAATTCGCGTTCTTTTAATGGAATACATTTGGATTATTTGTAAAAAGAAATTTGCCATCAAGGTTCTCGTTTCATAAATCGTCCCCGTGTCGTTCCGAGGAAACTTTATCACTGTTTTTTTTTTTTCGGTTCCAGCACTCGATGTTCATTACTATTCATTTTCATAACAAAATCTATGATCCATCTCTCATTCAATGTCTATATGTATTATTCTCACAGATGAACACACGTACATTTGTACAGGACCAAGCTGATCAAACGATCCACGATCATCACCCTATACATGTATATGTTTCATTGTATTTTATGATTGAGTTTGATTTTTCTTTTTTTTTTGTTATTTGTTTATATTTATTTTATACACTTGCTGTTAAGTGATAGAGAAACAATCTTGCATGAATGATGGAATTGCTTAGATCTCTACAGTGTTGTATATTTGCCTCTGTCGAAAATGGTCGATACAAGGGTGTGCGGTGAGAAATGTTCCTAGTTAAAAAAAAGTCTATCGCTTGCTAGTAAGAAACTGATCCTATCTCATTTTGGAATTCCTCTTGAAACAATTTTTTCTTGTACAACAAGGGTTCTCTTCGTACGATAGAACAGGCAATTTCTCCCCCTCGCATTTTCAGTATCAGTTGTAAAACATACAACTTAGCTACGAGGAATTTGTCTCATAGTCCTTATTTTGTCTTACCTAAAATAATTTGATAGAAAAAAGAAATAATATAGCCGAATGAATCGCATTTGGCCCACATGGGGATTTAGGACTATGGCATTCCTTAAATGTTGTGCAACAATCTCGAATCTCGTGGGATTTCGTAAATATCATTGATCTTTTTATTTGAAAATAATAGAGGACTCTGACATGGATCGTGTATTCAAGCTGCCATCTACCACTTTCATCGGTGGCAAAGAAAAATCCTTGCCTCTCCGTGAAATACTGAAACGTCTCGAGAACGCATATTGCGGACACATCGGTGTCGAGTTTATGTTCATCAATTCTCTCGAACAGTGCAATTGGATCCGACAGAAGATGGAAACTCCGAGTGTCATGGACGTTACCAATGACGAGAAGAGACTTATCTTGGCTAGACTGACCCGTGCCACTGGGTAATTATAAGATTAAATAAAAGAACAAAGAAAATCATTTTCTAATTATTTTTTTTAGAAAATGAAAGAGATCAGAAATAATATGATAACTTTTGTTTTAGTTTTGAAGCTTTCCTGGCTCGCAAATGGTCGTCCGAGAAGCGTTTCGGTCTTGAAGGTTGCGAGATTCTTATTCCAGCGATGAAGCAAGTGATCGACAAATCGACGGAACTCGGGGTCGAATCGATCGTAATGGGAATGCCACATCGTGGTCGCCTCAATGTTCTTGCAAACGTTTGTCGCAAGCCTCTGAGCCAGATATTCACTCAATTCGCGGCCCTCGAAGCCGCAGACGACGTGAGTTTCTCATTTTGTTTAGAGAAATTCATAAAAAATTATTAATCGTTGAAAGATAATCTACAAAAATTTATTATATCTTCTACCAGGGCTCCGGAGACGTGAAATACCATCTTGGAACTTACATCGAGCGTCTCAATCGTGTCACGAACAAGAACATTCGTCTGGCCGTCGTCGCTAATCCATCTCACTTGGAAGCCGTTGATCCGATTGTCCAAGGAAAGACGCGTGCCGAGCAGTTTTATCGCGGGGACGGAGAAGGCAAAAAAGTAAACAATTTTGATAATAAAAACGAAATTTTAATATTTCCCAGAGGATTTTATTCTGACACCATATCGATTACAGGTCATGTCCATACTTTTGCATGGCGACGCTGCTTTCTGCGGACAGGGCATTGTCTTTGAGACGATGCACTTGTCGGATTTGCCCGACTATACCACTCACGGCACGGTTCATATCGTTGTCAACAACCAAATTGGCTTCACGACAGATCCAAGACACTCTCGATCCTCGCCTTACTGCACGGGTGAGTTATTTCAAATGACCGACGAAAATCAATATTTTAAGGTGCTTCATAAACCTCAGACAGGAAAAAAATATTCAGTTGAATTTTTAAATATGCTTTTCAAGAAACTGTTTTCGGTGATAAAATAAATTCAATTTTTCTTGAACAGACGTCGCTAGAGTCGTGAACGCTCCGATATTCCACGTAAACTCCGACGATCCTGAAGCAGTGATGCACGTGTGCAAAGTCGCTGCGGAATGGCGAGCGACTTTCCACAAGGACGTGGTGATCGATATCGTTTCTTACCGACGAAACGGTCACAATGAGATCGACGAGCCGATGTTCACACAGCCGCTCATGTACCGTAAAATAAAGAAAACTCCGCCAGGCTTGGATCTCTACGCGACCAAGCTCATCACTGATGGCGTCGTGACCCAAGAGGAAGTTAAAGACGTCAAGGACAAGTACGAGAAAATTTGCGAGGAGGCGTATACGAACGCGCGTCAAGAAACGCACATCAAGTACAAGGATTGGCTCGATTCTCCCTGGTCCGGTTTCTTCGAGGGAAAGGACCCCCTTAAGGTTTCGCCAACGGGAATCAAGGAAGATACTCTGATTCACATTGGCAAGAAATTCTCGTCACCACCACCAAACGCTGCAGAGTTTGTGATTCACAAAGGTTTGCCATCCTAAAAAAAACCTCTCTCCTTTTATAAAAATTTCAACGAACTCTCTTTTACAAGTCGTCTGAGTGTTTTTGCAGGTATTGAGCGTATTTTGAAAGCCCGCATGGAAATGATTGAGTCGCGACAGATAGATTGGGCTCTCGGTGAAGCGATGGCGTTCGGCTCGTTGCTCAAGGAAGGAATTCACGTGAGACTGTCGGGCCAGGACGTCGAAAGAGGAACTTTCTCCCACCGTCATCACGTTCTCCATCATCAGACCGTCGACAAAGCCACTTATAGACCTCTGAGTTACTTGTACCCTGACCAAGCACCGTACACCGTTTGCAACAGTTCATTGTCGGAGTTTGGAGTTCTCGGTACATGCAACAATTGGCTCTATTTAATTGGTTTTCATCGAAGTTCTGTATAATTTAAGATTGTCAAGTCTAAACGTTTGCTCCTTCTGTTTCATTGTTCCTTTTTGTGCGTAAAAAATCGTCCAAGGATTCGAATTGGGTTATTCGATGACCAATCCCAATGCTCTTGTGATCTGGGAAGCGCAGTTTGGCGATTTCAACAACACCGCTCAATGTATCATCGATCAGTTCATCAGCAGTGGACAGGCCAAATGGGTCCGACAGTCCGGTCTCGTTATGCTTCAGCCTCACGGTCTCGAGGGAATGGTCCGAGTCTTCATTTTCAATCCAAACTAAAAAAAACATTGATATTTTCCTTTAAATGTTGGTTTTTCATGTTGTGTTCGTCCTGAATTGTTTCTTTCACAGGGTCCCGAGCACTCGAGCGCTCGTCTCGAACGTTTTCTCCAGATGTGCGCTGACGATCCAGATTATTTCCCACCGGAGAGCGAGGAATTCGCCGTGAGACAACTCCACGATATCAACTGGATCGTAGCTAATTGCAGTACACCCGCCAATCTTTTCCACATACTACGCCGACAGATCGCTCTGCCTTTCCGCAAACCTCTGATTCTAATGACGCCGAAATCCCTCCTTCGTCATCCCGAGGCACGCTCGAGCTTCGATCTTATGACAGAGGACACGCAGTTCCTCAGAATCATACCCGAAGAGGGAGTCGCTGCTAAGAATCCCAATGGAGTCAAGAGAATCGTATTTTGCTCAGGCAAGGTTTACTACGACCTCAAAAATTCACGGGGCGAGAGGAGCATGGACGATAAAGTTGCCATTGCCAGGATGGAGCAGGTAGGCAACAATTTTCTATTTTTTTGCACGCATTTCGAATAATCTAGATCATTTATTTTTCGAAACGACAGAATTTTTCTAATTTTTGGAAAATTTTCGAAAATCGTTTTTACCTGGTTTTTTCGAATGTTGCAGATCTCGCCATTCCCGTACGATCTTGTCAAGAAGGAAGTTGCCAAGTACCCCAACGCTGATATCATCTGGACGCAGGAAGAACACAAGAATCAAGGCGCCTGGACATACGTTCAGCCTCGATTCGGCACCGCTCTCAACGGAACGCGCGACGTCTCGTAAGTAACCAATATTTTTCTCATGCAAATTGAAAAATTTTCTGCTTTTTTTTTGTTCACTCCTTATCGTCTTATTTCACTATTCATTGCGATAAAAATGAATCTTATCGTACGGAGTACTGTGCCAAATGTTGGGAAAACTAGTCCATAAATATTGAACACCGCACTCGGTTCGATATCTTCGATCCTTACTGTTTACATGGCCCACGTTTTTTAGCTTTTTTCCAAATACTTCGCGTAAATGTGACATTAATCCGTAAAAAAAGTATCACGATTCATAAAAGCACGCGATCGTTGTCCTACGAATACGAAATTAGAATATTCGTTTTTTTTCGTTTTTTCACGTTATCACTTGGTTTGAATTTTCTCAAGTAAAAAGTTGAAAACGTTGGGCGATGTTGCAGTAGCGGAGGTTCATCACGCGCGGGTGAAAGTGGTAGTGGTTGGTTCAGCGGGTTGTTTTCGCCGTCAAAATCAACAGAAACGAAAACAGTCGAGCCACAGTCGACAGAAACATCGAAACCGAAACCGAGAGTAGTGAGGTAATGAAAATGAAACCTACCGTTCGTAGGTTTCAAAGATCGTAAACTGCGGAAACCTTTATATTTGCCGGAGTGAGAAAATTGACACAAAGGGGACAAGGGATTGAACGAATGGTCTCTTTTATATCAAATTCATTTTTTCCATGTGTTCGTGTTTTGTTCAATCTTTTCAATGAAATAGGTTTGTTCCTAAAAACCCGAAAGTAGGCATAAATTTTGATAAACGTTGCTTATATTTCCGCCAAATGATTCCGTCATTCTCATTTGGATGGCTCGACGAACAAAAAGCCATAAAGAAAAGAATCGTTATTACAAAGTTTGCAAAAATATAACTTGTGTTACAGATATGTTGGCCGACCGACCGGAGCATCTCCAGCAACCGGAAGTAAAATGCAGCATCTCAAAGAACTCAAACAGTTGCTGGACGACACCTTCAACATTTAAACTCTCCCCCTCTCATAGCACTGTGTAGAAAGCCAATTTTATTTATTCTTCTTTACCATTATTGTTACACCGATCGCCCTGTCCCTCGTAAATATTAAGCCACCCCCCCACAACCCTCGTTTAAAGTAATTACTATTTTTTGTACGCCGGGCTGGCAATTCCCGGTTTCTTAACATGAAAAAAAAAACTACACACACCCACACTTTGACGGTAACGCAAGTTACGACTTTTCCCTGGATATTTTATGTTCAGTTGTAGATAGTAATTTAAAAAAAAAAAACAAAGAGAGAAACAAATCCTCGAAGGGGGATTTTGCGTCACGAATCTCGTGAACGAAGGAAAAACTATAGACCCTTGTATAAAAACCAAGTTCCAGGGCGGGGCTCTTTGATTTATTATTCGAGCGGGTGATCGATGAATAAGAGTTGTGAGTGGTCATTCGATGATTGCTAATATATTTTTTTTTCTTTTTTTTCGGGTGTGCAAAGGAAAGCCGTGTATTCCAGGGTCACTGGATAATTTATTTATATGAAAAAAAAAGAAACAAGATTGAATGAGAAAGCTTGTGGTATGCTTTGTGGAAAAGTAAAACAAAAAAAACACACAGAATTACAAAAAAAAAACGAATGTATCACAGTAATTTCCTTTTTACGTGAATATTAAAGAAGACAAATACAATGAACAACACAATTATCCAATTTAATTCAAAAGAGTATTCAGAGGCTTTGTGACACTTTAGACCAATGGAAATGCCGACGAGGCTGTGCTCGCGTGCAAGTCTGAGATTTTACGCTGGGCTGGAGTGAATTTGGTGCAAAACAAATCGAGAGCCTTTTTTTCGATATATTTTGACTGACGAAAGTAAGTCATAGATTAGCGAATCAAGTATTATTTTAAACCCTGTGCTATTATTATACTAAACTTACTAAAAACAAAATATGTATTAAAAAAAAAAAAAAAAAACTAAAGAGGAGAAAAAATGTGATCTTAAAAAGTTCCGACAGTCTCAGATGAAACATTTCATACTATATATATCTACAAGAGATGCGGTAGTGATAATCTATATTTTTCATTGAACCTTTATTTACTATTATTTCTAAAGGTGGCAAAGAGCGAATACACCTATCACGTTAACTTCTTATAGTCGCCGTTATTTTTTGTTTTTCATAAGAAATCAAACCCATTGCGAGTCTAATGATATTACAGAGGTATTTGGGTCAACGAGGTGATATAAAATTGATTACTCCGTCGATATAACAATAGCATCAAGTATTTCAGTGTAATGCTTCGTTTCGGCTAAAGATGAGTCGAAGATTGTCATAGATCGTCTCCTAATGTACACACGTTTCTTATCATAATTCTGTGCACAGTATTGTTTCTTCTTCTTCTCATATAAATATTTCGTAGTAATCTATTCTTTTAACACCATCTGTATAACAAATTATTGGAGTCCCTCGTGGTGGATAGCTCAAAAATGCATTTTTTCCACAGAAATAGCATTTCCGCCTGACGGCTTTAATCTTTTTAAACCACCTGGTAATAGTAATATGAAAAAATACTCTTTAGGATTCGAGAAGAGGTATAGGTGATCAAACGTGGTCCAAATAAAAAAAAAAACAAACATTTTTGTTGTTCTCGATCACTTCTCATTGTTGTAGAGTGAATTAATAACAAACTACAAGAAGTGTGAGGTGAATAAAAATGTAACATCAAATTCGAAATTACGATTAATGATTAACGTTGATTACAAGCAAATCCCTCATGAAAATGAAACATCCTTTCCCAAAATCAATTCTAATGAAGAATTTCAATGGATATGTGTTGAAAAATCACTCTCGATCAACAAAGATAAAAAAATGTGATCATTTTTTAGCCGTAACACGTTTTTGTTCAAGTGCATGAAAACAGTGAAAATTTGTTGGGACTATAAAAGGAATTTTAGTCGTCGAAAATATATTTTATTTCATAAATATAGTAATAGCATATAAATTACGCGTTCTCAAATATCCTGACTCTGCTTCATTTCACTCATCGTTGTTTTTTTTGTTCGTTTCGTTTTTTTTGTTTTTTTTTTCATGAAATACAATAAAGTAAATGTGATTTTTGTATCGTAAAGTAAATGTTTTAAGCTTAGATTCGGTGAGGGGATGGGTGGGAGGTAGCGTTTTTTTTACGAGGAATTCAATAATCGGTTTGACCGAGCACACTGTACATGATCCTCTTGAAGCTGCCACTCTGATGAATTTTCTCGCCATCGTCGTCGTAACCACCGACCTGAAATATTATTCGTTATTCGATCAGCTGTTGTACAGTAAAATTTCAAAAAAAAATATCGTCATGCAATAATACAATGAACACAATCAGTGGATGAAAAATTCAACGTACAATTGTGAGAAAATTTAGTAGCCGTTGACGCGATCCTTTACGAAAGGAAGAGGAAAGGGACGATACATTCCACCCTTAATAATCAGACAAATCATCGAACTTATTAATCGACCATGCTTTCAATCCAGGAATACCAGTACGTAGCTCGAGGATAAAATTCTTTTGGTCTCTACAATTCCACGATCGTTTTTTTCGTACGCGATGCAATACATGCGAAGGAATATTTACACTTTTTTTTTATCTAAATTTTATTCAATAATTCACACTTACGAAAGATGCAGCGGGACTTTTTGGTCGCGAATGATAAACCTATAAAAAAAAAGCATCATTTATGATAAACGATAAATTCCATTGACGTTCGATTTATTCGTTCTTGTTTCTTTTCGAAGAATTGAATTTTGTAAAAAAAAATATTTGTTTCAGGTTCAAATTGATTCGAAGTGATAAGAATTAAAGTTTAATGACTTTTTTAAATTTTTTCGCTCTGTTGCTATTTAATTTGAATTTTTTAACGATTATTATATTATGCTCTTTTTATATGTTTTGTAATCAAATTTCTCACCCTGTTTTGATTCGCCTTTTGTGGCGCGAAAACAGCGCCGCGTGCCGGTTGTTTGACTTCCTGGACATAGTCGCCCATTGCCTCCTCCTGCAGTGCCTTGTACGCTTCGCTCTTGCTCGGATCGTACTTCATCGGTCCCTTGCTACACGATTCGTACACGAATTCTTATATTTCGTTCATAAACGCGGGCGTATCACGAATGAACCAGCTAGCCCAAGTAATTATGGCCAAAAATCTTTGTATGATGTTAAGCGAGTTGAACGAATAAAGTAGCCATGCAAAAAGTACATAACCATAGTCATGGAATACGTCTCGTAACCTTGGGGCATAGCAGACAACACTCCTGGTTTGTTTTGATTCGTAAAAAAACTTTTGGTTAGAATAAAATCCTCACGCACTTAATCGTGTCATTAATTATTTCACTACTCACGCTATCAGTTTTTACATGCACTATTATTTCGATTGTTACATCGAACTTTTTTACATTCTTTTGTTTCGTGTTTAAACTCTCCTGCTCGTTTCTCGTGTTTTCAACGGTACCAAACGATCGAAAATTATTTTCACGCAAGACACGCACGTGGCGCGTATTCGCCGAAACGTGTTAAAATAAAGCTAGAAACATAAGATTATGATAATTGCAAAGCTGCTTCGAATGCGTGTATAGCGATAATGTGTGTATGCAAAATCCGTTCGGTTCGAGGTTACAACCGGCAAGTCGCCATCTTTCTATTCTTTGTTTCCTTTAATATGCGACGAATATCCTGAAACGTCATAAACGCGAACGTTTCATACGTGTCGCGTACACAATATCGCAAACGCTGAGTGGGGAAGGGGTCGGGACTTTTGCATGTAATGTATTTATAAACTCTCTAATATATATATAACTATATCGGCTTATTGAATTGGGGCCACGGATTCTTCGAAGCTCCCTGGGCCACAGCCTCTTTCATCAATCTCGCCTGTTCTTGAATATCTCTTCTATGCTTTACGAACGATAAGTCTACGAATATTCTGGAAAAACGAAACGCAATTCGTGAGATATGATACGAAAAACATATATTCCGAGAGAACTTTTCTTGTGTAGTAATACGAGGGGGCATTTCTTTGCGTGTAAATTGACAGTTAACCTTATCGAGACGGTGAGACCCCATCGCGCTTTTTTCCTCATGTTTATTTTCTTTCTTTTTTAAAAAATTATTTCAACGATTATTGCGAAACTTTCAGGCATTTTGATTAAGTAGTGGTGAGTTGCATTCGGCATCGAGCAAATTCGATATTAATTCAGCTATATGGGGCATTCTCCGTAAAATTGATAATAATATTATCGCATAATTTCTCAATATATTATTCGCTAATTGTTTAAATCTGTCTCAGGTCACAAGCTTCGGCATTCGGCACTTTCTTTCTTTTTCCAGAAATTGCCAATTAGCGTGTTAAAAAAAAAAGCTAAATGCATTGTTTTTATGATTGATGTATGATGCGCTCAAAATTGTTCATTCGTAGTCGGTGTTAAACCTGATGAATTTTACTTACGGAACTGCCGACGTCTGACACTTAATAGTGTCAGCGATATTTTGTTCTGAGTAGAGTCCGATCGGAGAATTGAATTGCTTATGGACAACCTGTCGGAAACAAAATTAATTTCATACGTCGAGTCAAGATTTTTCTTCCACCGCGCAAATATCAAATTGTTAATATAATCTCTCCCCGGTGCAAAAAATTACCTGCGTTAACAAAACATCAACGAAATAACTCATTCGCAATATTTCCTTTTCTTTTTTTTTTTTGCTATGATCGATAATTCGATTTTTTCAATATCGTTTTTCTTTTTATGCCAAGGGTTCGTTGGGTACACGACGAGTCTTAGAAACGTTCATTGATTGCCAACTCGATTGTTTCTTTCTCAATTTCATAAGTGTTTTTTTTTTTTTTAGATTTATTAGTATTTTTATTTCGATAGCTCAGAACACACAGTAATGATGGTAATATATCGTTGGATAATAATTATACAGTAAAGCTCACGACGGCTGTTCCCTCGACACTACATTAATTCGTATTATATTTAAAATATTACATCAAAATAATTAATATATTATCAGTCGCAGAATTAAATAGTAAATTTTTTATATGCGTATACACAGTCGCGAGAATCGGCACAAAAATTGCGTGAATTTCATTGGAAACCCACTGTTGTATCCTTCTCGTCTGTTTTTTTTCTCACGGGATACACGTGGTAAATGCAAACAGCAGAAAAAAAAATATATATAATTCGTTAAGTTAAAAAAAAAGTGCGAAAACTCGAGCTCGCGAGCTCGAACCAAATAAAACATGAAGAGAGATTAAAAATTTCGAAACACAAAAAAATCTCGTATTTTTGCGAATATTTTTTGTTCAGAAGCAAAAACAAAGCGAATCGTAGGAATAATTATTGCAAACCTTTGGAACATCGTTTGGTCCCAAGACGCGCTGCAAAACTGATTCCGCAACCTGCTCGGACGTTACATTAAATATTTTAATGGCTTCTATCTTTTCGTTCTTTTGATTTTAAAAAGTTACTTCGACTTAGTAAGGATGAGTAGATGATCCAAAAAACGATGAGGGATTATTTGTTCGATGAGCACTGAGAACGCTGCTTGATGAATAATTCGATAATTATGGGAAAGCAATTTGTCTTTTTTTGTTTTTTGCTTGTGTGTATGTGTTTTTTTTTCTCGTAACGATAATGCGTTCTTCGATGCGACACAAAAAAACGTAAATTGTTGTCTCATTTGAGCGGCCTCTCGGCGACTTTAGGATTGAGCATTACCGTGTACGAAACGTACATATGATGCTGATTGTACTGTACACTGTGTCTACGTACTTTTTGTTTCATAGCAACCTCGGGATTAGCCACCTCGTAATGATGAGGAGCAGCCCTTATCATTGGATTCGGATGATGACGGAGATAGCATTCACCCAGAGGAGCATCCTTCTTGACCTTTGCACCGGGCAAGACCAGAGGAGTCGTGCGGTAGGGCTGGAAAAGAAAAAGACAAATTTTGTCTTATCTCCGATTGGTCGAATTTTCACCAGCAAATGGGCCAACCTCGACTCGCGTTTGATTGCTTGTATATATTTCCTATATATTTTATTTTGATTGGCTATATAAATTATAATTGCGCAGGACATGGCTAATTCTTCTGAAAAAGTAAAATGGTAATTTAAAATTTCTCTCTCGCAGTCTTGGAACGCTTCGAGTCTAAATCATACGTAAATTTCTTTTTATTTCAGAGTCTGGACACTAGCCAGAGAATTGTCCGAACGTTAAAAGCGATTCTCGTCGAAATTATAAAATATGTAATTATAACTTTTTTTCCCTCGTATTAACGAAAAAAAAGGAAAGTATATTTTTATTTTGGTTCAGGTGCGATGATGGAAATTCCAGGGAGTGTGATAATGAGAGTTCGACGTCGAACGGCCTCCAAAGTTCATCAAGCTTCGATACTTTGATTCGTTGCCAAATCGTTGCCAATTATGATGCGAAAAATTGTCGAGAAAATCTCGATTCGAGAAACTTTCAGCCGGGACCTCAAAAGCCTCTTGTCAATTAATTTTCAGCGCGATACACCGTGACGATATAATGGAGCGCAACCGCGTTCTCCACCCACGTCGCGCGTGTGTGTGTGTTCACACCGAGATACGAAAATAAAACATTGATAGGCTGAGGACCGGCCCTGGTGAAAATCCTGCGACGAAGCTTCTCAAGACTCTCGCTCTCGCATCAATCGAGACTCCGAGGCGAAGAAAAAAACATCCCAGCCGTACGATCGACGAAAACAACTTTAACGATTTTTTTTAATTGCCAGTATGTCGGCATTTAAACAAAATCTGTATAAACGTTTAGGTAAGAAAAAGTCGAATTCATTCGCGATATTTCGCAACGACGATCAAACTTCGCATTCGCATAAAAACAAATACGTTTTCATTTATTTTGGCTTTTTTCAGATTTTTTTTGGACGCTCAGTTTGCGAGACGTAGTTTCTCGTATTTCTCGACTCGACCATCAGATAGCGCTTTCTCAACCCCGGAAATTCGCCTTTGGCTTCACTTTTTTCCTTTCTGTTTTTTTTTTTATTATTTAGTTTTTTTATTGTTTTTGGCCCGAGCAAATTTGATTATACACCGCGACTATCGTACGATAATAAAATTACATAACAGCTTAAAATTCGTACAATAAAGTTTGGCAAGGTGCTCGGGCGACGTTATGTCACGACTCCAAGACGAATTTTGCACATGCCCGAGATTACGAAATTTTCGCAAATGCGATGAATAACGTTAGCCGTCGCTCCATTAAACTTGAAATTAATTCGTCGTGGTTTAACCTTCAAGGTCAATTTGTAAACGATTTCAGCCCAGCAATTCTCGCGATCCGTTACCGTATCGTTCACTTTTCTAATTTCCAACAGAAACGAAATTTCGAGACTTTTACATTCGCGTTCGGACTTCATTGCCTGTCGTATCGTCTATTGTTAGGTTTACCGCGAAAAACAAGTCTACAAACGTTGAAACGTCACGTTGACGTGTCTTAATGACTCGTTTTCCCCGCCACACGTTTTGACGGGAAATTACGTACGGGAGTCGCGATCTTGACGTTTCAACAAACGTGAAAAAGCGACGAGGGCCATCAAGTTCAAATTGTGAAATAGTTTGCGATTGCGTATGGGGCGCTTCGTTTAAAATCCTCCAATCTTAATTATTATTTTTCCAATAACTTTTAACCAACTCTGTTCACTCGAATTTTGAAATATTCGCTTCGACGAAGAAATTTGAGAAAAAATGTTTTATGAAAATTTCACGAATTTCTATATTTTTAAAGAAAAGCTCTCTTGTCTTGGAAGAAATTCAACATACCGCTCGGTATGAGATATATCGACAATACTTTATATAGTTTACGTAGAATGTATCTGTCTTATGACATCGACGTGTTCGGTAATTGGCGATAACACGAAATTTTCATTACTAAATGGGTCAGAAAACGTTTATGCGCGTTATACAGAAAATCTATATAATATACAGTCAACGTTGAATTCTCGAAATAGACGAAGGCCCACAAGCGAGCTGGCAAAAATACCGCCGACTCTTGATATCTGTGTGCGTCTTTCGTCATCCGTTGCCACATCGCGGTATATTCGATCAATTTTTTGCGAGGCGACATTTTTTCACCACGATGGAAGAAGGTGTTTATTTTTTGTTATATTCGCGTCTTCGCGATTCGACGAACGTTTACGAAAAATGAGACGAAGAGAGAATGGCAGAGAAAATGACAATTTTAAAGCATAAACGTGATTGCTAGGAAAGAAAATCATTAAGAGAGGATTTTGCAAAAAGTTAAATTCATCTGCGAATCAATATGCGATAAATTGATTTTAATTATAATTTCTCGACAAGATAAGCTAATGGATATTAATCTGGGATGAAAAAGTTTAATGTTCTGAATCATCGATAGCGATAAAGAATGAGAAACGTAGCTTTGAAGTTTTGCTATGATAAAAATTGAACGCCGAACGCGTTCGGTACGTGTCGGCGATTTATCGAGAGATGGAAAGAGCCAAATGCATTTTGGCCAAAGGGAGATGATGCACCGATTCTCCCTCTCTCGTCGTACCGCAAACAAATCCGAACAGCTGTTCCTTCTCGCGAGTGTTTATACGCCTGATGAACGCCGGGGTGTTCGAGCTCTGCATTTTCTTAACGAGTAACGAGACGATCATTTGCCTGGCTTGAAAATCTCGTGTCTGCCTCAACTGACCGATTCTATTTGCGAATATTAATTCTCGGATATTATTCGGTCAATTATGTGAGCGTTCTGAATGTTTCATCGAATTATTTAATAATTCAATCGTTTAGCAAATGATGATAGAATGAACAAATTTTGATGGCAATGTAATTTTAAAACGACGACAAAAAAATTAAATATGTTAAACGTTTCGCGAAATATCAAGTACTTATTAAATTTGTTATTTTAACAACAAAAATTGACGTCACATACGTGCAGAAACGTCTCGGATGTTTTAGTAACCCAGATTTCGCAAACGAAAATAGCGTATTGAAACGATGAAGAACACAGAGGGTCAGTTCGAAAGTTTTCTCACGCGCGTTTTATTGCAACGTTATGATATTTAGCTCGGCAACGAAACCATTTGCCTTTTTTTTATTATAGCGTCTCCAGTTCCTTCTATCTGCCTCGCGATATCGGTATTTTTCATTTTCACTTCGACAAAACAATTGATCCAAAAACAAAATTAAGATAACAAACATTCAAAAAATTTAGTAACGATTTTGTTCGAACCGCAACGACCCGGTTTCTTGTTTTGAAGTTCGAGATCACACGGCGCTTTGAAATTGTGTCAAGGTTCGCTCTTCGTTCAACCCGGCCCGGTTATAATTATTCGCCCTTATTCTCGTTCTTAGTAAAAGGAAGAAGAAGAAAAAGTTCATGAAAATTAACGTAGCGATTTTCGAATCGATTTAACTATTGAGAAATATATTTATTCCACAGATTGTTCGCGATCTTACCGTAAATCTTCGTACTTGGCCACCTGCCCCAAGAAATTCGATACGTTGACGGAAAGATTATAACCCGCGCTCACCCGCCACTACGAACGAGACCAGCGCGCTCCAAAAATACGTGTTGGGCTCTCTCGCCTTTATAATAAGTGAGTACATTTTTTTAAAAAAGAATTCGCAAGTTTTTCCTTTCCTGTTTTCTTTTTTAACATATTTTTTGTTTTGTTAGTAATTTATTTATTTTCGTTTCCTACCCAGTAAGAAGCCGCTTCTTCCTCCTTCGGCCGTCTCTCGATGGTGTATCTGATTGTGTAGCCTGGCATTTTTATTTTATTTTCGTTTTTTGTCACACTCTATAAAAAAAAAACAAAAAAAATAATAACAGAATCCAATCGTCGATTTAAAAACAATTTCGTCCAATCGTATTTGGATGAACGAAAATAATTGTATTTTTATTTCTTTTTGCAGCTCCTTCGACGATTCTCGAGAGGACTCACTTTGTAACGTTCTCGTATAACGCACTGGCTCGATGCGCAGGCGGCAACTAACTCCGGCTTTTACACCCAAGTCGCGGCTCCTCGATGTGGAGCGTCTTCACCAGCGCTAGAAACTTTTGCCGCACACATAACGCGTCATGAGAGGAGAGCCTTTCGATAGCTCTACGTTTTCTCGACTCCTACGTTTTAGTCTCAGGGTTATACGCCGTAGTTGTTACGAGATTCAACACCTCGACGACGTTGCAAACCCTCAAAATCCAGATTGTTATTTTCGTGCCCTTTTTCTTTGGACTTCGGCATCTTAGTCTTTTCACTCAAGCTGTATCGTATCTAAAATCGTCCGTCACTAGGTGTAAATTACACGAGTTTTCAACATTACAATCTCGAGGATTGTCCGTATCGTTTAACGTTGGAAAAAAATGAGATACATTTTCGTAATTTCGTGAATCATTTTTTCAACATTGATTCTGATGCGAAAACATGATTTCACATTTTTACTTCTCATCTCGTCGCTTTGTTTTTGAAGTGCGCCCTCGAATCAATTCATAATTGAGCGATTATCATAGAATCGATGAATCGTCGTTGATAAACGTTTCATCAATGGAAACTATTCGAGAAAAAAATCTGTCGTCGAGAAAACTCGTTCAAAGTGTCCCGATTGGTCGTTCGCGCTTCCGAGCGAGGGCGTTCGACGATTTTTCGATGCAAAAAGCGATATTTATAGATCGTTGATTTCGCCTCTTCTCAAACTTTCCGTCATCGCGGCGAGCCAACAAAAATATATACATATATATATGTTCGTTACTTCCCTCCTTGCTCTCGTTGGCTGTGGACGTCGCGAAACAAAATCTCGACATAAGCGAGACTTTTGTCTTTTTCAAATCAGCTGTCTTCGCCAGAATTATATTATAATCGTGTCATTGTCTTAAGACAGACACGAGCATCGTTCAAAAATTCTTTCACGATGAAAAAATTACTTTGACGCGTGGTAAAAGTATTCCTCGGGTCTCCCAAAAAAACAATGCAAGCGTTTTAGCATCCTGAGAGCGTGCAGTTTGTCTTTTAGTTTCAAGATGAATTCTCGAATTGGAATTCTCGTGACACGAAGTTCGGTGAGCCAACGATTGTTGGGAAAACCCGATACTCGTTCACAGTCATATGTAGATGGTCTACATAGTAACAGAGAGTACACAAGCCCATTTTGTTTGCGGTTCTCGAATCACCGTGGCAGACACACTCTCAGTTCGACTTGATCCTATAATTAGACCCTCGAGGCGTGTTTGCCGTTCCCTTGCATAATTTTTGTTAAAACGTCCGGTGTTGTCAATTGGCCATCCGGTAATGGATCGTTATCAATGCAAACCATCACGCTTTTGAAAAAAACGCATAAAGATTCATTTTTTAAATGTTTTTAAAACGTTTAAGAATCATGTTGAATATGCAATCGTTACAATTTCGTGTAATATTGAATAATTGCAGCTAAAATGAAATACTATTATGAAACTTTGTTCTGTTCCGATCGTCAACGACTTTTTGTTTGCTGTATTATATTTGGGAATGTAAAGAACGCCCTCGACTCTTGATCGAAACATGATTTAATCACCCATTCGCTATCGCTAGACGTTACCGAGCGTGAGATTGATTAATAATGTCCGGCGCCTGTCCATCTTTCAACAAGACGCGCGTGGCACTCACTAAACGTCATGCACGATTTCTTCGTCGTACACGTTAAGTTGATCGAGATCTCGACTAAACATACGAATAAACTATTTCGTTTCTGACAGACAAATTAATCGTCCGAGTTGTACATTACGTCTGACAACTGTATTCATATACGTATATATACATCTCATGCTGAGAAAGAGTTTATTCAATGTTAACAAATGTTTTGTTAGGTATTATGAAGTAAAAGTTTCGTTAATATTGCATTGTTCTAGCTGTGCCAAAGAATTTTTCGATTTCTACCGAATCTCGGATTGTTCCATTTGGCACAATACAAATTTTACACCTAAACAGATGGCGAAAATTGTTTATGTAATGAAAATTTGTTTAAAGATAAATCTATCAAAACATTTGTTGATAAACTCTTTTTTATCTGTGTGAGTAAAATAATGGAGAAATAATTGAATTATTCATAATTGAGACTTTGTTTTACCTGTGATAGGTAGAATCTTTCCTCGCGAACTTCGTCGAGATGCTCGTGGGGCGGATTGAAGTGATCGGGCGAGTACGTTCTGTATTCGTCGACGAGCGGTGGAACCGGACTCTTCGGCAGAATCTTGGTTTGCTGCGACTTTGGCCTGCTCGTAAAAGCAACGATTCAAATAAATTTTCTCGTGCGAACAACTCACGCTTAGTAGTCGATCGTTGAAAGAGCCGAAGGCCTGGGGACAAACTCTATTCGGTTTTAAATTTTCGCACGTTCGAACTGGTAGTCGAACTGTTCGCGAAGACTCGATGTTTAATTTGCGACGTTTGGCGTATCGATGTCACGCCAGAAAATCTATTATGGATTCGACCAGGGCACAGTTATCTCTGAGAAACGTGTTTCATTAGCTCGATCACCCGCGAAGCTTTCTTAGAGCATTTGGCGAAGACAATGATATCAAGTTTTTTCTATTTTTTTTGTTTGTAATCGAATAAAAATTGTCGACTTCAAATTTTGGCCGAATGAATTAAAGAAATTTGATAGATAGTGGGACAATGTGACAACAGAAAAGATTATTTAATGGGAATAATAATTATTATTCATTTTAAGCAAATTTTTTAATATAAAATAATTATTATTTGACTAAATATCGAATTAATTGTTTTAACGAATATTTAAGGAAATTTCATTAGAGCGAGTATTTGCAATGCAATATCTTGATGAAATCACAATTAAATCGGCCATTAGCAATTACTGTGTTAATCAGCTGAATAGAGTTTTTGTCTGTTTTTGTATTATTAATTCGTTATTTCCTTATTCTAGCGAACATCGTTCGATCGAATACTGCGAAGAGGCGTTTAAAAGCATTTTTCACTACGAGAAATCAGGCACGTTACAGCAGCGCTGAGAAATAGGCTTGTTTCGTCAATGCGTTTTTATGAAGAGCTTTGGCATAAAATAATTATTGAGCAGAGCGACAAACTTAAGTAAAATGGAAAAAAAAGTCTCTGACAAACTAAACAAGGAGGATGCCCCGTCGCTGTTGACGATCGACTCGAATATCGAAGATTGAGGAGTGTAACTGCGCGATGGTCGATCGCATGACGTCTCAGACCTTTCGACAACCAGTTTTACAGACTCTGAATTTTGGAGAAGATATTGGGCGTCCACGTGCCTCACATCGCGTCCATCGTAATCATCGATTTTCTTGATCACGTCACCCTTCTGGAGCGCCTCGTTCTCCGACTGCAATACACGAGATAAAGAAGGAAACAAGAATTATAAATCTGACTTTTGTGGCTCCAAATCTTCTTGCAACAAAAATGTAACGTGAGTTCCAAACAATAAATTTTATTCTCACAATAGTCAATAAAATTGTAAAGTGACTCGTTAGAAATATTTCATTAATCGTGGCCCAATTTATTTTGTTCCTGTCTAGGTCAAGGACAACGGGGTTCAATTTCCTTAATAATCCTCGATCGACTTTGCACACTGAATCCAATTTTCATCCGTAAAACAAAACCTCTGACTTTTCGCACAATCACCGTGTCTTATAATTCCTCGATAATCTATCCCGAAACTCACACGGGTGACGACGATCGGAGTGCCCAAATCCGCACCACCGGCGATGCGTATACCCCAAGGACGATTACGATCTCTTCGCAGCTTAACGACGACCGTGTGTTTCTTCGTCATACTCCTATACTCACAATTCCCGTAAAACGGGATTAAAAGCGTAAGAAACTATATCTCGATTCGCAGTTTATTTATATCTATTCCTTTGTTTTCGATATTCCCGCGTGTTTAATCTATTTTTTTAATACTTGTCTCTTTTTTTCAAATTATTGTTAACAATTATTTTTGTAACTTGTTCGATCGAGGTGAAACGCGAAGGACACGCAATTACTGGGAGAGGAGAGCAAATCGGAAATCACCGAGAGAACAAGTGGTCACGATAGTGTGGGAACGACTGAGCTCAAAAGCTCGTCACGGACTGTAAGACGCAGAGCCGAGAGTAGAAAGCCGTAAGGCTTGTTTAGACCCGAAACAGCGCCGCTGCAAAAGCGCGTACCGAGAAAGATATCTCAACGAGGACTGTCAACTCAAACGGCCCTGGGCTTCTCGATGCTCCGGCGGGATTTGCACTTTGACAGGCATTTAGCCCCGCTTTTGCAAACTATCCCGCCTCTTGCCCGTCGCGCTCCCTCGTTACTACGAGTATTGCCAAACGCATAACTGGGGAGAACCTCTCCGTCATGTGTTTCTCTACTGTTCTGGCCTCGATTCGAATTGGCATCGCGTCGACGACGTCGTCTACGTTTGCCGCATCGTCGTCTCTATGAGCCGCGCAAGTATATTGTTCTCTCGCTACGACCTGCACTCATTTCTCTGGTATTTATATGTAAGACCCCCGCACAATTGTCTTTGTCCATAGGTGAGAACTCGTCTCGTATATACGTCGTGTACGTGATAGTCGTTTGCGAATGGTGTGGATGGGTTGGGTTTGTCCATCGGTGAGAACTCATCTCGTATATACTTCATGTACATAATAGTAGCGAATTGTGTGGATGACAATCTAGACACATATAGTTGACAGTTGTATGTGTCTTAACTACTACCGGTTATGTGTGGATTATTTAGGTAATGTAGACTGGTAAAGTTGTGAATGGCACGAACGATTCTCACGGGGCAGATTATTGATCGTTAAATTTTCCAGATCTCTACAAGTGACCGCCTCGAGAACGACCAGCCTGTTGACGTGACAACGATCGTCGAAATTTATGGAGAATCTTTGACGAGAGTTGATAGCCCACGTGAGATAAGACAATCATCGCCTCATTTTCGAATTTCTATATCGTGTTCGTTCGTTATTTAGAAACTGGCCTAAGCATTTCTATCTTCGTAGTCGACAGGACGTTTGTTCTTTGTATCAGACCAGAGAACGTATATTTTTGTGGCAATCTGAAGCATCAGTTTAGGTTCATCGTTAAAGGACGGAAACTGTCTCGAAAATGCAAGTGGGCATCGTGATTAGTAATTCCTCAAAAGTCGAACTATCTTGTGCCAAAAATGCAGTTATGTAAAAAGATAAAATCGATCTGTTTGGTTTATTCACAAATTGGTCTGATATTGTTCTCGATACAATTTGTTTAATCGAAATGCAATCGATCATTGAAAATTCTAAGCCGTGAAAACTTATTTCGGTGA
Organism: Netelia virgata; assembly: GCA_951802705.1. Taxonomy (NCBI): domain Eukaryota; kingdom Metazoa; phylum Arthropoda; class Insecta; order Hymenoptera; family Ichneumonidae; genus Netelia; species Netelia virgata. The sequence continues at coordinate 44,121,805 of OX637865.1, read as the reverse complement.
AATACGTTCTGTAAAAAGCGCGACCTGGATACCTCAACACCAATCGATTGCGGACCAAGAGCTTCGATTTATATTTAACTTTTCCGCTTAACGACGTTTGTATTAGGATATAAAAATTCACGCGGATCACTAATTCTTATAAAAATAGGTCAACGAGTTTGCGATATAAAAATTCACGTGACACGTCCCGTCACACTTTCCTGTGCACAAGACAAGGGCAATTTTATCTCGGCGATATATATTTTTCAATGGATATTCAGTTTTTTGCAATCGGTCGAAATTATTGGGAGTCTGACACCTGCAATTCACCGGTATTCAATAAACAAAAATTCTCTTCGTACCGAGAGTACTCACATAAGTCTCGTAAAAATTTCCCAAGGAGAACTTAAGGGCCATCTTCGCGTTCTCCCTGTCTTCGACTTTTAATCACAGCTTCGCGTATCGTTCTTATTTTCCTCTTCTCGTCCTCCTAATGACACCTGGATCGAACAATATTATCTCCCAACCGTTTCTCGCCCTACCTCCAATCGATCCAATTACTCTGGCGGATCTTCGATAAATGAATTTTTAATCGCGGGAGAAAGAGTTGTGACACAAGAGAGTCGAGGAGACAGTCCCGAGAGAGAGTACAAGGGAAATAGGGGTGTCAACGTTTCGACACTTAAATTAGCCACCTATAGCGCTAAAGGTTAATCAATCATAGGCTCTCTTTCTCTCTTCCTTTCTCATCTACACCGACTGGTCTAGTGACTCATTTAAATCGCGATATATTCGTTTAGCATCTACAACAAAAATCGCCTTCCCATCTCCCACACATTCGATAGCAGGATAATCGTGCCCGGCAATTGATTGACTATTGGATCATCTCATAATTTAAGAACTAGGACTTATATCGGCCTCTATAATTACAGCGTGAAACGTAGGGGTCGTGTGCTCGAAAAAGATCAACGAGTACTAATTAAATCATTCTATACATATAGAACAGAGTACTAATAGAATATTAGTTCTCGAAATATAGCATAAACCAATTGGCAAGCTATTATTACCGTCGCTACTCGCGGAAACAAAACATGAGAATCAATGAACCGCAACATTAATAATGATCGTTATCATCGCATAATTTCATCTGAAATATACTACAAAATTGTTAGGGAATGTTGTGATGGTACGACAACATTTATTTAAAGTAACAAAATATATTCAAATCATTTTACAAGTTGATAGTCATTCTATCGAATGGACTTGAGTAATTTTTTACGAATATTCTTCAGTGATCGCTCGACTTATGACCATTCTTCTTATCTCGCTAGTTCCAGCCCCGATCTCATACAGTTTAGCGTCTCTCAATAGACGTCCTGTCGGATAGTCGTTGATAAAACCATTTCCACCTTAAAAAGAATGTACCTTTTTATAATAATTTGTCTTTTGTGGCAGAGACGACAAATTCGCATGAATTACCCAAAATCTGTATTGCGTCCAACGCAGCTTTTGTCGCGCTTTCTGCAGAGTAAAGAATAACAGCGGCGCAATCCTTGCGATTTGTGTGACCTGTGCTGCAAGCACGAGCAACGGAGTATACATAACTTCGACTTGTGCTCAATCTCGTGTACATATCAGCGATTTTTCCCTGCAAAAATCGATATTTTGAGTCCAAGAGAGAAACGGGTATCGGCCTCTCTAGTAATTGTGATAATTTTTAATAATTCAGACAAATCATACCTGAATTAATTGAAATTCTGCTATCTGTTTCTGGAATTGCTTTCTCGTGTGGGCATATTCGAAAGCCACATCACAACACGCCTGAAGAATGCTACAAAAAAAATATTGTTCTATATCCACGTTAGACTTGGACAAATTGGCAGAAAATCAGGATTTTATTTTTACCCCAAAGGGCCACCAGCTAGTACTAAACGTTCCAAGTCCAAACCGCTGAACAAAACGTAGATCCCTTTGTTCAATTGTCCCAGTACATTTGCGGCTGGAGAATTAATACGCATTCAGCTATTTCCGGTTAATATTTTTTTCATCATCGAGAGAATCCTTGACTCACCGGGAACTTTGCAATCCTCAAAGACTAATTCACAAGTGTTGGAACCTCGCATGCCAAGTTTGTCCAATTTTTGTGCAACGCTGAAGCCATCCATTCCCTTTTCCACGATGAAAGCTGTGATGCCATGCTGCTGCTTCGATGCATTAGGATCGGTACGAGCGTAAACGACTAACACGTCAGCATCCGGTCCATTAGTGATCCAAAATTTATTACCGTTCAATACATAGTGATCTCCTTGTTTCTCAGCTCGCAGCTGCATTGAGGCGACGTCCGACCCTGAACCAGGTTCGGACATAGCCAGAGCACCAACGTGGTCGCCACTGCACAACTTGTATTTAACATTTGTTTTTAGTTATAGAGTTAGAAAATATTTGTTCATATCAGCTCGACGAAAATGCGGAAGGCTTTCGCACATTCTACCGAGAGTAGATGTATATATTTAGTTATACTCTTTAAATCACCTTCGGCAGATACTTGAGCTTCTGCTCCTCTGTTCCATTTCTGTGTATCTGATTCAAGCAGAGATTCGAGTGGGCGCCATAACTCAGACCTATTGACGCTGAGGCACGGCTTACCTCTTCCATTACTATAACATGGTCCAAGTAGGAGCCATCACTTCCGCCGTAATCGGACTTTGCTGTGATGCCGAGGAGACCCAAGTTACCCAGTTGCTTCCAGAATTTCTAAAAAGATGTATGAATTTCTAAAAGTATGACTTAAAAAACATTGTCCTGGTGAGCATTGAATTTTTGTTTTTGAACTATCTCAAAATCTCGATAAAATCCATTAAATTAAATCTTGATGAAATTTACAAACACAAATCCATATATGTTTCACATCGCATTAAACTCTTTTTGAACACGTGAATATGAAATAATATATTTCTTTGCTAAATAAACATTTTGTTCATTTTGTGCCCGAAATAATGTCTTCTTTAGCCATTTCAGAAAAACTTGTCCCTATCAAGAAGTAATGACTATATATATCCCTCCATATTGCACCTCAAGCATAGGATTGTGACAGTTGGACTTGCCACAGTCCTATTCTTGAGGTGCGATATAATAGCAAGCTTATTTTGCCGTCGCTAGGTAGAGAAATTGGGAAAAAAGAGATATACCGGGTGTCGGCAAAACTTCTGGAATAAGAGGTACGCAAATTCACGAATATGTAGATCGGATGACCTTTATACCTTTAGTATTTTTATGTAAAACTTTACTGGATATTTGTATATATGCTGACATTTCTGTGCTTAATGACTTGTGGAATTAAATATATATATACATTAAATTATTGTGATCTTTCACAAAGATATTTTCGTCGTTTGTTTTCAATCTCGCTGCCTTTTAAATATTTCCAAGCGATTAAAACCGAAAACGATTCGTCGTGTGTAAACAGATAGATATGTCCGTATGTAGCAACAAGATTGTGCCGTTGAAACCTCGCATAAACATTCACACGTACACACAATATACTCATATGCAAACTTACTCTGAAATCCGCAAAATTATTTTGTTTATCAATCTCAGCCGCTTTCGGGGCTAGCTCCTTCTGCGCAAAATTGAAGACGAGAGATCGAAGCTGCAGAATAAGAATAAACAAATGAATTCTCCATACTTGGTCAAATAGTGTTATCATCGCTATTATAGTAACAAGAATAAAAAATAATATATATTTATTATTATTATTATTTAGTTGAACAGAGTTGTTGTTGGACTCGTATAAGATATATTTTGTCCTAATACAATTGCGCGATTTTAGTGCCGCCGATAATGTTAAAGGTCGTCACTATACCGATTATATATATATACACCAATAGGATCGCACATGCGTTACAATTTCACTGCTACCTCCTACTAACCTCCTTCTGCTGTTCAGTCAGACCGAACATGTTGTCGTCAATGGAGTAATACTGAGACAAGGCCCTACTGTTGTACTTGGCACAATTAGTCCTCAGTAGACCACCGACTCTCGAAGCAACGCGGAGTACGTTGTAATTCATCGTAACAACTTTAAAAAAATGATTTATATTGAAATAAAGTACGTGAGAAACAATGAGACTACGGTTGTACAAATGTAATACTATGTGTGCCCGCGACGCTCGCACTTAGCGATTTAGGTTTTATTCACATTGAGTTATAAGTGATGCACGATATATCTTATCTGTAATTCCCGTGTCTTATCTTTTATTCCCACTACCATTACATTACCATCGCCGCCAATTCGAATCGATGACTGTTCAATATTGCTAATATAAACAGTCGTTTATAAAGGATAGTGATGGTAATTTCATAATCATCAGTGTGGACGATGGATTGTATTTAGCCAGTATAGATTTTCTACATCTAAATACGTAAAAACAGCGGATTATCGAATGGCTTTGGATTTTTCATCTTTTTCTACTGTTAGAAAAATCACATTCAGCTGTAAATTAGCCACCGTATGTCGCTAACGTAGCAATCCGTCTTTATACTCCATCGCCAGTAGTCGACGTAGTTCCCAAAATGCTAGAACGTCGCTACTGTCGCACATTTTTTTCAGTAACGCCGAGTCTGAATTCGTTGGCCGATGGGACAATCAAAGTGTAAATAAACAAAATCGATAATCAATCCTTATTAAACAATGGCTCAAATAAAAACCTTGCCGCTGTTTCCGGGAGCAAAATTCATTGTCGTCGATGACGGTAAGTCAAGTTTACTTTTGAATTCGTATCAGAATTCCGCCGGAAAGGATTATTATTCTCTGTCTTTACGTTGGAATGGGTCGTTTATTGTTTGCAGGCCAAGAAATAATGCGTGCAGAGAGTCTAATCCTGGGCTGGCTGCAAATGTGGAACGACAAAGGCCTCGGCAATACCGTAGATTTTTTATTATTTTCCGGACCAAAGTTCGTGTATGAGAAACATACGCAGGAAATAAAAAACATCGATCTTAAATTTCACGACTACTACACGGTATTCGTTGATGACCCCGACAAAGACGATGTCGCAAAATTGGAACGGATCGTCAATGGAAATATCCTTCAAGTCAATTCTGTCGTAATCATAGATTGCCTGAGCTCTCTCATTTTGTCAGTTGGTCTATCGAAAGCTCTGCATTTCGTCGAGAAATTAAGCTCCCGTAGCGCTCAAATGATTTGCATATATAGACGAGATTTTGGTCAGCACAGAATACCTCGAATCGAGACTCTTGGTACGACGTACGTTCGTTTGGAAAAATCTGCCTTATATGCAGCAAAAACCGACAACGTGCAGTACGAAGTTGCATTGAATCATCGAAAACAAGGCGGTGGAATCTTGACTCACAGAACTCTCGTGTCGCAGGAATATTCGTCAGGGACGTACGAAATCGTGAGCGAGCGAGCACTATCGTTTAATTTCAATACGGAAGTTCCCTCTGTTGTTTCCCACGTCGCCGAGAAACCTCAGGCGACTTTCAGACTTGAGATGAATGCGCGAGAGCAGGAGCAGAGAAAAAATACACCGCTGCCCTATGGTCTTGGCACGGCGACACAAAAGGAATGGCAAATTCTCTATGAACCTGATAGTATCGATGATCTTGATGAGGAAGATCCGGACGATGATCTGCCGTTCTGATAATGAGAAACTTCTAGAGTCAACTTTCCATGAAATAATAAATCTTTGATTCGTTTTTCACCTCTGGCAGGAGAAAAAAATGACGAGGCATTTTACTGTCGCGTATTTATTGTTAAACTCTTTGGCGAAAATACACACAACGCGAGAGGCCTCAAGCTCAATATTATAGCAAGAAAATGTATATAATATATATATATGCTTGTTTCTCAATTGTGCATAATTCATTATCTCTTCATATTTGTTCAAAGCAAAATCTTGCCATATTTTTCATGTTTCCACGCTTCACATTACCTCGAGATATTTTTCAAACGTAGTTTTCTTTTACGGGGATAGAGAATGAAATTTCTACAATATTCATACACGTGCAAAATGAAAAATTCTCCGAAGGTCTATTACAATTTCGACTCCTCCTCCTCTCCCCCATGACATTCGTGTACTCGTCGCGCTTCAACATTCAGCGTTTTTGTACTTCTCTTATCAATCACAAAAATATAACTATGAATACTATTTCATATGCGCTTTGACGAGCTATGTTGGATACTTTTTAAATCTGCATCGTTTTATTAGGAATGCGCGAACTTCGTCGCACCGATGTTTGTTTTTTTTGGCACCATAACTTTCACATAAACAAAATACGTGAATGAATGTATCTATATGCCATTTAAGATCATTCGTTACGTGAATCTCTTTTGCGAAACGGATATTTTCCTTCAATCGTCAAAACGAAACATTTCGCTAACACAGCCATTACAAATTTCCTTTTTTTTCGTTACTTTCTGATTCTCCATGCATCGTGCCTATAGTAAGATAGCACCTTTCTAGCGTACGTTACCCGCTCTCGTGATAATAATTATAGCATCTTTATATTTGTAAAATTATAGGAACACGGAAATTGTTCAAACGTTTGGTCGATTCCAAGATTTTACCTAGCTGACAATCTAACACGATTGACTATACATTACACTTCGTGATATTGATTGAAATAGCTGGTCAAATATTCGACGATTAGCAAAAAAAAACGTTATTCTACTATTCTTATACGTATACACATAAAAATTACAATCGCCCGCGGATAATTAGGATAAAGGTGACTGAACACTGGAAAATGAATAACTAGAACGCATTTAGCCAGCTAATGTGCGTTCAGTCGAAAACGGTGCACATTGCATTAATTCAAAGTGCTTGACCGTCCGTTTACATGTAATGAGAAGTGAATTTTAAACAACCAAAGTTAAGATGGGTAAACGGGATCATTTCTGGTAAAAAAAAATTGGAACGTTTTAAGCATCGAAAGTGTACAAGAGGTTTCGATCCTGAAAATGTTGTGTTCCATCGATATGGTTTAATACTCGACTCTCGAGAAGACAACGACCGTAACGAACGGCATCCTCTCGATTCGAGGCGACTCCAGCTTCGATTAACCAGTCAACGAGATCAGTGCCTGAAAAAGCTCCTTGATAGACCTTCAACATTCGTCTACGACACATCGATATGTGTCTTCGACACTCCGTCAAGTGGCACTGCTTGAATTGTTCACGAATAAAACGGGCTTCGGTGCTCAAAGAATTCTCATCGGGAAGTTTCAATTCCCGTGCTGTGGATGAAACGAAGAAAATTAGGCAAGTAGAAAATGTAATAATATAAAAAATAAATTTAATTGAAAATAAAAGAAATGCTGATGCGAATTGATGAAATTTTATGAATATTGAAATAAAAATTGATTAAATTTCAAATTAATTACCATCTCGCCATTTTCGACACGTTTTTTTCACCCACATTCCAATGCGACCCATTCCCGGGTCGAGACCAAATATCGCAAATGCGATCAAAGCTTGCCCAAAATTTAAAGCTACATCCACAAATGCCAACTCCGCGTAAACGCCGGTCAATTGTTCCATTATCAATGTTCCAATGGTCAGCGCCAAACCCTATCGAAAATCCCAAAAACGAACAACGTTGGTATGTTCTGTTTTAAAAAGTTTCGAGCTTAATGATCGATTATTTTTCGTACTCACAATGAACATCGAGCATAGAAGTAATATTAAAAATACAAGATGTCGAAGAATCTGGGGATCTTCCGAATCGTCTATATCTGCCTCGTTCTCGGATAACAAATCCTGTTCGGATTCCGTATTTCCGTTTGCCGCACATAAACCGCGTGGAAATCGACATGCTCCGTCAAATGCGCAATTTCCACTAAAATTGTGAAAGTTTTTCTTCTTCGTTAAACAGAGCTTTTTGCAATTTAATTAAATAACGAGCTTACTTTGTTAAACTTGAGGATGGTGATACGATATCTTCCACGTCAACGACATCTCTATTGTCGATGATCATCGGTTCAGAAATTTCTGGCTGTGATATGAGGCCAGCAAAGGCGGCTGCTGAGTGTCGTCTTTGATATCTTTGATTCAATATCAAACACCCGAATGTTACTTTAACGAGAGATAATATAAATTAAACAATTTATTTGCCATTAACTAATTCCTTATTTGAGATGATACTAAACTACGCCAGGGTTTACTATTCTTTTATTGGGTTATAATACGCCACTTACCTATAAAGCAGAATAATAAAACGAGTATCGACATCGCCGCTTGAACTCTGCCCAATTGAAAATTAGGGTTTCTCAGATCAAAATCCTCCGGTTGTTTTGGCCGCACTATTAGACACATGAGTGCGACTATCAGAAGAGGAACTCTGAATAAAAAAAGAAAATTTTATAAAATTATTGCGGAAATGTAATTAAAACTGTTGCGTAAAGAAGTTTTGTAAGAATGAAGTTACTCACGCCCATGCAATGGGTATGAACCATTTGTGCAATTTTTCCACGAACGACTGCGATCGCGAGCTCAGAAACAGAAGTGAAGCAGCTAGTGCAGCGGTCCATACGCGACTCGCGTAGACTCCACCAGTTATGAGAATGAATTGAATGTACCTTTGGCAAAAAACAACAGTATTTTCTCATTTTCAATTTTGATTTTTTAATGAGAAATTCGATTATCTTGTACTGTACCAGAGAATCGATCCAGTACTACTTGGGTCCAATTTCGTCCATATAATTACCCCGATCGAGACAGCAAGCTGTAAGTTTATTACATTTCGATAAAAGAAATTAAAGAAGATATTTCATTTTTTTAACTTTCTTATTTCTTACCTGAGCAACGACAATTGCCAGTGTGCATCGATGAGTGACTCTCTTATACTTTTTTCCCTCGAGTACAACAAAGCAAATTATCAACCAAATGCAAGCGGCTGTCGACGCAGCGCTTGTGTCCAACGAAAACAAGTTTAATTGACGGGCATAATTAGCCGGACTAACGCCATTGTATACGGCGGTGATTAACTTTGCCGAAACGAACATCAACGGAGCAGACAAAAATGTGCAAGCAACCATCGATGAAGCGATGAGATCGATATCGAGATTGTAACGAAGAGTGAAGATAAAAAGAGCCGGTGCAGTTGGAATCGTACCGTACAAAAATCCGTACGTGCTCAGATCACGCGTATCGGTTTCGTTTACTCCCGCATTAAGTAAAATCACGGATTCTCTTATGACGAGAGGCAAAACAAGCAATTTGATACTGATAAGTATCCCTGGTATAACGAGAGCCGCGCCTTTAAGAGTATGGACTTTTCCCACCATCATGAGACCGAGAAGGAAAAGTGCACTCGCCGAGAAGGCATTGCCGAGAACTTCGAGAGTCGATTCGAGCATTTTTGGTACTTGATGACTGAATGCAAGATTACCGACTATACCAAGGACTGTCATGAATAATATAGGATTCAGAGTAATTCCCTTGAATATCGAGAAAATTAGAGACAGGCGTGATGTGGTTTGTTCATTGTTTCGACGCTTGCCGATTTCCAGGAGAACAAAACCAATTGGATTCAAGATAGCAAGTGATATCGGCGCCATCAGGTAAAGATACGCAGAATATTCTGGATGAGTGTCACCGTAAAGTGCGTCGACTGAAAAAATAATTTTCTTGTTAAAGAGCTGTAAGTGTTTAATTCTATTTAATATTAATAGATTTATTCACTCAATTAATGATATCGTTTTCGGTTCAGTTATTCTTATTTCGCAAATCTAACTTACTCATTGGACAGCCAATCGCAAAATCGTTGCTCTGAGTTGCAAAAATTGCGAATAGCGCCGCACGTCCGGGATTCGAATTTCTGTTTGTTATCATCGAGACTCCAAGAACGACGAAAAAAACTGAACTTTTCGCCAGCAAGACAGCTAATAGGAATCTCCAATTTACAAGAGAAAAATCGAGTTTCGCAAGAGACAGAAATATCAGAGATGGCAACGCAAATGTTCCGACAAATGTGTTCAGCCCATTTGCCTCTGACCTTGTGATAATATCCAGCCTTCCAGCTGCATATCTGCGAAATGAAATCCAGTTATTTGAGTGAATGATCATTGATTTTTCTTTAAACTTTGAATACCTACTTTTGATGTAATAAAAGTGAAAAAAAAATGATTCTTACCCGCACAAGATAATAACGAAGCATTGTATCAATGCCAAATAAAGATTGTCGGTTGGGGTGTCACCAAGGCTCAAAAGTTCCGTCATGATTTAATCTTATAATTAATCTCTCATTTATTGTTTGATCCAATTTGCAAGATTCCTGAGAAAAATTATATTACAAGTGGTAAAATGGATTTATGATTTTTAATTAAGTGTCTGTTAGAAAAACCGTTACAATCATGAGAAGGGTGTAGTAAACTACCAATTGATGAATACAAAATGTGAATAACACAATTATTGAAAGAAAAAACCATTTTCTTATTCATATTAAGAACATATTGTAACGATTTATAATTTCTTTATATATAAATCTTGTTCTGTTTTCAATTAATTAGAAACATCGAAAAAATGTACGTTTATCGATGAATAAACGACAATTATTTGGATCGATAATCATGAAGAAAAAACATTTATAATGTCATAAAAAATACTCTATCTGGCAATCTGCTAGAGTTCATTGTGACTTAAAAAAGCTTACTCATCATGTGATGTCTGTGCCTTGTCCGATTTGTCTTCTTGATAATAAATCATGTCTTTATTAAAATACAAGAGTCCATTTTTTCGGGCCTTTAGTAGTTGACACGATTATAGAAACGTTTGTAATGTGTTCCTTCTTGAGCTCGTGTGTTTCGATATTGTAAGAAGAACGCAAGCTGTGTCATTGTCAGCGGATTTCGGGAAATATTCACTGTTTTTACCACAATTAGCCGTGACGTCCTACCATTGTTTGATTTTTTTTAGACTGTTGAGAAAAGCGACGAGAGAAATTCCACTGACATGTACTGGTTGCTTCAATGTTAATTAAAATTGATCAGTGCAGACGAGTGATGCACTGACATTCGCTGACACTGTATGCAACTGTATGTACAGTTGCACTGCAGTTACATATACAGGAATGTGTACTGTGACTGCGAACCCTGTGAACTAGCCACTTCCAACGACTGATGTGACGTACGACAACGTTAGAAGGTTAGAATGACGTCTGCATCTCTACGAATTGTTAACGATCGTATCTAAAAATTGGAACGACAGTATACTTTAAACAAACAAACGAGTTTGTTACATGAATTTTCCTTTTTCTAACCGTTTGATAAGGGTTTCATATTGTTTGACATCGAACAATCAAGTATTAAAGAATTATGTTATCTAATTCAGTTTACTAAACGGTTTCTAATAGATTGAACCCTTCGTGAGTTGCTTCTGACACAGAAAACTATGAAAGATTGAGAAAGAAAAATGTAAAAAATTAAAGTAAGTTGGCTAAGTTCATTGAGTTCCGACTACCTTCCACCTCCTTCGACATTATTTTGAAGAGAATCGAAAATCGCTCTTACAATTTACAGTATCAAGAGAAAAATGTCGAAGGGGATTGCAAGAGGTAGTCGAGTTGAAGAAAGATCAGGGTTAAAGTAGGACAGTCAAAAAATGCCCAGAAATTCGGGGTAAAGGGTTAAATTGTATTACGTGACCTCTATTTCCCCGAGTTTCTATAAAAACTTCTGCGCATGCTTGACTGACCCACATTACCCTCACCTTTCTTCAATACGGATACCTCTTGCAACCTACTCCAACATAATCTTCTCCTGATACGAAGTTTGATTTTGAATATACAAAATAATCATTTTTTCGGTGACTCTTATTACCCCAATTTTCGAAGTTTTGCGATTCGGTCCTATGCGGAGTCGGCTAACTATCTTCTCTGCCTAAGAGTGGGTAGAGGCACACTTACAGCCTTTTATATTTTTAACCAAATTCTAGATATCGGCGGTTAGATTTATTCTCACTTCTTTGCACACAATCGATTAAATACCATATGTATACAAGATTATTAGAAATAAAATATTTTGCGGCACTTTTCACACCGGCCCGTACCTCATGACGAAAGAAGTACCGACTATATTTTTAGATGTTTTTAACAAAACATCGATCCGATAAACGATTCAATTAGTTGATTTGTAACCTACTAACGGCTCCAGATTGATCGAGTACTCCTAGACATAACATCTGGGTCAAATTAAAAATATCGGCTCGCTTAACGACAATATTTATTTTTATTTTATAGAAAAAAGTGTTATCTCACATATATTTTTATTAAACTAACAAATGGTCAACAAACGATTACAAAAAGCACAGTTGTCAGTAGGCGAAGTCAACCGGCCGAGTTGATGTAGGTGTATTAGTGCATGATGAATCTCACTCGCGGCAAACCTCACGCGGCAGGAAATTTTTGACAGCAGAGAGTAGGGAGTGCGTGTATGTGTATATTGTTTTTTCGTTAAAACCTCGTAAAGAGATTCAATTTTTGTGTTGGTTTTGTATTTTTAAATTATACGTGTACGAGTGAAACTGTGAAGCCAAGGATTCTCGATCGCGTTACGAAATTTTCGCCGTATCGCGTAGCATCGTAATCGCGAAAATATGAAGGCTTTAATTGAGTTCGACGAGTGCCTCCGGGATACTCCGAAATTTCGGTAAGAGGTCCAAACTTTCTAATCTACTCGAGTCGCTTTTTTTTTACAATTTTTGCAATTAATTCTCGACGCTGGCAAATTTGACGACAAGGTAAAAACTGTATAGACCCTTATTTCGACTAAAAAATGCATAACGTAATTTTCCGGAGGTCGTAAAAATCTCATTGTTCGCCGTTCGTGTAACAATCTGTTTTTTTTTTTCTTTATCGCTGATAATTACTTCATCTCAATATATAACGTTTTTCAGACGATTGAAATACTTTGTATATTTCAGCTCTTGCATAGAGGAAGTAGAGGGAAACATAGACCAGCTGGAGCAGAAATTGGATAAGGTAATGTATTTGATAATGCCCTTATGCTCGTCTTCTTGATGACCCTTTAATTGACCTTTCTGAATTCTCACCGACTTATTATAAGTTGTTACGAGTGTTTATGCTTTCACCGGCGCTGCCCGTTTTTCATCCAGTAAATTTTCATCAAAAGGCACAGATTATTGCTAATAACAGCACTTAGATGAATATCAAGTTGCCCATTTCAATCGAAAACATTATATTTTCATTTTCAGGTATTGAAGAATTGCAATTCAATGGTTGATGCTGGCAAAAACTTTGTTGCGCAACAAAGGTATGCACACATACTAATTAAACTCAATAGAATATCATTTTGTTTACCATAATCTTTGCCATTAAAAAATAACTTCTGAATTCTGATAAGCTTATGAGGGGTAACAACAAGTGTGGGTAATATTTGTTTGCCGAGGGGTCGGATGACTCATGCAAAACTTGTCAGGTCTAATAATTCTTTATAGTATAAACGTCAGCTGTATTATAAATGACTTCTGGGCATACAAAAAATTGACTATCACAAAATTTTCCATACGAATTTCATTCTTGTACAATTATAACGATACTAACGTGTCATTGACCTGGTGGGATCAACACGATCTATTAATATTTAGTTAAAAAATTTGCTGTTGCTCATGAGCCAATTGACAATTCATTACATATTCTAAAATTTTGCACAGACAGTATATTTAATTTTGATTTGTCGTTGCAGTCAGTTTGCAAACAGTCTTTGGGAGTTATCTCTCTACTTCAACGATGACGCCGAGATAATGGCCTTTTTAAACAAGCTCATCCATGCATTGCAAGAAATGAACAAGTTTCACACTATATTGTTGGACCAAGCGTCGAGAACGGTGGTTAAAGACCTCAGTTCGTTCATCAAAAGGTGAGCTTGCAAAATAAAAAATAAAAAAGCTACGAAATCCTTTTTTCCTAAATCGAGTCGTTTGAGTATATCGGAAATGATAGATAAATTGCCTGTTCAAATAAAGACAGGCTTATCGTATCCCAAGTTCTTCCCCCTCCCTACTTAATGTTTGCTATTCGAGTCTGATATCAACAGTACATCGATGCACTGAAAATTGTTTCTGTTCAAACCTTAAATTTCGGAATATACAGTGACATCAAACGCGTCAAGGAGTCGCGCCATTATTTCGAAAAAATATCTGCCGATTTGGATGTGGCGTTGAATAGAAATTCGCAAGTACCAAAGACACGACCCGCCGAGTACGAAGAAACGTCGAACATATTGTCTGCGACGAGATCATGCTTTCGTCATACAGCTTTGGATTATATACACGCATTGACGATGCTACAAGCCCGTAGACGTCACGAGATACTTGGGACTCTGCTGAGTTATATGCATGCCTGTTTCACGTATTATCATCAAGGAAGCGATCTTGCCCAGGATCTCGATCCTTTTCTCAAGGATCTCAGCGACGATCTCGTGAAAATGCGAGGCGACTCGTCGAAACTTGAGAAAGAAATGGAAAATCGACATATTCATGTTACCAGCAGAGATCTGATACCATCGGCCTTACCCGGACAACCAAAGATGGAGGGATATCTGTTCAAACGTACGAGCAATGCGTTCAAAACGTGGAATCGACGATGGTTCTGTCTCAAAGATCATCAGTTGGTTTACAGAAAACGCACAGGCGAGGAGGATTATACGATTATGGAAGAAGATTTGCGTTTGTGTACCGTCAAACCTGTCGTCGATTGTGATAGGAGAAATTGCTTCGAAGTTTTAAGTCCCACAAAGTAAGCAATTACATGAACTTTTATTTATAAATGCCAATTCTTTAATTCACGACTAAAATGTTGGTGCATTCATTATGGCTAGTATTAATTATAATTATCTTTTATTCTTCTTTATTAAAATGTATTATTAATTTATCTGAAGAACTTTATTCATGTTTTGATCTTCTTTGAGCACAATGCACAATATACATTCATGTTCAATTTCGCAAAGTTACATTATGAGCAAATCCTTTGATCCGAAGGAGTCATATGTTACAAGCCGACAGTGAGGAGATGTATCTTGCTTGGGTAACGGCTATGCAGCAGGCTATCGGAGCTGCTATACAGAGAGGCATGAGTACTGGTGCGAATGCCAGTGCTCTTCAGCTTCAAATGCGTGACAGTAAAGGACCTGGGAGACCTCCACCCAAGCCAAAATCTAGGTACAAATTCGTACAATCATTTACAGAAATTTTGTATCATAAATTACTCTAAATTGAAAAAAGTCGGATTGCCAACAAATTTAACATGATGTCTTTTTATTTTAGGGTATGGGAACAATTACTGAAGATTCCAGGCAACGATGCTTGTTGTGATTGCGACAGTCCGAATCCCAGATGGGCGAGTATAAATTTGGGCATAACGCTCTGTATCGGTGAGTTAAAAACACAGCACGTAATATATGAAATTTAACGGATTTTTAGGTATTAATCGGTTCTCATTTGTAGAATGCTCCGGTGTGCACAGAAGTCTCGGTGTCCACTACAGCAAAGTTCGTTCCTTGACGCTGGACGATTGGGAGCCTGAAATATTGAAAGTAATGGCAGAATTAGGTAACACTGTGGTCAATAATGTCTACGAAGCCGTTCCCATACCTTCGGAATTTACAAAAGCAACGCCAAAATGCAAAGGGTAATACAAAATTAAGGATCAATTCTTGTCGGATGGCATCACTCCAGTGATTTTTACACCGATGAACGTACAATTTCAGAAATATTCGCGAAGGTTGGATAAAAGCAAAATACGTCGATCGTAAGTTTGTAAAACCATTGACGAATATCGCGACGAGTCAACACTCGAGTCGTGAAATGCAACGATTTCGAAAATGGAGCGTTCGAAAATTGCGTCGAAGACCTCGCAGTCATGACAAATTGGACGGTTTGAATCGCAACAAAACCTCGACACTGACTTCGGTCAAGGAATTTCAGCACTCTATGAGCTCGGACGATAGCAAAGAGCTTCCTTTCGATAGTTTGATGGGGATGGACAGAGCTAAAAAAATCGACAGAAGTTCCATGAGCTCCGAGGACAGTGCGATATTAGATCTGAAAAATGATTCGACTCTTTATGGAAAAATTATCACACCTTTGCAAACTGCTTCGAACGACAACAAGAAGAGCGAGACAAAAAGCATCGGCTCCGATGTTTCTGTGGCAGGAAATCGTGCGACCGTCGATTCGGTTGAAATTGCCAGCAAGAGTTCTGAGATTCTCACCAGCAATTCCGATACAAATTTATCATCGAAGACGGACACTTCTTACAATACCGGAATGTCAAACGACTCCAGCGAGAGTTCGGAAAATAAGGATATCGGTACAGAGAAGCAAACCCAGGAAAAATTATACGATTCCGACGTTTTACTTTTTGGCTGTGATCTACCGAAGCCCGCGATCGAAGGAAGCCTCGAACTTAGTTCCGATCAAGACTCGACAGCGGGCGAGGACGAGGAGTTCGCCGACGAGGAAGACATTGAGAATTTACATCCTGACATGTTGCTTTACAAAGCAGCGGCTGCTCACAATCTTCCTGTCATGTGCGTCGCTCTGGCAGCCGGAGCTGACAAAATGTGGTCGAACGTCAACGACAGAGGACGAAACGCTATTCATCAGGCTATCATAAGTGTAAGTGTACAAAAAGTTGACGATATAATTAAAAAAATGCAAAATAAGGCAGATCAATTGTAAGAAAGTATAATTATTATTCGATCGATTGAAAAACATGCCTCAAATCTCGGAATGTCTATATTGCAGGGTTCCGTTATGTCTTGCGAGTATTTGCTCTTGAACGGTGCTCGGATAAATTGTCAGGATTCGGAAGGCAAAACACCGCTCTATTTAGCCACGGAACTAGGTGAGTTTGTACATTAGAAACGCATCATCGTCAATCACTCTTTTCTTCATCGATGGTGATGGAGAAAACATTGTAAACAACATAAAATAATGATAAAATAATGTACGAGGTTCCTTATTTGCTGTATTTTTTAATCAGGTCATACGGCACAAGTATGTTTATTATTGAAGCATCGAGCTGATCAACACATTGAAGACGAAAGGGGAATAAAGCCTTTGGCGATCGCCGTGAAGGAAGCCAACGCGGATATCGTTACGCTGTAAGTTTGAAAAGTGGTCAATTTACTTCAACGACTCGTCGAGGAGAAATCGCCAATAGTTTTTTTATATTGCTATTAGATTACGACTGGGACTATTGAACGAGGAAATGAAGGATTCCGAGATTGGTGTAACGGGAGATGAAACATTTAATGACGTAGTCCGCGATTTTAGCCAATTGGCTTGCTCGCATCCGGAACGTTTGCAACGAAGGAACGAATCGAGCAGTGTGAACACCGCGCCCGAATGATATTACCAAAATGGGTTATTGCTCGGTTTTCGTATATTAGGAGGGAAGGTCAATGGCCGAACTCTACGATTCTGATATTTCGTGGTTTTTTCCCCAGAATCCGTAGATATTTTTGACCGAACCTCGACTTCAACAAAAACAAAGATGTTTTGTAATTCGAGCATTTTTTTTAAATGCGTTGTTATAATCTCGTTTTGAATTTTTTAAAAAATAATCCGTTTTGTGATAAAACCATTTTGCAGTGGAATAATCAAGGCTTGCCGTACCGTTTACTAGGTATTGCCAAAATTGTGAAAAAAAGGAAGGACAGATAATTTAAAATACTTAAATGATAATTGAAGAGATTCGTGTCTGAGCCTGTAAAATGAGCATGCTTCGGCAAAGTTGATTGTACTTTCGAAAAATGTTGTTTGTTACCATATTGTGCTTTACATCGGTTGAAAATTGAGTCGTTCAGTAGACGAATGAGGAAAATTCCTCACTCTCGTACTTATTTCTCGCATGATCATGATTTTTTCATTCCTCATCGTACATTACTTATTTTTATTCGACGCTTATCCAAAAGTTGGACACAGTGAAAATTGAATTATTTCATTAAGAGGCAGTGGTACAAGCAAGGTGCGCTTCGAAAATTTGATCAGCAATCATACGAGCACTAAACAACCGATCAGGTTAAAAAGTGGCAAGTGCATAGAGAATTATGACAAAAAGTGGTTTTGGTATTTGTTTTCCAAAATTATTCCCATAATTCTCTAGATACCCTCCAAACTTTAACGCTCAGTGCCAGAGAAAATACGGATGGCGTTTTCGAATCCCTCGTCGCTTGCAACATTATTTTCAAAATTTCGGAAACAAATACCAAGAGCCATTTTATGCCATATCTTAAGAGCCTTTTAAGACAATCTGAAATGTCCGAGTCAGTAATAGAAGATGTTTTACAATTTTTTTTTTCGAGGGTGCTCCATGTTTTCGTACAGATGCAGGTTCTTGTGGGACCCAGAACTCAATTCTACATTCTATAAGAATTTGCGTTTGTCCGGGGACGATCCTAAAAAATAATATTTCATAAAATTTGCATCTCTCATTCTCTCTCACTCATTGGACACTTACAAAACAATATTAACGTAAACAAAATTGTTAAAAATCAATGTCACAATAACGCTGTATCTTCGATATAATTGATTTTTTCTCTCGATACCAATTGTGCTGTCCAATTCTCATATAATCGGAATTTTGTTTAGAGCGCTTCGTGTAAAACATTTTTGTCGTAGCAATCGATCATTCCAAGAGGCGAATGGAACGGCACTAAAACGATCGATCATCAACGAATTATTAAACGAAGCAAAACAAATTTCAACTGTTTTTACGGTTTTGTAAATAACGCCGTTGATTTGCTGAGTGTAACGAATCGAAACTGCAGGTCGATCGACCGTTGCCAAATTCCAAGATATTTGTACATATATATAATAATATTAAATGCTAAATTCTGGTCGGTTGTCGTTGAGCTCCTCGAAAAATTCTCGTACGAGAGCGTTCAAGAGGATATAACGCCGCATGTTTTTACCGGCCAGAATTTCATGTACATGACATAGAGTATCTCAGTGGTGACAAAGAAAAATAATCAGTATCATTATCCATGTGATTCTTCGTTCTTTTCTAGATATAATTCATCGACGTTTTTTTCATTTTTACTCAATGTACACGGAGCTTATATATACATTTTTTTCGGCAATGGCAAACATTTTGTGTACAGACGACTAAACTTGATGTGTCTATCGTTACGTACTAAATTTTCGAACCATTTACATTATTTTTACACAGCTATTAATCACGGATTACCTCTTATCGTAATTCTTTTTTACGGCCAATTCAACATTTTTTATTGCAACGTATCGACGTGCTTCCACCTGTGTTTTCCATCTGTAAAATTATCCTATTTTCAGGTATATTCGAATTATATCCAACGTTGCGGATTTTTTTGCCACCCAATTTTTATTTCTATTTGCAAACGATCCGTTGCTTCCAATTTTTTTGGCCAAGAATAAAATATATTCGTCACTAAGAATAATTCCTTTTTTTTAAATTCTCAATATTACTCGAGGCTTTCGAGAAGTTGTCGTTGTTCGAAACTCCGAATGCTTTAGATAAACTGTATGCTGCAGAGCTTGCGCGATCCGTTAGTTTGTTTATGCCGTATTTGTAAACTATTATTTTCATTTTTTCTTTATCTATTTTACTTAAATTTAATTTTGCATCCATACTTGTACTTATCGATTCAAAAATCATGAAATTCACGAGTTCTTCGTAGCACGATAGTTTTAAAAAAATCACTAAATTAAAACACAGCCACGTGACGCTTTAAATCGTCACGGAAAATGATGTAATAAAAATGAAAAAAGAAAAAATCGAGCACTGCCTTACTCAAGAGGGGACGGTTAGTGATCCGACGATATTTTGCCAAAATCGCAAATGTTCATATTTAAAGAATGGCAGAAAGCTCGACGAAAAAAAGAGGAATCACAACGGTTATGGACGAATTTCAAACAAGTGAATAATATTAATGTTATGTATTAAACGAATATTGTATACAACTTTTATGCCATATGAAAAAAAAATGTATTTAGTGTGAATCGATAATATTTATTTATTTCGCCTCGACATCCGTCGTAAGAATTTTTTTGAGGTGCTCGACGAGATCGCAGACTCGGTCCAAAGTCCTCGATGATTAATCTCATAACGTCGATGCGTGCGTGTTGGTTGATGAATCGGCGAACTTATCGACGCAGTGCGTACGCCAACAATTTATGAGATGCGTCGATTAAAAGCCCCAGGTCAATATCCTATCCGCTAGTTAATGAGACGTTCATCGCGTTGTAAATTTCTAACGGCACCGCCATCATCCTTTTCTTCGTTCCAAAGAGAAACAATTAACAAAAAAATCTAATTATTCTTAAAAATATTGTATCGATTTTTATACGAATTATTAATATTTTTGTAAATAAGAAGATCGATGAAAATTCTGGGAAAATTTCATTCGTAATTACGCACGTAATTTACCCAATAATCGAACGCATTCACGTTCGAGGAAACTTTTAGCTTGTATCGAGCGAAAGGAAAGAGTTCGTTAAATCTCATTGGTCGAAACGTAGATAAGTGTATGAAACTTTTGTGGGTGGCGAGTATCGCGCATTGGTTTCTCGCGAGACCAAAGCTGATAAGAAAAATCCCGATCATTGGCTCGAGATTCGTTTCTTTTTTTTTTATATCGTTCCATTTCTGATAACGCGTGATTTATTGCCACGCACGAGATGTATCACAAATCCCATGTGCCGGTGACGATCGCGTTGCAACACTGAGAAAAACAAAAATTAAAAAGCGAATAAAATCGTCGAAGGAAGGAAAAGCGATTCGTTAAAGTCAACCCGAATAATCCTCGTAACGCAAAATAATACGTTTAAATGTATCTTCGACGTCTCGTCTCCCATCATTGCGTATTTGTGATTGTGTGTGTTTTTCAAATAAATTTATCGCATCGAACGATGACGCGCGTCGATTTCGCGAAGCGAATCGGTTTTAATCGACGCAAACGAATGGTTCATGTTATGACGTTTCAGACTGTAAATATTATTATTCTATTTGAGGTTTCGATCGATTATACTGATTTCTCGATCGGTTGTATCGATCCCAAAGTCAATAGTAAGAATCAATTTATAATAATGAAAAATTAAACAAGCTGCGCAACTGTTAATTAATTCGATAATTAATCGATCATTTCGTAGGTATTTATCGATTATTGTTTATGTTTCTTTCTGAAAAACAAAATTTGTTACTGTCATAAAAATCTTTGATAAATATGATGGCGTTTAATATTTTTGAATTATATTATAATTTTTGAAATAATGATAACTCGTGTAAATACTATCTTCTATTCGAGGTTTCGATCGATTATACTGATTTCTCGATCGGTTGTATCGATCCCAAAGTCAATAGTAAGAATCAATTTATAATAATGAAAAATTAAACAAGCTGCGCAACTGTTAATTAATTCGATAATTAATCGATCATTTCGTAGGTATTTATCGATTATTTTTTATGTTTCTTTCTGAAAAACAAAATTTGTTACTGTCATAAAAATCTTTGATAAATATGATGGCGTTTAATATTTTTGAATTATATTATAATTTTTGAAATAATGATAACTCGGGTAAATACTATCTTCTATTCGAGCTTTCGATCGATTATACTGATTTCTCGATCGGTTGTATCGATCCCAAAGTCAATAGTAAGAATCGATTTGTAATAATGAAAAGTTAAACAAGCTGCCCAACTGTTAATTAATCGATCATTCCGTAAGTATTTATCGATTATGTTTTATCTTTCTTTCTGAAAAATAAAATTTGTTACTGTCATAAAAATCATTGATAAAAATCGTGACGTTTAATTTCATAATTCCAAAATAAATATTTTGCAATTATAGTTTTCGAAATAATAGTAAGAAAGCGAGTGAGAGCGATCTCGAGAAAATGCGAATGCACGCAGCCGTAGTGGCTGTGAAGTTCCCTCGGGCTCTCTCGACTTTTCAGTGGCTCTATCTAGCGTACGAGAGAGAGTCGAGCGGCACGCAGTCTAGGCCTAGGCATTCCTATCCATCCGCTCGGGCGAGAATCTTCTCGTTTAACCGTGAGACACAACCGCACGATATACCACATTCACACGAGACGTCGGACTATTAGGTAAGCACCAGCGAGATAGACTCGAGCGTGAACTCGTTCGAAGAAACGAGCTATTAACAATTTAATTCGATAAACGAACTCACCGAAGAAGACAAAAAATCATCTTTTTTGTTTTCTT
Organism: Netelia virgata; assembly: GCA_951802705.1. NCBI lineage: Eukaryota > Metazoa > Arthropoda > Insecta > Hymenoptera > Ichneumonidae > Netelia > Netelia virgata. The sequence goes on along the minus strand of OX637865.1, from coordinate 44,099,585 downwards.
ATACGTCTGTTAATCATAATTTTAATGCATTTGCTAATTAAGAGCAGGTAAATTAAATTAATCGGGTTGATCGTTAAATTTGTGAATATTAATCATTTTTTTGACGACAAATGATCGAACAAAAATTCGTTCCAGCTAGTCGCGATCAGTGTTGCGTGTATAGACGAAATTCTGACTCGCTATTGTCAGAAATCGTTACCCAATTACAATGGAAATTTTTGAATTGAAATAGAAAAAAAAAAAAAATTTTTGTCTCAAACGATTTCTCCATGGGCGCTGCGAATTTTTGTTTCTCCTTTTCATCATAGTTTCTTAGAACCAACGAAGGACTTTTGTATACCGAACATTTACTGCTTCTTTTTACATTTGGGTGGTGCAAGAAGATTTGCAGCACAACCTGCCAATAAAACATACCGCTTGAACTCTACCGTGACCCTCTTTTCCGCTATCATAAATGTCAAAGGAAACTTTATGGTGCAACAATTTTTGCATATATCATGCACGAACGCTTCGAACTTATGTGCACCGCGAATTATCTCATTTCACCCATCTCTCTCTCTCTCTCTCTCTCTCGTTTGGGAGGTTCGAAAAAACTCGAACGAAATTGGGAACGCGACTCCACCCTTGGATTCTGCTTTGACCTCGTCCAAACGAACCTCGCACATATAAATATACATACGTATATAATGATATTTTTACGATGGCCATAAATTTATATGCACATCAAATCATCTCATTTCGCTTCTCTCTCTCTCTCTCTCTCGCTTCAGCCATAAACGCTTTACGATGAGGTTATGGCATCTCACAAAGTACACCGACATCGGTCAGTAAATACATTTTCATTTAGAAACCGTGGTGAACATCATTTTTTCATCATACGTCCTCGTCGAAGTAATTATTATTGTAAGACGCAATTCGAACGCATGTATTCCCTTTGTTTTATTTGTCATGAAAATAATACTCCTAATAATATACAAAATTGTTAATTATTAAATTCCAGTGTAAACATTTTATTTATTTTTCTTTAAGGTAGTCCTATCGTTGGGGGGTGGGGATTAAAATTGTATTCCCGTTTTTTCTCACATTCCAAGTGGACTGAGCGTTTAAGTCCATTGAGAAAAGTTGTTGCAAATCGACTAAAGAACAACATACTCAAAATTCGAATTGATCCTATGTAAAGTTTATTTGTTATATAATAAACAAAATCATGAAATTTTGTTTCCATAAGATTGTTATAAAAAACGAATTGAAGCTTCTTCTGTCATATAAAAATGTGTGCAAAATTTCAACAGTCTTTATCGATCAAAAAATCGAGATACTCATTGTATGTGGGAGTTTAACGTGCATACCCTCTTCGGGTTTTTACACAGCTGAGATACTCATTGTCTAATATTGCGATATTTAACACGGGCTTTTATGGGAGGTTACGAAAAATGACGATTTTCAAGAATAAATATCTTGATTTTTGAGTCGATAAAGGCCCCAGAAATTTTACACACATGTACATATGACATCAAAGAACGTTTCTGCAAATTTTCAGTGAAATCTAACGGAAACGCTGTAGCGATAGGACTACCTTAAGAAATCAAGGAGAATGCGTTTGATTTTCTCGACGTATATAGAGACTCGTATATGAGTAGCGTTTGAAGTATTCCTTAGGCCTAAGAATAAATAATAAATAACGATACAATTTCGCGCATTATAAATCTATCTTTCCACTTGAGAATGTCAAGCTAGTAATTTTCTATTACAACAATGATTAAGAAGCCTGGCCCTGTCCCTCTTTCTCTTTCTCTCCCTTTATATATATGCACGACAACCCGGCGCACGCGCACATACACCCATACGCGCACGCGCATTATCAAAAGAAGGAGAATGAGAGCCATGCGCGCAGTCATCTTCCCGGTAGAAAATAAGTGCCGTGGAACCGAGTTCTCCGTCGATCGTACGTCGGAGAGTTGCATCGTTCAGTGATTAGACTTATGTGCCCCGCGCGGTACTTGTGACTCTTTCATGTCCCATGTACATAATATATATATGTATATTATTTGTGTATATATATATGTATATCTATATATATGTATATAGCGTCATATTGCTGTCCGCAATAACCCTCTCGCGTGTCTTACGTTCCTCTGACGTCCTTTCCGAGAGTGGAGGAGAGAAGAACGCAGGATCAACTCAATCTAGCAATTTTGTGCTTCCACGCCGTTAACCCAATCGTTATCGATTGATCCTCATTAACGTTCAACTTGTGATCTCCGCATAGTGTACATTCCGAGAGTCGTGAACATCTGTTGCCAATCTGTTCAATATATCGGTCACCGGACGAGCGTGCATGTTACACGTATTATGTTTGTGTGAGTGTGACGTGTACATTTCAATGTATATATGTATCTACGTAACGTGTAATTATACTCGTATTATTATAACTTAAAAAAAAGAAACATTAGATTTAAAAAATGTATTATAGTTAATAAAACTTATCGGGAGTTAAGATTTCCTTGGTTGGGGAGAAAAAGAGGCGAAGGAATGATTTACAATCGACTATTGCGACATAATAGCGCGCAATAGATCGATGACCGCGAGATATCAGATATCGTTTGACGAAACGGCCGAGTGACACGAGGAGTAGAAAAAACATGGCGCGGGAGCTTCGCGACCGACCGCAGGGAGGGACACGCCACGTGTACGTTCTAGGGCTCCCGGATCATTTTACAGATCATCGAGAGCCTCGGGAATGGAACGACGCAATCTATCTCTCGTCAGGTAGCCTATGGCCGTTCCGAGCAACTTATTTGACCGTTTCGCATGAGCGCGTTCGAAGCACGGACGCAGCTAATTTGCGAACGGAAAGTTACTTGAGCGGGATCGAAGTTCCACGAAATCATTTATAATGATGATCTCGATCTCGTATCGCGTGCCACGTGCTCCCTGTACGAACATGATCATTGAGACGCAACTCAGTTCGCATTATACGTCGCGAACGTCGATACGGAGAAAATGGTTTGAAAAAACAAATAAGAATAATAAACATTAATAACGATGTCCCTGATTCTAATTGAAACGAATGCATATATATGTATGTATGCAGAAATCAGCGCGAAAAATTATTGAGGGGAAATCAATGCGCGCGCATAAAATAATTCGCGAAAGATTGCACGTGTGCATGCACATGCGTCATCGATCCATTTTGGTCGATGGTTGCATTTCGATAATCATGAAGAATGAAATAGAAATCATCATTCGTCATTTTGAAAGTCAGTATGGGGTTTCATTGTACCCCGAAGTTCGGTATACGTATGGTTTAGTACATTGTAGCACCGGTAGAGGGTGTGACGTTTGTCGCGGACGAGCGTAATGCGCATCGAAAAAAGTCAGAAGCGATTGCCCTCTCGTTGAAATATGTACGTCTATGACCGTCGCGTCAACAAGTTCCACACTTGTTCGGATGATTGACGTTTGATTGGCAGGAGAACGTCGATGATTATCGAGACGGCGAAGATGATGACGAGGACAGGATCTAATTCTCGGTTGATCCATTTCTTTCTTTCTCATTCCGTCTGCACCGAAACAAAGCCGATGACGCAGAGCCGAAATATCTTCGGTTGAATAATGTATCTATATTTTATGTGTATCATGTAACTACGATATAAAGAACCATATTTCCCATTCGTTCGTCGCAATAGTTTACCACAACCGTGGTATAATCGAGGTACGTGAGGCCTTGTACAATATAACGCCGCTAGGGGGCGATCATATTCGTTGGAGGGCACGATGACTTGAAAGACGATCGACGGTCAATTATTGTTGTTAACCAATCGTCTGGAATATATTTCACTATACTATAGATATTATTAAATGTGTTATTGAGTATTAATTAATGTAAGGATGATGTATTGTTATAAATAATTAAGTGTATAAGTATATTCTCCCACTGTGGATTAAAGGTAAGTTTATACGTTCCCAACATCAGCATATACTACACACGCGCGATGTAAACACTACATCCACACCATTTACACATAAACAAATATCACACGAAACACACCCTGTGGCTTTAGCTACTTCGTTGAAGCCACGGAGAATTATTATACTCCGTGAGTCCAACCAAGTATCTAACGTCGCAGGGTGGTTAAAATGACTGTGTGACTCTAGCTAAATGGCTAAATCCACGGTGTGGCTACGGAAATCCATAGATATATTGTATAGAGTGGGGTAAGTACGTAAACGGCCTGAATTTATTCTAATATAAGTTCCATTGTATTAGCTGGCAAGTAGAAACCTACATTCGATTGTTGTGACATGATTGTCATAGATGTCTCTCATTCGCGATCGGTTTCTTTTATTGATTTCAATTAGAAAATGCAAGTACATGCAAACAAATATAACCAAATTCGAAGTACGAATGCGAGCGATGCATCGACGATCATTAGACCACTAGGAATTATTAATATCTTTTCTTAATGTTACAACATTTTATTATAGTTTATTAATCAAGGAAGAATCCTTGTATATTTAAAAGTATGTAACTTTTGTCCAAAGTATCTATTTGGACAATAAGTATTTATAATACGTATCTACAATAAGTATCTATTTGGACATAAGTATTTATCATCAAAATGATAAGTTCCAAAGAACATAAGTTAAACCATAATAACTGCACTATGTTCTAATACCGATTTTGTTAAGTTTCAATGGAACAGATAGATGGAAGTATAAATTTACAAAACCTAGTTCGAACTTATCCCACTCCACCTTCTGTATCAATCAGGTAGATTTCGCAGTCAAACTCTTTGTCGGAATCTACGACGAGACGCAACAATTTATTACACTGATCGAGGACGGGATCGTGTACACCCCACAAACATCACTTACCTGCGATCAGCTTCTTTCCCGATCTACGCAGAACTTCAAAATTGCAGTGTAGCTTCTCTCTTACACTCGTTGGCTCTTCGAGATTATATGCATCCAGTTGTGCCTCGTTCTGAAAGAAAATCCTCCGAATCCCGACAGGGAGCTATTAGCGGCCCGCGATTCACTGGGCCAATCCCCAATCCGTGATACTACACACTTATATAGTACGCGATATCTTATTATATTTAATAAAGCTTCGATATCGACGAAACGAAACGTTGCGAATGCAACTTTTCTGTTGATGATAGAATTCTATAGGATTTACCCTTAAAAGTAAATTATAAAAAACTTAACTTCTTTATTCTTAAGGATAAACCTCCTTACTTTCTTAAGGAGGTTTATCTGGTACTGAGTAAGTCAAAAGAAAATTTGTTGTGACTAGCGTAATCAGCTTAATTAGCTAGAATTTTGTCAGTCGTGTTGTCGTTTTATCATCGAGCTGTCGAACAATGGAAGACACCCTACGTTGCCACGATCAGAGTACTGTCAAGCTCAGCCTCACAGACAAATTAATTTATTATGAACCTCACGAGTACCCAATCGATTTTACAAAGGTCTACGAATGTTCCTTAGATATTTTTTTAGTCATTCTGCAATTTTCGTAAAAAACTGTTTGTCAATGATTGTGAGTTTAATGTTTATAGACGGAGAAATCAGTGAAACCCATAAAAACCCATGTTAAATTTAGGAAATATGTTTTTATTTATTTCTCACGAACGAGGTATCCTCAGTTCTTGAAATTTTAAGAGATGACTTTTTAGATACTGATAACTATATTCTGATTTTTTCATCAATATCTGTTTGTTAATTAACTAGCTGTTAACTAATCATTCGTGCTATTTTTTTGTGCTGTATTTATAAAACAAAAAAGAAACTTCTTAATATTAAAGAATATAAACTTCTAGTGCCCTTGGCTCCGTTCCTCGTTGATTTCCCAAAATTTTAATTTATAAATTTGTGATTGTTCGTCATTAGGGTAAAAGCGCTGAACTTCGATACCAAAGTACAGCCTCGTGTAACCAAAGTCTCGTCACTCGTAGACCACAACTGTGATATAATAGCCGAAGTCTATGCTGTCACTGTCAATCGCATTTATCATTTTTCTGATTAGAAGGAGAAATTATATCGATATAATACAATAATAACCAGGGAGATTGAGTTTATTTCAAAAGAAAAATTACAAGATAATTTCTATATATTTATTAAAGAACGTGTTAGACATAAACTTTCGTCCAATCTAAAAAAAAACTATTTCTAGAAAATCGAATAATTTTTCAGTCCGGTGTGTTAAAAATTTTTATTTTCATTTGCAAAAATCGAGAAAGAAGAGAAAGAGAGAGAGAGAGAGAGAGAGAGAGAGAGACGATAAGTACGAACTCGCAAGTAAGAAAGATGCTCGCTCTTCGTCGTCGCGAGACGTTGTTTTTTTCTCAGCGTGGGCGGTCTTTCGCAATCTCTCCTCACGTTTATATCGCAAAACTCACTCACATTGGGATGGCGCGATGATGATCCTCCAGTTTTCGTTCCCAATTTTCTACACCGAAGCAACAGGAACACGAACGGTTTGGAGTCAGAGAAAGAAAGAGAGGTGCGAAGAGACGAGAGGAAAAGACACGATATCCCTCGTACGTCTAAACTTCTGGGGATTTGTGCGTCTAGACGCACCCTCGCACTCGTCCCGTCTCTCTTTTCCACTTTAAACTGTACATATCGAAATATACATTCATATAAAATGTTCTCATCTACATCCTCTCGTCTCAGATCTCTCGCGAGCGAGCAGCTTCTGTCTATCCGTCCGTCTGACTGTCTGTCTCTCCCTCTCCCTCTCCCATCCTCCTTTCACTTGGTAAAGTTGATTCACCGGAACCGATTTAGCCTAACCTCCGCGATGGACACTCCAACGCCGCCCGATCTTTCGGTTATATCGTCGCGCCGTTTGCGAACCCTTCCGTACGACGTATCTGCGAATGATGCGACGCAAAAGAGAGAGACCGAGAGAGAGATTGAGAGAGAGAGAGAGAGAGAGAGAGAGAGAGAGAGACGGGGATAACGCATACGAGAGACAATATTCATAAATTTCGCAAACAGATGTGATGCGAACAGACGTGAACAGACGAAACAAGCTACGCATCAGAGAATACGAGAGAGGGAGAGGATATTCCAGTTTGCCGGTTTCCTTGGCACGATTTATATAGGTAACGAAGACGAGCGAAGATTAAAACACAGGGAAATCGTCTGCACGTGACTCTCTTTCACCGTTTCACCCGTTTCTGAAGGTTCGAGAGCGTCGCGATCAAATGGTCAAAAATCGATCGGTAGTTGATCGGTAGATGTTTTTTCCTTTCCCACCAAGCAATCGTGTCGTATAGATTCGTTTTTTATTTTCTTAAAACAGCGTCTCGACAATTGGAATTTTTGGTCTCGAGGGGTCAATGAAGAATTTTGACCTCGTGACTTCCTCCGGGAAGAGGACAAACCAATCGTTCAGATTATCATAATATATCCTGTTAGAACTGCTTTTCAAAGTCATCGTAAATTTGCCATCGTGTGTCATATATGAGAATAATAATGATGTTAAGAATGTGACGAGGGGGAAGCACGAATATAATGTAAAAAAAATGGCACGAAGAAAGTCTTTCTTTTACCCTGCGGAGCGTAGCAGCATGAACCGATTCGATTGTCCGAAATAATGAACAGAGAGAGAGAGAGAGAGAGAGAGAGAGAGAAAGAGAGAGAAGCAAAGAGAAAGAGTCAATTAACTGACTCCAATTAGCCCAAATAGATATACCGGTTGGAATCGGTTCGAACTTGAGAATACTGAAACACGAATGGTCACTAGTACTTCATGCCGTTTGACACAACGATGCGATCGGCAATACACCATGGCGACCTAAGGAATATTACCGTCGAAAGATTAATAATTGAGAAAAACAAATTTTAATGTTTTTTCGAAAATCGTCGAATTTCCATACAACACCATTTGATTCAATGACATTTAAGATTATCAATTAATTTTTATTTTGTGACTGCCTGATTTTCCTATATCTCAAATATCAAAAAAAAAAAATTAATTTTTTTTACATCGATCTCTGCAAAATAATAAAAAGCTCGGTAAAACCCGTTTTCTCGTTGCGTCGCAGAGCTCGTCGAGCGTATATCCTGGATCAGTCTCTTCCTCTAGAGTGTTTCAGTAACGTCGACGGTGTTAACGTTTTCATTCACCAGCTCGGGTGTTCCGGCGCGTGAGAGGGATGACAGAGATAGAGAGAGAGAGATAGATAGATAGATAGAGAGAGAGAGAGAGCGAGAGAGAGAGAGAGAGAGAGAGAGAGAGAGAGAGAGAGAGAGAGAGAGAGAGAGAGAGAGAGAGAGAGAGAGAGAGAGAGAGAGAGAGAGAGAGAGAGAGAGAGAGAGAGAGAGAGAGAGAGAGAGAGAGAGAGAGAGAGAGAGAGAGAGAGAGAGAGAGAGAGAGAGAGAGAGAGAAGAGAGAGAGAGAGAGAGAAGAGAGACCCACCACGACGTAAGCCGCTTCAGAGCTCCGAAGAGCATCTTATTCTTCGTGATATATTAAACCATCAGGGTTCCTCGCATCCTTCCCTCGACCGGGCAAACGACTCACACGACGACGACGACGACGACTACGACGACGACGACGACGACGACGACTACGACGACGACGACGACGACGACGACGACGACGACGACGACGAAGACGACGACGACGACGAAGACGACGACGACGACGACGACGACGACGACGACGACGCCGACGACGACGACGATGACGACGATGACGACGACGAAGACTCTAGCGCGTGGTCGGGTCTCGATAGGATGTCTTTTCGCGCGATTCGGCACTCACAGACGTGAACCGCCCGACCAATTACTATTATTTTAAGCAACCGCGAGCGTATTCCGCGCGACACGCGAGACGAACCTCGAGGAGGAAGATGAAGGAAGAAACAAGAGGTGGAAGAGGAGAGGCGGCGGAGGGAATATGAAGAAAGATCTGAGGACTTTTGCGGCTTGCGATACGCTGACAGCTTTAGAATCGCCATTTTGAAATCGCGGGCATAAACTCGAGGCGTCTCACTCGCGTCTACGGACAAAAGGGCGCGTATGTCTTCGTACAAAGTCGAAGACGTCGTTGCACTTTTCTTCATCTTCTTCTCCTTCTTCATCTTCTTCTTCTTGTTCGTTTCACGTAGTCGTCGTCGTTATCATTGCCGAGGAGGCGCCGGCGTCTCGCCGCCTTTAGTAAATAAGCGTAAATCGCGCTCCGCGATACTTAGTGGATCCGGCATAAAAGACTCGTAAGATGTATCGGGGCGCGAGGGAGAGCGTCGGATCAAACGTATACCTATACTACTGACAGCCCGGACATCGCACTCGTACTTCTCGTTTTTACGCATACGCGAACATATTATATATCTATATACGTACATATATGTATGTCTATACGTACATATAACTATATATATATATATATATATATATATATATGTATAAGGTATATATATATATACATATTTGTAGTTTAAGAGGGAGGTATTGAAGAGGAGACACATTTATTTTCCAAGTTCATTCGCGTCTCAGCCTACATTTGATGTTTCAAAAGTTTCAAATAAACTTGGTGCCATGGCGCCGTCTCTATTACTATTACTTTATTTCTCGTCGGGTAGAGGAGATATATTTATCAGAAATATATATAATTTTATGTGTGTGTGTGTGTGTGTGTGTTTTCGTTTATATAGCAAGGCGAGAAGCAGCATGCAGAATGTGTCGCGGCTCGATTTTCTGCACGGCAAAACGTCGCTGAATTATCGATCGAATAAAAATGTCCCGTTCGAAAACCGTCTGACGTCGTTTATACCCGTGCTTCGCAACGGACCGAGGATAAATGAAGATATAGGCGGGGATAGAACGGAAAAAGAAAGCTACGTATTGTCTCGATATTTTATATTTAGCGGTTTGCAAAAAATAAAAACGATGTTTTTTTATTTTTTTTTTATTTTGGCTTTTTATTCGTCGATGTTTCCGGAGGACTCGGTGAAATTTGTGCTTGGATCGTGAAGGAAAGAATGGTCGAAACAGAAATTGAATTTTTCGTCGATCGAAATGTTTTGTTATATTTGCAGATTTGGAATGTTCGGAAATTCATGTTATATAATAACGTAACCAAAAATTATCCAATTTGCAAAAATAAAGCAGAATCTAAGAAAGAAATGTAGTAGCTATAGTTTGACGGAGAGACATTTTTTGTTTTGTCAATAATACAAAAATGACAGTACTTCAAACTTTAGTATGCAATATAAAAAGAAAAAATGAGTGTTTAATAATTTATACAAAATTGTCCAATCCCAATATTAAAAAATCCTCTCGACGGACTATAGAGAACATAGTCATCAAGATTATAAAAAAAGTTAGAAAATATTAAAAATTGACTGAGTTATCGTGCAGACCATGTCTAAAAACGTAGTTTCGAGAAAAACGCTTTTAAAGTTTCTGATAAGTAAAACGTGAACTCACGGCTAGTCTACCATTCCAGATTCGTACTGTACACCTTCTTTCTCGTATTTTCGTGTTTTTTATGGTTTTCTGCAATCCCTTATAAATTCTAGTTTCTATAAACGTCCCATAAACGACCTTGGTTTTTAAAAAACCCAGATTTTGCGAACAAAAGAAATACGAAACGTAGCTGCCGAGAGGGACTCAGCATAGTTAGCGAGGTAGCCGTCTCAACCCGATGTCCGGTCACATTTATCGCTATAACTTTATAACGGAGTGGAATTAACATTTTTTTTTGAAAATTTCGTGAAAGTGTAAAGAATAAAATTTTGCAAAAAAAAAATAAACCGATTTTTTTTTAATTTCAGGGTTATGCGATGCCTTAAGAAAATTGAGAATTCAGAATGAAACTGAATTGTTCAATCGATAATTAGTCTCGTTAACTGCCAAACTCTCTCGTAAAAACGTGTATAACGGTGAATATAATTGTGACGATCCTGAGAAGTTTTCGACGACGAGAGTTTCCAACATCCCGGCAACTCGTATAATACGAGGAAGATAAATTGCATTTATACGCATGCGTTATAAATGACCCCCGGATGGTTTCTCGAGTATCGTTAAGCTCGTAAATTTATACTACCTGGTTTGCGATCCGCGAGAACACTGACAATGAGTCTCTCGAGTCTCTATAACGTCACGACGACACTGCAACGGTCATAATCGACGAGGAATATCAAATACAGGATCGTCGGTGTATAGAGCAACGAGAAGAGCGTAGGATCCACTCGTGCACGATAAAGATTTAACGATCCGAAATTTGAAACAACGATAACGTCGTGTCTACGATCGATATTCAATGTTCGATAAACCTCGAAATGTCTGGACTTGGTCGAATTCCCCGAATTCGCTTGAATTCTCGAAAAACAATCATAAACAAATGTTTAAAAGCCAGATAAGTTATAACAAAAAGAAACACAATTATTATCTTCGGGAAAAAGAATTTTTTTCAAAAATTCGTAATTTTTTCTAGAAACGGACGCATTCTCTTAAAGTAAGAGACAATTGAAGTGCGAAATTTATAACAATGTGTTTTATCGAGAATATTTAACGAGGCATTTTTACAAGAGGTTTTAAATATAGAATTTTTTTTTTGTATTAACAAGCGACATATTTGAATTAGCGACGAGAAGTGTAACTTACGAATTTTCATAATGTATCTGTCATCGTGTCACGTACGAGGATGGAGACGTTGATGGTGAGAGTCGTAAGGGTGTAAGGAATATCGTACGGCACCAGAATCTCGCGATATTCTGACTCTCAGCGGTCAATAGGGATATTAATACAACAAGATTCGTGGGCGCACGATATAACTTCCGGCTGGTGGACGCGAATTATTGCGCAGCCCATTTCGCGGTTGGTTGCTTGGTCATTAAGGTTTTGCTCCCTCCCTCTCTCTCTCTCTCTCTCTCTCTTATTTCTCTCTCTCTTATTTCTCTCTCTCTTATTTCTCTCCCTCTCTCTCTCTCTCTCTCTCTCTCTCTCTCTCTCTCTCTCTCTCTCTCTCTCTCTCTCTCTCTCTCTCTCTCTCTCTTATTTCTCTCTCTCTCTCTCTCTGTGGTAAATGTTGTACTCACCTTCTTCTTGGTCTACGTGACACGAGACACGTTCTGCCTGATGTGTGACACGAGACACGTTCTACCATCTCCGACTCGCAATTTCATGGAATCGACCAATACACTTTCCCTCGGTCGGCCAGGTATATTTATAATACAGGGACAGCGATAATGAGGATCTTTCTTCGGATCGTTTTTTCAAAGCGACGTGTCGCCGATCGAAAGCCACGAAGAAAAACCGAACGGTGACGAAATATTAAATAAAATAAAGATACGAGACGAGTAAAAAAAATGTTGAAATATAATTGACGAATTCTTTCTTACGAATTGGAATTGTGTTCTTGAATATAGAATTTTATGGTTTTAACGCGAAGCTTTTAACTTTTGTTACAATGCGTCGACGGGAGTGACGAGCGAAGACAGCGACCGACGTAAGAAAGAAGGAAAGAGAGACAGGGTGACGAGCTCACCTGACGATTTTCTCTCGCTTTCGGTCGGTTTTCTTACCGTCTTTAAGTTTCTCCGGGATGACCACCGGGACCGTGATCATCGTCGTCGTAGTCGTCGCCGTCGTCGTCGTCGTCGTCGTCGTCGTCGTCGTTGTCGAGGACGCAAATAAACGGCGTCGCGCTGTCTGGTAACCGAGGGCACCTAATCACAGAAGAGAGATGCACGCGCCAAGAGCAATCAATCTCTCGTTCTCGACAAATGACAACGGCTGCCGCGGCAACGTTAGCCAGCGAACGGCGCACCACCCTCTCGCGATCCCTCGTGTCTCTTGCCGGACGCCGGAATTAACGCTACCGCCGAGTGTAAAAGCCTCTCGGGGATCTCTTCGACAGGGTGGGGGTATTCTAATCCCTATTTTATCTGTACAGATATAACGAAAGTCATCGCAAAGTTTTCGTAACCAGACGTCGTTGCCAAAAGTCGATTCTGGAAACGTCTACGATTTTACGGGCTTTGTCAAGCACGGTAACATCGTGACGTTGACACTATTTTTACATTGATTTTGATTTTTTTCCAAGTCCTGTCGAAGAAAAAAATAATCGAAGAAAAAATAGTGGAATAAAAAAAAGAATAAAAAATAATAATAATAAGTTTCTTAGGATTTTTACATTATAAATTCGGATTTATAATAATTGGAGTGAATTATTTAAATTATGAAAATGGACTATAGTCCAGAAATATGATAATTACATACACGAGTAAACACGCGTGTACCAGCTTATAAAAATAAACAGGAATATTCATTATAAATTCATCGCGAATATTCAGGAAGCGATATCATTTTTACCGCCGTAATCGTCATCGATAATTATCCCAATTATTCGATTGTACCTATCGTAAAAAAATCAAGAAATATATCATCATTCGAATAAAAGAAAAATGACAATTATTAAATCCGAAGGATTATTACGGTCTTTCCAATTGGATTTTTTCCCTCTTGATAACTATCCATAATTATATTACCATAAAAAATATAATTGCTTTCTGTTTGTCTTTTTTTGAAATTATGCACATCCTTGGTTCATAAGGGGTATAATTTTTAATTTTAATCGGTGCTTGGTAATCTGATTGATTTATGAGAATTCCGGAGAAGGGAAAATCGTGCAAAACGAAATTGAACGTTACCAGCGTGAAAGTGCGTGTACCGAGAACAAGAGAGAGAGAGAGAGAGAGAGAGAGAGAGAGAGAGAGAGAGAAGAAAGAGAGAGCCGCGTGTGGCGAGCGGCAGCCACCGTCTCGAGGGCTTATTATACACGCCCGTTGACGTTCGCACGCCGACGAGGGTGACTGAATGGAGTAACTGGTTTGCGTCAGCCGACGAGCTCGTGAGCGGGACGCCCGGACTGCATACTATACTACTGTATGTCGAGTCGCTATGCGCCCATATTCATATATATATATATATATACGTAGAGATAGGCCCGTCTTATGAGTGTAGATCTTGATCACAGAGTTCTCGGACGACGAGGAATAAATTAACGCCTGTGGTGCAGAATCGTAATCAGCGTGTGCATAATGCAAATCACGTGGACCGGTGAGCCAATTTGCCGAAGCGGTCAGCGTTAATCGATTTAACTGGACGGTAAACCATTGGAATTTGAAAAAAAAGAAATAAATTTACGAGTAGGGTAATGACTGTATGAGTAACGCGAATCTATGCTTTTATTTAAAGGACATTATAAATAATTGAAAATTATTTCGGGGCATATTATCGATTGGTATAGTGGATTTTTTTTGTTTTTTTTTTAAGAATAATTAATCGAAAGGATAAAAATGAAAGAAAAAAGGATCGAACCTCGCGATAAATGCACGAAAATTACCGTCCGTCGGAATTCCAATCTGTCGAATCGGCTCGCACGATAATTAAACAACAACAAAAATGCATAAACCTCGCGCGATCGATCAATCGATCGTAATATTAACCTTATTTTCTCGTGGTTGTCCGAGATGGAGAGGGCCGAGAGACTCCGCTAATTGCTAATTTATTCAACAGTTGAGCATTTGTCAACGTAAGCTCGTGATCGAGATCAGTATTTTTGTTCTCCTCCGGGAATACGCCGCTCGATCACATTAAATCGATGACGCGCAACTGCTAATTTAGTTTATTTTATCGCTCTTCCTTTTGCTTTCTAGAAACCGTTTCAATCAAGCCGCCGATATAATCAGCCGACTACGATGATCGACAGGATAATTTTTCGTTTTTTCTTTATTTTTTGTTACCTCGATTATAGTCTTTACCATTTAGGAACGAGATTTCATGCGGTCAGAAGCGACTTTAAGGTACACTTTTTCGCTAAATAATCGACGATCTTTTAATCAGCGAATCTCGATTAAAAAATCGGAAACGATTATCGAGGGTTAAAAATACGATGCGAGCGCCATTCGATCACTGGCAGAAAACCTTCTCTCCAGTTTCCGGTAAGCGTGCGCGCCTAAAGAACGAAAGTCCACGCCGTCAAAATTTCCCCGTTCGTATCGAGAAGCGAGAAAAAAGGAAACTACTCGAGGTTTCTCGAAGAATAATCAACTTTTATCGAGTTTTACTGTGAGAATTTTAAATCACGCCGAACGCGCGGTTTTTACATACTTCGTGGTTCGACGCTCGCGATCGCCGAACTTCTTTATATCGTCGTTTGTAATTTTCCTACGGCCATTGTGAAGCACGTGTTATTCGTTCTGAAAAATTCCGTTGTCGAGCGAGATTGTCGAAGAGGGTCGCGTGTATTGGTAACCGGCGCGTTCGTCTTCTGCGTCGAATTTCATTCGGTGAAAAGAAACTCGTGCGATCGACAAAGTTCCGGGAGGTTTTC
Organism: Netelia virgata; assembly: GCA_951802705.1. Taxonomy (NCBI): domain Eukaryota; kingdom Metazoa; phylum Arthropoda; class Insecta; order Hymenoptera; family Ichneumonidae; genus Netelia; species Netelia virgata. The sequence continues at coordinate 44,084,227 of OX637865.1, read as the reverse complement.
TGAGAAACCTGCGTCAACGATGATGACGATAATGACGATGGCTAGGCAGGAGAAGGGCGAACGAAAGAATTTGTTCGTCGAAGACGCACGAGGCGAAGAAAAAAAAAAGAAAAAGAGAAGAAAAAAAAAGAAAGAAGAAGAGGGAGAGGAAGAGATAAACCTCGTGCATGTGGATGCTCGAGCGATGTGCCAATAGATGTTCCAGCTTACGGTCTTCTCGATAAGGTGACTGTGCGCCGCCGTTGCCGATAACTTTAAGATCTAATTAGATATACCGTTTTTCTCGGACTCTCGACAAACCTACAAAAAATATAAGCGAAAACAGACATCAATCGTTCGTTGGAATAGACGAGATGCTCGAAAGCATTTTTCGATCAAATTTTCAACTCGAGGTCGAATTTTCGAAACGCGTCGAATTTTGGTCGAGAATAAAAACAAAATATATGTACAGTTACAAAAATATGAAAAATTGCCGCAACTTTTAGGCAATTATTAGCATTAGAACCAAGGCGTTTTTCAATAAACATTTTAACTCGAGGTCGCATTTACGAAACGTATTTCGCAACATTTACGAATAAAAAAAAAAAATTATGTTACAGACACAAAATTATGAAAAATTGCCGCTACTTTTGAGCAATTATTAGAAACGATGAAAACAAAATATAATAAAAGCAAATCATTTTCTGAAAAAAAAAAAAAACAAAAAAAACTTTTCTCGAGTGACGAAAAAAAGAAAGAACCAAGTACGAAAACCGAGCGAGCCGAATTATTTTCGCGCATCTCGACGTCGAGAGTTACACACCCTCGCTCCACGATCTATATGGAAACAATCTTTTGGCACCGAGGACGAGGGGTATATCGAGTGACTTTTCCCCGAGCATCTTCAACGCGCATCCGCACGTTATAAATGTAGTTTGCACGTGTGTTCTTCTCGCCTCTCTATGTTTATAGTGCTTCTCAGACTGTCTCTCCTCGGTTTTACGCAACACGTTGCCGCTACATACTGTTTAACGATCCTACTACTGTTGGATGCTGTTTCTGACGCAGCTTTATACAGCGAGACGATGATGATGATGCCTTGTGGCCATCGTGTCGCGGCCGATTGCCAAGAAAATCCAAAGTGAAGTTGCTTCCTGTCTTCTTGGAAAATTGTCTGGATTTTCGTATTCTAATATATGCGGGCGCAAAATCTATACGCGAGCGTTAACTTTTGGCTATATTTATAACAAGATAAATGAATCGAAGAAAAATTACGATCGAACAAATAAATTTCAAACAAATCGATTTTTTTTTAGTCCGTTTTTCTTTTCAAATTATTTTTATTTCGTTCAATTTCGATATTTACTTTTTCGTAATCATTATCGATACGAGCTCGTCTCGGAGAATTTTCTTTCAAGGACTAAAATGATCGTGTCTACCTTTTCCTTCCTTCTCAATTCCCTGTCGTTCGATACTCTCTCTCTCTCTCTCTCTCTCTCTCCCCCGTTACCTCGCCTACGTAACTTACGTATATTCGTATTATTCCGGTTCACGGTGGACAACACCGCGAGCATTTAATAATTTGTGTCACACGTCGTCACTGACAATCCCACGTACATCTACGAACGCACGATTGTCCTCGTGATTCGATGTGCGACATTCGTCGATCGATCGACGTTCGTCGATCGATCGAATCGTTCAATTATTCGTACGGCGCGTTACGCAACCGACCAGCGTTTCGATGAAAAATTACCAATTCGTTCGAGTTCATTGAAAAAAAGAAAAGAAGAAAATATACGTCGCGTAAAATGTTGCGAATGAGTTTATTATTTGATATAACAATTTTTGTATTTTTGGCGACACGATTTTCGGAACGTTCGATGCTCGAGATTTACACGCGTGGTAAATCCCATAATCGCTCGTCGGGGGAACTTTTCAAAGCTGGACTTTTCTAGAAATGGTCTCTATCGCACATTTATCTTCCGGAAGAAAACTGGAGAAAGATTACGGGCGGTGGATGACACGTGTGACTAAGAGAGAGAGAGAGAGAGAGAGAGAAAGAGAGAGAGAAAGAGAGAGAGAGGGGGAGAGAGAGAGAGGGAGAGGGGGGAGAGAGAGAGAGGGAGAGAGAGAGAGAGAGAGAGAGAGAGAGAGAGAGAGAGAGAGAGAGACCTCTGATGTCATCCATGGTACGATTATTCCGACATATAGTACTACGAAACCGTGAGAGCGTGGCACGAGGGGGCTATACATCGGTCAAAATTCTTCGAAGGAGAATATCTGATCGTCGTTCAACACGAGGACGAGACGTCATCGCCGGGGCTGTCCCAATCTTCGATTATCACTCTCTCTTATCTCTTCCTTGCTCTCGATTTTTCTTACACGTGTATCATTTTTTTTTTTTTTTTTTATTCTTATTCTTTTCTTCGTCTTCTACTTCTTCCTCTCACTCACCCTCTCTCTCTCCCTCGATCAGCCACGAGAAAGTCACGCAAACGAGCGGCGTAAATCTTCGTTACGTATAGGGATCGTTATAAGCCGCGTGATCGGTACCGAGTATTTTATTTACAAATTATTATGGGGAAAGAGCAAAACGAAACGAAAGCACCGCGTAGGGATAATAAAAATCGTCGAACGCGTTCGAGTAGGAATTTCGACGACGAGGAGAGGGAACGAGGCAGGCCGATGCTGAGTTACGAAAAAAAAAATGTGCTGACGCGCTGATGTTTTTTTTTATTTATTTTCTCACTGCTTCGTCCCGCTGAATCGACGTTCCGCGACGGAAGGGATTCGCTGCAAACGTGATTATAATTGCGCGAACGAACGCAGAGGTCTCGAATCAATTAGGGCGTGCAAGCGGGTTTGTTGAAAAAAACAAAAAAACAAAAAAACAAAATCAATTTCTTTCGAATCCTTCTTTCCTTTTTCGATCGGACGTAATTTTCTCTATCGCCCGATAACGAGCGTAATTTCTAAGAATTTCCTTGTCGTCTTTTCCATAAAAATATGACAAAGATTTGTAATTTATTGAAAATAGGAGAAATAATTGTACGTCGAGTTAACGCGGAAAATTGAAAAAGCTTCTGGCGAAGAATCGATAAATTTTGTTTTTTTGACATATCTTTATTTACTGATCATTTTTACGTGGTATTAAAATTTATTCAAAATTAGTCACCATTCTTCGTTAAGTTACGAAAAGTCGTAGAAAAAAAAACCTGGTTTCGCACGATTAATGCAAATTTGAAAAAGACAAATATCCCGATCGACTATACGAATAAATTAAAACTAATAGCCGAAACAAAACAAAAACCAAGGAAATAGGAAAATCACAGTTTCGTCGAATCTCCGACGAATTTTTTTATTATTTTTTTCTTTTCGTTGACAATAAAAAAGAAAAAGAATTATTTCAGACGACTGGTATAAAAATCATAAATGTCTCGTTTGCGTGAGACGTAGCGTGAACAAAAAAAAAATCGTCAGGGGAGTCCTCCGGCCTCCGGATAACCCGCACCCGGTATTCGAGTTTTTTTTTTACTGTTTTTTTGTTTTTTTTTTTCTTCTTTTTTCTTTCTGTAACGAGCGAGTATGCGTGGTCTTCGCGTACGTGTGCGTCTCTCATCCGCCACCGCGATTACATAGAGAAGCAGCGGAAGAGCCGCGACGTTGTTCGAGAGAGGAAATATCGAGAGGGAAAGAAAGAGAGAGAGAGAGAGAGAGAGAGAGAGAGAGAGAGAGAGAGAGAGAGAGAGAGAGAGAGAGAGAGAGAGAGAGAACCGAAGAAGTTCTTGTTGGTGAATTCTCGGTAGTCGCAAGACCGTGAACCGGAATGTCACGCACATATGCCCTCCTCACCCTCCCTTCCCTTTCCGTGGGTACAAAGTCACTCGCATCCGGACACGCTTCCCTTACTTTTTACTCTCCTCTCCTTTCGGCACTCGATTTTTATCAGTGTGAACTGTCACCGGACCACATGATTTTTTGCAACGTCTTGTCAAACCCCCTCCCCAACCCTCTCTTTCCCGTTTCGTTATATCGTTAATTAGAAACGGTTGAAGGAATATCCTACGATAAAGATTGTTTATTTTAATAAATAAAATAATAAAAATAAATAAAAGAAAAACAATGTTATTTAAATAAATCGGATCGATAATTTCGATAAATGGATTATTATCGAATAATATTGAAGTTCATAGACTGATTTTTTTAATTGGATCGAATCGATGTTTGTTTTTTTGTTTCGGGGAAAAGTCGAAATGAATTTGAAGAATAGAAAAAAATCCGGCGAATAATACAGTTATTTGATAAGAGCGATAAGAACGAGAATAATAAACGACGCGAGCGTCCTTCGCGAGATTCGTTCTCATCCTCCGTATGAACGTAATTAATATGCATAACAAATTCTCTTGAGAAAAGGGAACGAACGCGCGGTAAACGGGGTGACAAAGATAAATCGCCAGTCATCCAACTACGCAGCGTCCAGCCCAGCCTCTTCTTCTTCTTCTTCTTCTTCTTCTTCTTCTTCTTCTCCTTCTTCGTCTTCTTCTTCTTCTTCATCATCATCATCATCATCATCATCATCATCATCGTTGTCTCCGAATACACGTGCATCACGCTATAAATTCTTTTTCTCCGGAAGTAGCTGACGCAATACAAATATCGAATTGCGTATTACAAAATTTTACGGATTTACGTTTCTTCTACTCCGAATTTTTAACGCAGACCACTTACGCATAGAGTCGGTAAAAAGAAGAAGGGGGATGATTTTAAAAAGAGTGCGAGCAAGAATGTGTGTGTGTGTGAGGAGGAGAGAGAGAGAGAAAGGGAGAGAGAGAGAGAGAGAGATGTTTATTACGTACTCTGGATACGAGATCCCTAAGAGTACCGTGCAAATACAGATAATGGCAATATTGTAGTATATATACACTTAATAGTATACAACTTAATAGTATATAAGTAGTAATTAAAAAAAAATAACTTAATAGGTAGCAAATAACTTAATCAAGTAGCAAGCGAAAGAAAGTAGCGTTAGCACAGCGATAGAATAAAAGAGAGAGAGAGAGAGAGAGAGAGGAGAGAGAGAGAGAGGGAGAGAGAGAGAGAGAGAGAGAGAGAGAAAAAGAGAGAGAGAAATTTTAACGTACGATGCAACGAGTCCAGAATTCAGACAGAGAGATGCTTTTCGTTGCATCGAGAGAACGAGGTCATCAGGCGCATCGGATGACGAAGCTCCGTAACAGATGCGTGCGTACGTGCGTAAATGTACTCGCCCTCTCTCTCTCTCTCTATCTTTCCCTCCCTCCCCCTCGCTCCGTCCCTCATTCGTATACCTTACCAATACGAACCCGAGGCATTACACATACGTATACGATTCGTACATACATTCATGTCGTATATTATTCGTGAGGGACGTCGCCGAGGTGATGCGCATTCGCGCCTTAACGTGGTCATGCTGCGGTATACTTTTGTACTATATATATATATATATATATATATATATATATATATATATATTTATTGTGGTTATAATACACGTACATACTCAAGTCTCGAGTACACGTTAGATTTTATCGTTTCGATATGACAGTAAGAGAGAGAGAGAGAGAGAGAGAGAGAGAGAGAGAGAGAGAGAGAGAGAGAGAGAAGCTAGCGACAGTATTATAAAACGAGAAAGAGAAGAGAGGAAGAGATAAGAGGAGAAGAAAGAGAGAGAGAAAAGGATAGTTCGTTTAAGATCAGCCGACTCACTACGTCACAGATAAGAGGAACAGTCATTGGCTCAGCGTTGGTCGAGCCCCTGTCAAGCCTCTCGTAGCTCGTCTCTAAGTTGCACAATGTATCGTTCGTTTCTCTCTCCCTCCCGCGCTCCCATCCTCCCGCTCGCTCAACCTAGCAACACTCTCTTTCTCCCTCCCGCCCCAGCCGCCATCCCTCGTCGTTCTCTCATCATCGTGAATCACACTTTGTTTCTTTTCTTTCGACCATACGACTCTTCGTTCATTCCGTTGATCTACTATCGATGTGTAAAATATGCTGTAGGCGTTCTTCCACTACATTGCTCTCTCTCTCTCTCTCTCTCTCTCGCTCGCTCTCTTCCCCACCCCCTCGTTCTCTCTCTCTCTCTTTCTCTCTGTCGCTCTCTGGTTTTCTATTCATTTTTTTTTTTCAGAGCATGCGAGATTTTTCTCGAGCAAACATCGCACATCGCGGCCTCAATGAGACCGCAGGCATGCATACGCACACAAAAAGCTATAGATATATTAATATCGGACGGGATATTACTGTGTATAAGAATTCTATGTGTATGACACACGTATATGTCCCTCGCAGTTAATCTACTACGCGTTTCCCACCATATTATCACGTACGTCTCGCCTTGAATCTCTCTCTCTCTCTCTCTTTATCTCTCTCTCTCCCTCTGTCTTTCATCGTCGATTATTCCCCGTTTGGCTCCCTCGTGATTTTATTTTTTTATTCTCTTTTTATGTTACGTTGTTTTTTGTTTGTTTTCATTTGTTGTATTTCTTCAATGGTCACTCACGACGATTTTGCGAATTGAATGAAGATTCGAGGAACGCGTCAGCGCTCTAAGAGAATGACAGATGACATGACGAAATCGTCAGCGTTTCACGGAATGGACGTAAAACGACGGCAGCGTGATTTTGAGACGTGGGTCGTTAAGAAAATCTACGGTCATCTTCTTTTTGCCATGACGGACGAATTTATCGGTGGAAAGAAAAAACAACAAAACCAAAAAGCAATTTCCGAGTTTTTGCTTTTCCACGAAATTATTAACGGTCTTCTTGCAAAAGAAAAAAGAAAAAACAAATGGTAGATCGAAGAGAAATTTTTTTTCGCATCGTCGCAAAATTTCTCTCTCTCTCTCTCTCTCTCTCTCTCTCCGTTTTTCTTTCGATCTCGCTACTCGAGAACTCATCGGTTCTTTCGTGCGTTATACACTTCGACGTAGCGTCTCTTTCCCCGTGATTTTACATCGATGGCCTAGAGAAATTGTGTGTGTTTGGAACCATGCCAGGAAACACGAGAGATCCGTAAGTACTAGCGAGACGCTCGTAAGCTAGACGGTGCAAGAGACACGAAAAACGACTTTCGAGCTAGACTGATACACATCGATATATATATATATATATATATATATACAGATTATACATTGCCGTAAGCCAATTGTTCTCGAAAAACGAGATACGCATATACTCGCTAGACAATTTTCAACGTCTTAACGAAATAAACAAAGAAAACGATAAAACGTTTTTTCGAAATGGTAAGAGAATTTTATTTTTTTTTCTTTCTAAGAAATAAAAAAAAAACTTGAATATCTCGTCGCTACGTATCAGAGAACTGTATGAAATATGTCTTTAATAAAGTCACCGTGGTGTTATTTGCCTCGTTCGAGCTTCTAAGATGCAACCGTGACGTTGGTCCGAAGCCCGATATCGATCGCACAGCTTTATCACGATATAGCACGTGTATATATTTATATATTAATATATATATATATATATATATATATATTTCTGTGTGTATATATGATGAGTATATCCGCTCTTGGTGTATTCTTCGCTGTCATGGTGGATGATAAATTTAATAAGATCTCTCCCTCCCCCTCCCTCTCTCCCTCTCCCGGTCTCGTTCTTAGAGGGAACATATATAGAAGCGGCAAAAGCCCGCTATATATCATACTCGCCACCCTCTCGCTCTCGTCGTTAGCGAATATAGAAGGAGTGGGGAAAGACCGTATAAGTCTCGTCCCGGTGCCATAAATTTGCAAACTTCCGCTTCTCATAGTCCCGAAGCTATAAGGCGGAGGAACCGTTGATGACGAAAAGTTGAACAAACTATGAACGGATCGGAGAAGGATCGTTGCAAATTTTCCATGCGAACCTCTTTCTCTCTTGCCTCGTCTCCCCCCCTCAACCCCGACTTTTCGCTCTCTTTTTTTTTCTCCCTTTCGTTACGCTCGTGTCGCATTGTTTTCTCAAGACTTGACCGCGAAATTCCTTCTCCTCCTCCATGTCCCTCGACCCTCTACCCATCGTCAATCTGCATATGGTCAAACGGTGCCCTAATGACTCCTTGGAATTTATCTAACGACGGCTAATTACGGACATTTGTCACCGGAATTCTCTCCTCGCGAGCAAACAGTTCGATATAACGAAAAAAATAAATACATCGAATGAAATTAAATTAAATTAAACAAAAAAAAACAAAAAACAAGATGGAATTTCATCTCGTGTCGTCGGGACACGAGATTTTACTCAACGATATTGTACTTTGAGCGTGATAAGGGGAATATTTGTTTCGTACGACCGTTCTTCGAATCGAATCTAAATATTATTTCATACGAAATGTCGATGATTGCGTATGAACGAATGACGTCCGCGGTAAACGACGAATAAGTACGACGCTCGCGATGATAATAGAGAATATGCCAACTCAGCCGCGCGCGAGCACATAATGAAATCTGATTAGATCATCCGAGTGTAGATCGATCGGTTTCACGAATTGATCGCAAATAACGTGTACGCGTCTTCGTCTTATTTATTTTTCTTCGTTCCGTAATGTTAAATGTACGCGATAAGACGTGGCGTAAAAGTGAATTCGGACGTGTAGTTTCGAACGGTGATTGCGAGTGATAATCGTAATATCAACGAATGACGAAGTCCGCTGGTTACCATCGTGGACGACCCGAGTTTGCGTCAATCAATGACGATTTGGACTCTCTCACTCACTCTCTTTCTCTCTCTCTCTCTCTCTCTCTCTCTCTCTCTCTCTCTCTCTCTCTCTCTCTCTCTCTCTCTCTCTTTCTGGCTCTCTTCTTCACTCCACGATACTGTAGTAAAGAATTATCAAATATACAGTTAATGTTTGTTATCTGGGCAATTTGTGCGATGCGCGACCAATTCGTCAAGGACAAACCGTTGAATTTGCTTCGGAACGAGAACGAAGGTGACCCCTTGCCTGTAACATCGACTGAATTATCTTTCTGTCTTCCAAACATTATTTCGTTTCTTTTATTTCTTCCTCTTCGATCTCCGCAGGGCACCTTCCCCCTCCTCCTTCATCCCGTGAATCATGAATAGCGACTTTACGCACGATGTTTGAGAAGCGACGCGTAAATACGCAATTCGAGCAGCGACCATAATATCCGCGTATTGTGAAACGAACTCCACAACTTTGCGACGTAAAAGATCTTTATCCCCCGATAACAAATCGCTTTATGGAAAGACGGGCCGAACGAAAATTAATTATTATCATAGAGGGGACAACAAAATTGTTCGCCGCGTGAACGACGAAATAAAATTGATACGTAATAGGAGGAAGTGGAACTGGTTTTTTTTTTCTTTTTTTTTTCCAGAATACAAATCCGTACGCAACTGCGTCGTTTTCGAGACAAAATCTTTATATTTACATTAGGGTTTTCCTTGTTTTGTCTCGAATACTTCTCG